>CM040240.1:54126174-54217407 GCA_022545495.1 Chrysanthemum lavandulifolium
CACATTCGATATTTAGCACTCAAACCCCTTTTATCATCATCTCCCTTTCCTCCTTTCATAGTACCTAATAAGCGACACAACCAAATAGTAAAGACGTCCGAACAACAAGCAACAACAAAATAATATAATCGATTTCAAAATGAACCACAATAATTAAAACAAGCGACAATGAATAATATAATCAGTACCCATGTCGAATATAAGGAACCCTAAAAGAACCCTAACAATCGTACCAGATTATGATCAAACGAGCAAACTTAGATAATGATTGATTAACAATGCTAATCAAACCCAATAACAAATTGATGTAATAACAAGATAAAGGAATAGTTGGAGAGGGTCGATTACGAAGAAAAGATCACAGCAGCCGGTATTAAAAACAAACCCTAAAACACGAACAACTCAAACGCTAATACTTTTGACCTTTTCAATCAAAATTGAGATAAAGAATGCAAGAACGTGAATGTTAATACACTCCTATACCAGATCCAAAACAAACTACAAAGGGAAACGGATCAGAAGAATTCATATTTTGATCGTCGGTTAGGGTTTTTTTAAGATAGAATTTCTGAACTTTCAACAACCAATTGTATCCAACTTGGTAATGTTACTTTCAAATAATTACATGCTTTGATTTTGGGACTGGTCCGACCATCTCAACAAACAACCTGTAAGATGATCAGTTAGATCATTTGTGCAAATCATTTGTTAGAAAGTATTAGATAGATGCAAAATAGAGCTTTTTTTAACTACGAAATCTTAAGAGACCAAGCTGTAACAACTCTAACTATTATTGATCGAATATTTAAAGAAAGAATATAATGTGTGTAGAAAAACACAATCTAAATCTCTTTTATTGATGTAAATCAACAATAATACCTACTGTCTCAAAAAGATTTAACCAAATCAATCAAACAAATCACCACAGTTACTTTGGTGTGATGATATTATCTAATTGATAATAGTACTATTACAAATCAATAACAAGAACAACAGGATCATGATGATCTAATCTAGGGTTTTTTATAGAGAGAGAGAGAGAGAGAGAGAGATTTTCTGATTGAGAGAATGAGTAATAAGCCAAAATTCAGGGCTTACATACTCTTGATCCTAGATTTCAGACAAATTGCACATCCAACTCCCTCCTAATTTTGCAAACAGGCCCCTATGTGTTTTTCCTTTATTTATCTGACCACGTGTCTTTCTGAAAAATTTCACATCAAGAACAAAAGTTCCAATGGCATCCTTAGGACTGAAACTGAAAATATAAATGTGCAAAGGTAGTCCCTTAGGTTATTATCAGTTAGCAGATTAGGTCATACATCTCAACATCCCCCTTAATCTGATATCTAATAAACGTAAAAAAGATTTAACTTTTTCAATAAAAAATTGTGTTGCAATATATCCAACTTTTTAGTTAAGATATCTGCAATTTGATTTACAAAATCTACTTTTACAGTTTTGACAACACCATTTAATTTTTTTTCTCTAACAAAATGCAAATCAATCTCAAAATGTTTAGTCCTTTCATGGAAAACATGATTGGCAGCTATTTTAATAGATAAATTATTATCACAGTTAAGTGAAACAAGTAAAAGATTTTACATTTAAATTTTTAAGATTTTTACAATCCAAATAACTTCACTGGTAACAGAAGCTAGAGCTCTATACTCTCCTTCTATTGAACTTTTAGAAAGAGAGTAGATTGTTTCTTACATTTCTAGGATACTAAAAATGCACACAAGAAAACAAAGTAACCAGTAACATTTTTTCTGGTTACAAAATATTTTGCCCAATCATCTTCAGAAAAAGCAAGAAGAGACATACCGAATTTTTGTAATATGAACTCCCAAACTGGTGATCTTTTAAGATACCTAAGTATCTTAAATGCAATTTCAGATGAGACTTAAATGGAGAATGCATAAACTCACTTAAGCAATGTACAACATATGAAATATTAGGCCTAGTATTGGTTAAGTAAATCTTTTTACCCATAAGCATTTGATAATCGGTTATGTTATCCAATAAAGGGTCACCACCGGTAGCCTCATTATTAATAACAAGTTTAGACTACAGGGGAGTTTTTGCAAGATTTCAACCAAGCATACCAAGTTCAATAAGTAAATCCAGACAATATTTTCTTTGATTCAAACATATACCATTTTCAGTATTAATAACTTCAATGCCAAGGAAATACTACAGTTTGCCAAGATCTTTTATCAAAAACTTTGTCTTAAGAAACTTCTTAAAGTTTTCAATTTCAGAAACATTATTACCAAAAATGATAATATCATCCACATACACAAGTAATGCAATAAACACACCATTATCAAATTTAGTATATAAAGAATAATCAGTTTTACTCTGACGAAATCCATTTTCAATAAGAGCGTATAAGTTTAGAATTCCATTATCTAGAAGCTTGTTTTAAACCTTATAAATACTTTTTAATTCAACAAACTCTATTATCATTAGCAAGAAAGTAACCTTCAGGCAATTTCATATACACAGTTTCATTCAGATCACCATATAAGAAACCATTATTAACATCTAACTGAAAAATAGTCCAGTCGTTTTGCACAATATTCAATAAGCATCTAATAGTAACCATCTTAACAACAGGTGAAAAAGTTTCATCATAATCAACACCTTCTTTTTCTCACCATCATATTTATACTTAATTTTATAAATGCATTTACTGCCATTGGTTTTCTATCAGGTGGTAAATCAATTATCTCAAAAGTATCATTTCTATGCAAATCTTTCATTTCATTGTTCATAGCATGAGTCCAATGAATATGCTTAGAAGCCTCAAAGTAAGTTTTTGGTTCATTCTTTTTATTAAGCTGAACAACAAAACATAGATTTCTAGAATTAAGTTTAGAATAGTTAACATACCTTTCAAGACCATGCTTAACTATAGAATCAACAACAAAGTCATTACAATTTCTTGGAAAAACATAAACTCTTTCAGATCTTCTTAAATTTTGAACACACTGAGAAATTGAACTTGGATTTGTTAGACTGTCATTAGTATTTACATTAGGCCCATGTTTATGTACTTGTACCCAAGCCCATGTCTTTGTAGGGTTTGGGACCTATATGTATTCCCGGTTTTGGGATTGTCAGGCATGAATCAATCAATAAAACATTATACCTTCTTACATGGTATCGAGCCTAATCGGTCTTACCTCAAAACCTTAAACAACATTGCTTCCGCCCTTCACCAGCCACACTGCCGGAGGTTCGAGGGCTCCTTCAAACCTTAAACTCACAATCTTTTCTCTCATTATAGCAAATGAAAGCAGCCTCCCATATCTCACTGCCGCCACCTACCGCTATTTTTCCGATCACATCCGACCGCCACCGCGCCACCGCTACACTACACCGTGTCTTTCCATCTACGACGCAAGAAACTAGACCTTGTTTGTGCATCGTGGTCACTTTAGGTTTTAGTTCGGAGTTTGTTCATAGTTGTGAATTTTTTTTTTTTTCAAGATCTCCTATCTAGATGGAGAGAGAGAGCAGGGAATCTTATGAGAAAAGTGGATGGTTAGTAGTGTTTGTGGTGATATGTAAAGAAGCCAATAACCTTTGTCGACAAAGTATTAAAAAAAAAAAAAAAAAAAAAAAAAATTGTTATTTATATGTCGAATCCGTGTATTAATTCCCAAGACGACTTTTTGTTTTATGTCGAATCCGGTATCAATTCCCAAGACGACTTTTGTTTTATGTCGAATCCGGTATCAATTCTAGACGACTTTTGTTGGTGTCGAATCCGGGTATCAATTCCGAGACGACTTTTAAAAAATATATATATATATATATATATATATATATATATATATATATATATATATATATATATATATACTCCTCCTCACCATCTTCTACATCTTCTTACATTTTGTCATCTCCTCACCTCCATTCCCCTATCTATCTCACTTAAAAAAAAAAAAAAAAAAAAAAAAAAAGGATCTTTATGTTTTCTATGAAAAACACGCCCGCTTGTTTGGAAGGTTCTTTGGGGTTGAAGTTTTAGAACCAACTTCGTTGTCTTATCTTTGTTTAGTTGTATTTACTTGCTTTAGTTTATTGTTTATTAGCTTTAATCTCCGATTCGAGCTTTGCGATTTCGCCGCTTCAACCTGCGGGGAGTTGACTCGTCATTAGCAATGTTGTAAAATCGGTCCAGCGGCCGATTAATCGGCGATAATCGCCGATCGGCCATTAACCGCCCGATTTTCCATAATCGGCCTATTTAATCGTTTTGGTCAAAAATCGGTCAATAATCGGTCAACGGACCGATTAATCGGTCAATAATCGGTCAACGGACCGATTAATCGTCAAAATCGGATCAATAATCGGTCAACGGACCGATTAATCGATCAATAATCGGTCGGCGGACCGATTAATCGATCAATAATCCGATGTTTGTAACTTTATGTTAGAAACTTAGAACTATGTTTATATTTGAAAAATTTCACTATAAAATTGCAATCCGATTAATCCCAGACAATCCCGCTAACCGATTAATCGCCAGCCCTACCCAACCGCCTCACGAGCGCCTAGCAATTTTACAACCTTGGTCATTAGTATTTACATTAGGCCCATGTTTATGTACTTGTACCCAAGCCCATGTCTTTGTAGGGTTTGGGACCTATATGTATTCCGGTTTTGGGATTGTCGCATGAATCAATCAATAAAACATTATACCTTCTTCTGTGATTTTGATCCAAATTACCCTCGTAACTATTATGATTCTTTTCAAGTATAGCAACCATCTCATCCTCTTGATAATGATGTTACATCGTTTTTAGCTTCATTCTCATTACCATTAGAGAAATCTTTAGTGTTTACATCACTACCGAGAAGAGAAGAGTTGATGCCTTCACTTTGTAAATTAGATTTACTATTCAGGCTACTCTCATCATCATTAGGTATCTCAGGATATTCAATATCAAAAAAGTTTAAATTGTTTAAGTCTTGAAAAACATTTTCAAAAATAGTATCACCTTTATCAGTAACTGAATCTTTAAAAGGAAACACAAATTTAAAAAATGTAACATCTCTAGGAAAGATGAATTGATTATCAAGACTATATAACCTATATCCTTTTTTAACATTAGAATGCCCCATCAAAACACATTTTTTAGATCTGCTACTCATTTTATCAGTATTATTAAGCACATTAGCAAAACAAAGGCAACCAAATACTCTTAAGTGTGTGAGAGTAGGTTTTTTTTTTTATTATTATTATAAATCTACTCATAAGGAGACTTTCCATTAAGCAAGAAGAATGCAATCTGTTATTTACTCCACATTCTTAGAGGTATTCCCTTTGAAATAGAGGGTATCTAGCAATATTCAATAGATGCTTGTGTTTCCTTTCACCTACACCATTTTGTTGTGGAGTATAAGCACAAGAAGTATGATGGGTTATGCCTTTCATCACAAAACCTTGTAACTGTGTGATTAACAAATGCAGTACCATTGTCACTTCTAAAAGTTTTCATTCTTTTATTAAACTGATTTTTAATCAAATTATAGAATACACTAATATAGTTAGGTACTTCATCTTTTGTTTTTATCAAACGAACCCAAACAACTCAAGTGAAATCATCCACAATAGTTAAAAAATATTTATATCAATCAATGTTAGGAACCCTATAAGGACCCCAAAGATCTAAATGCACAAGTTCTCCTAACACTCAAGATACATGTTGAAGATACATGATCACTTAATGGAAAAGGTTCCTTAGTTTGTTTAACCCTTTGACAAATTTCACAAAAAACATCTTTATGTTTGGAATCAAACTTACATTGGTTCTCCAAGATGACCAAGTCTACAATGCCAATTTTCGTGCTGAGATAAACAAGTTTTAGGACCAGAATTAACATGTAATTTAAACTGCCCATTTTGCAAAATTAATAAATGAATTGTTTAAAGTTGCTAAAATCTCAGTTGTTTAAATACGGGCTATTTCCTTATAACCAGAATAGATTATTCATTATGATTACTACAAATATAATGTGTCAAGGATGCTGGAATGATGTTTCGTTTTTAAAAGTCAAGCATACTATAAAATATGAAAACCTGATATCTCAAAAGCATACACCAACAAGTCCCTATCATGCCATATATTGTGCTTCTTACAAAGCTCATCAGACTTTCATACATTTTGCTTATAGTCTACCTTGAACAGAATTATTTACACATTACAGGTTTCCCTTTTAAATTATCTACTTGACTATCAACATCACAATATGCTTATCTATGTGATTACTTGATACCTTATAAAATAGAGATTTAATATAAGTAGTAGATTATTACTCTAATCATAAAAGGTTTTTCTGTCTCACAGCCTACGTGTCATCCTTTGAATGGCCAGCAACCATTGATTAGTCCCTATTAGAGCACAAGGTATCATGGATATCAATAACACGTTATTGTTATCTTGGCATCGGCCACATCATACACCTTACAATAACTCACCAATAACTAAAACACCTCCTCATAACACACCAAGAATATATTATTGGGTCCCACAAAATACCCCATTAAAAATACCCACCACCAAATACACACAAAAAAAACACTAAACATCACAATGGCTTGAGCCATTGGAATGGCTCAAATATCTTTGGCTCACGAATGGCACAAGTGGTGGTATGGTTTGGCTCAACAATGGCACGAAAAATGGATATTTGGCATGTTAAATTCTCTCCATACCGTGTGCTCTTATCCTCCGGCATCAGGCCCTACACCACTTACCGGCTCAGGGTGACACCCAGGCTGTAAGACCCTCTTTAACATGTGCCACTAAGGAGAGCTTCCGGCCTATTATTTATACACCTTTCCGGCCTATTATTTATAAGGATTTTACTGATGCTGAAGGTAGCTTGCTTACCAAGCCATCCACTTGAGAAGCTGGTCGCTAGAAAGAAGCGACGAGGAAGGAAGCGGGTACAAGTTAGAAAATCTCATCATACAAATATGGACCACGAAAATCATCAACTTTGATTACTACTTAGACAATATGGGACAATTCGCTAAAATTCAATCTAAATCTATACTACTTTATAATGTATTTAGGACTTTCTAAATATGGGAGTCTTAATTTTTTAAACCTACACATCTTACTATAATTAGTAATTCATATAATTAAATTCTACATTATAGTAATTGCATTATTATATACACTAATGATACATTAAATTTTAGTATTAAAATGAATGTTTTAAACTTACAATAATACAAATTTATAGTTGTAATTTTTATTATAAACATTCAAGTTATACAAAGTTCAAATAAGTATAAGTATGAATATCTATATTTGTATTAATATACTTTACGGAAATTCAAATACATATCTACTCTTTTCGAACTATCAAACGGGTAAACCGTCAAATACTAACTCTCATTGCATACCGGTTAAAAATCAGTGCGACGAAAAACCGACATGTTGGAGATCGCCACGCTTTTCTGCTGGTACTATGCTAGTATTAGTATATTACTACTTGGCTAGTAAATAAAAAAAGTTGAAATGCAAAACTTTTATGTAGCTCAATGTGACAATAGACCAATAGTAAATTAAAAGGTAGGAAAATTACGGCTTTGATCGTATTATGATTTTCAGTTTTTTACTTTGTTTAAGAAATGGTTTTTATGTATTTTATTTAGAAAAAATTACACGTTTGGTCCCTATGGTTTGCCCAATATAACAACTTTAGTCCCTAAGTCACTTTTATTACACCACAAGTATCTAATTTTGAAACTATGCACGCTTTTGGTCCCTATTTTGGATGGGCGTTAGTTAAGTCCGTTAAGTATTTTGCGTTGTTAGTCCTTCGTTAATAATTTTTGCACCGTTAGTCCCTTAAGTTATATGCATAAATCGTCCTTGTGGTTAGCCGGTCAACGGGTGGTCAACATCGCCACGTGTCACCACCGAGTGGTGCCACGTGGCAGCGGGCGGGCGGTCAACGGGTCAAGTCGGGTCGGTCAACGGGTCAAGTCGGGCGGTCAACGGGTCGGGTCGGGTCGCCACGTGGACCAATGAGGTGGTGCCACGTGGCGATGGAAAATAAAACCAAAATTTACCTCCCCTAGGATCGAACCCTGGTGGGTTGTGTGGGAGGCCAAGGTGATACCCATCTGAGATGGGCATACCTTCATGTATTATCATGTGTTTGGTTCTATTTAACCCTTAAAAAGCCCAGTTGGTTTTTTCTAAATAAAAAGGGTCAAATGGAAATTTGACCTGTCATTTTAAAGGGGTTCTGGGCCGGTTCAAAAACTTAGAAAAATACCGTCGGACTCGTTTTTTCGTGCTCTTTCCAATGGTAAGCTCGGGAATTTTTGACTTAGTTTGAACCTCGAAAATGCGAAAATCACCATTTTTCTTTGTTTTTGCATTTTCGAGGTCCAAACCAAGTCGAAAAATTCACCGAGCATAACTTCGACTCGCTTTTTCGTGCTCTTTCCAATGGTATGCTCGGGGAATTTTTCGACTTCAAACGAATCTCGAAAAATGCAAAATAATCGTTTTTCTTTGTTTCGCATTTTCGAGGTACATTTGAAGTCGAAAAATTCCCAATATACCATTGGAAAGAGAACGAAAAATCGAACGATCTTTCGGTGAATTTTTTCGACTTGGTTTGGACCTCAAAAATGCAAAACAAAGAAAAATGGTGATTTTCGCATTTTCGAGGTTCAAACGAAGTCGAAAAATTCCCCGAGCATACCATTGGAAAGAGCACTAAAAAGAGTCCGACGGTATCTCGGATAATTTTTGACTTGGTTTGGACCTCGAAAATGCGAAAACAAAGAAAAAGATTATTTTCGCATTTTCGAGGTTCGCTTGAAGTCAAAAAATCCCGAGCATACCATTGGAAAGATCACGAAAAACGAGTCCGACGGTATATTTATTTATTTTTACGGTCCATATAACTCCGTAAATTAATAGGCCAAAACTATATTGAACTTTTAATAATATTGAATTGGAATTTAACTTTTAAAAGCGTTATATATAAAATTTAGGTGGAATAACTGAAGCTATGCTTAGCCCAGTTAGGTGAGCTATGCTTTCCACCCAAGTGGCGGGTTCGAATCCCATACGTGACTAATTGTTGGTATATTTTACCAATGCCACGTGGCACCACCTCATTGGTCCACGTGGCAACCCGACCCGACCCATTGACCGACCCTACCCGACCCGTTGACCGACCCGACCCAATGCCACGTGGCACCACTCAGGTGGTGACACGTGGCGTTGACCGACCCAACCACAAGGACGATTTATGCAAATAACTTTAAGGACTAACGGTGCAAAAATTATTGACGAAGGACTAACAACGCAAAATACTTAACGGACTTAACTAACGCCCATCCAAAATAGGGACCAAAAGCGTGCATAGTTTCAAAATTAGATACTTGTGGTGTAATAAAAGTGACTTAGGGACTAAAGTTGTTATATTGGGCAAACCATAGGGACCAAACGTGTAATTTTTTCTTTTATTTATTTGGTCATGGTTGGTCACATGCTCCTTAATTGATTCTATTCATACAAATGGCGTGCTGGTTGATCAAGTAAGATTTTGTCACCATGTGGTCATGGTTTTGTAGGGTTTTCCATAGTGGTGGGAGGTGCTGTTTTTGTGGTATGGTTAGTATTTTGTTGGGAAGAAGGAGCAAGATGAGTAGAAATAGGGAGAAAATGAAGAGAAATTGAGTAGGATTTTACCAAGTTACCCTTTCTTGGTGTTGTCATTGCTTGATAGTACAAGGGTAAAACGGTAGTTTTAGTTAGAACTTTGTCAAAAGAAAAATGGCAAGGTTTGTTGATAACCTGATATAGGGAAATAAGGAAGGAAATAGACTCGCTTTTACCAATTGAACCTAGTCTTGTATTATACCGTCTTGTCATTAACAAGGCTAAATTAGTAAAATAAAAAGTACTTTCACTATCTTCTTTTTAAAAAGAAGTGTAAATCAAGTATTTGGATTTGTCACCCACTAGATTTTTTTGGGTAAAAGGTCAAATTTGTTACCCACTAGATGCATTATGAAACTAACTAGTGTGACCAAATTTGGGATCAACGAATCTAAGGAAACATCTAAGGTATACAAAATTATGGGTGTCAAATGGGTCGACCCGACACGAACCCAACCAAATAGGTTACTTATATAGAAATTACAACAATACTTTCAAAATAAGTAGCTTTTGTAACGTAGAATGAAGGCGTGAATAAAACCTTAGCAATGGTTAAACAAAATCACCAAGAATTTAAAGACTTACAGTTCAAAGTTTATGGATCTTTTGAATGTCTAAACAATGAACACAAGCACTACATTTATAGAAAAGTAAATCTTATGAACAAAATCATCTAAACATAGTAAAACCGACTTAATAAAATAAAAAAGAAAAACCGGTTTCGAAACCTCTACGTCGTAACAAGATATTTTTGCTTACGGCGTAACAACTAAGGCGGCTAAATTAATTCTTATTCGAGAGCTCTACGGTGTAACAAGAAACATTCCTCTATGCAATAACCTAAAAACAAATAAATTAAAAGTCGTAGCTTTTACGGCGTAACAAAGAACAAAGGGTTACACCGTAGAGAAACCAGATCACATTTTCTTGATTCAAGTCCTTTTGTCATGATCTAATCGCTCCATATACATCTCAGTTAAAACCTTAATTCTGTCCTCGTCACTTTGTTTTTTATTTTTCAAATACTCAAATTTCTTAGAGTCAGGAAACCTGATTTTTAGTCCAAAACTTTGAGAGGTGGTGCAACTTTATCTCAAAATAAGGCTACCCTCAATAATGCCGCAACCGACTGGGTTGAAGAAGGTTGCAGTGGGTTGGCATTGTTGTGGAGATGAGGTTGGAGGAGGTCAAGGAGATGAGTGTTTGTTTTGTGTGTTTTTTAATTATTTAAAAGTTTTTTGTGGGATATGTTACCTTAATGTGTCTAAAATGTCGTGGCTAACGGCGTGATCGATAAAAGGAGATATTCTTCCCGACGAGATATATCTCGAATGATTCGTTCTTGTCAAGTCCATAAAAGATCTAGGGACGAATGATCACAAACGAAAATTGTATAAGACGAAGCACGAAGCAACAAGGAAAGATGTGAAACGAACTTTTGGTGTCTTAAAAAAACATGGAACATACTTAAACAAACGGCTTGAGGGATGATGACACGTAAATAATGTACACATGCATCATATTACATAACTTAGATTATTAGTTTAAGTTGTTAACTATTATTGTAATGTTTTAATTTATTTGAATTATTATTTAATGTGTTTTATTAGTAATGAATTTTAATTTTGTTGTTATAAAAGTTGTTAAAAAAAGAAAAAATAAATAGATATCGGTCGCTTTATTGTGACTAAAAGGTTTTCTATAGAATTGCAAGAAAAAAAGCTAATGTGATAGAAAAAAATAAGAGTTGTTGAAAGTTGTTATTGGGGGTAACATCTAATGTATTTACTGAAATAGATGTTAAACTTTTTTGATAGTTTGATGGGTTCTAAAAATTAAATTATTTGTCTTTATTTAATGAAAATGATGAATTATTTGGTTGTTAACAATCCTTATAAGTAGCATTAAATTTGACAACAATTTAATAAACTTGAATATATTTACTTTAAAACATGACTAGTTTTATTTAAAAATAATAATAATAAAAAAAATGCACGTCGGCATCACAAAGCTGGTGTTATGTCACAGAAAGATATTTTTGTGTTATAGCCAAAACTAATGTTATGGTCCAAAGGTACTCAGATGACATCATTTTTCTATGCCACTAGGGGTGTTGATCGGTTCGATCATCGGGTTGTTCGGTTAGTTCGGTTCGGTTAATTCGGTTAAAATATTTTTTAGGTCAACCCGAGAACCGAACCGAACCAAATTCAAATTCGGTTTTCGATTCGGTTCGGTTGAATTCTAATTGGTTCGGTTTTGGTTGACCGAATAACCCAATTTCACTATTTAAAAAAATTAATAATTACATAGATATTTAGCAAAAAATATATTTCAAGCATAAAAGTGTTTTATTATATTATGATAACCTTTAATAGTATTTATTTATATATAAATATACTTAAAATATATAAATATATATATAAATATATAGAAAATGTATATATTTATATCAATTGGTTTCGGTTCAAACTGCCAAACCCATACCCAAACCGAGAACCGAATTAGTAGTTCGGTTCGGTTCGGTTTTAGCAAATTCGGTTCGGTCATTAGTTCGGTTTGGTTATTTTCGGTTCGGTTCGGTTTCGGTTTTCGGTTTATTCGGTCTTTTCGGTTTTTTCGCTCACCCCTACACTACACTGGCGCCTTAAACATGGTGAAACCAAACTTGTGACAAAGTACCCCCACCATTCTTTAATTGATAAAAAACATATGTTTAAGATTTATTTAACTTTTCAATTGATCAAACATGCTTATTTCAAAAAAAAATAAATAAATAAAATAAATTGCCCCTTTTCTTTATATAATTTTGGACACAAATTACCTCCTTTACGTATTAACTTAGTAAAATCTTTGGGTACAATAACGCCCCAACAACGTTGGGGATGCGAAACCATACCAGCAGCACCGGCGTTGGGGCAGCGTTAAGCCATACGTTGCCACAATAACTCAAAATGAAAGGCACGTTTAGAAAAAAAAAATTACACAAACCACCCCTGGGTAACATCTATTATCAAACAGGAAGGAAAAAGAATTCACAACACACCCCTCATTTTGAATGCAACAGGTAGTTTAAAAAATATCAATAATAATAATAATTAAATGAAAAAAAAAAGAAAAAAAAAACAATGTCGGGAAATCAACAAGAGTTTTTTGAACCTACTCGGTTTTCAAAATCCGAACGCGGGATCTTTTTAAAACCCGAACTCAAACGTGTCTTCTTCCGGTATCCCTAACCCACTTGGCTTCACACCCGAGCAACTTTAACAACAATAACAACAAATGTATTTTACGTGGCAATACGCCAATTTCTCAAATTTTCAACAAAACCCATCACAATTCTCGAACAACAAACCCAACCGCAAACCTAATCCTCACAATTTCAAATCGACCCAAGCTACGTCTCCTAAAAGCCCAAAAGTCGAGGTAAACGTATGTCAAAAATCCAAAGAATCCAAAGAACCCGAGCCCTATGATGAAAGAAATCTCTACTTGACCGGACTAAATTACCGGTCATCGGCCTTGAAAGTACTATTTGCCTCGTGTTGGGTGATCGTTTCTGATTATCCAAATGTCGGAGTTTCACAAAAGTGCATCACGTTTTGGTATCGGGTTATGAAAGAGTTCAATTAGAAAAAATTTCAACCACGCAACAAGGGTATGATAGCAAGCAAGTGGCATACGTTGAATGAAAATTGCCAAAACTCAATGTGGTTTTCAAACGTGCTAAAAGTTTGGCAAAAGTGACGAAAATGAAATGAATAATATGAAACGGGATAGAAATATGTTTCATGACGAGCATAAAGGTGTTTCGTTTGCTCAAGAGGAAGCGTGGGAAATTTTGAAGTCCCATGTAAATGGGATGTCACACCCCAAATTACATGCTTTACGGAATGGAATACCTTGGGAGGACTGTCATAGCATCAAAGTTACGATTATATCGAACGACCTAAAGTGTCATTTTGAAAATATCGTTTGATTCATTAAAATAATCAGAGTTTACAAAGATTAGGTCCCAAAAGATTTCCAATATATCAAAATGAGTTTGTTACAATCAAACGATAGTTAAGTGCATAAAATATAGGTGAGACGCGTCGACACCGCGACTCTATGATAAGTCCACATGCATGCCATGAAGTGAATGCCTTAGATACCTGAGATAAAACATGCTAAAAGTGTCAACACAATGGTTGAGTGAGTTCATAGAGTTTGGTTGAATTATAAAGCCTTTAAAGAATGTTCATGCAAAGAAAGGAAAAGTTTTGGTCATATAGAATAGTCCACAAAAGCAAAGGCATTGTAAATCCACTCGGTTCAAGTTCCGCCCATACAAAACTTGCAACCCGTGTGTTCACAACCCACCGCCAAAATATGTCTAGTTTATGTTCAAGCACACGATGTCAAATGAGTTCACAAAGCAAAGGCATTGTAAATCCACTCGGTTTCAAGTTCGCCCATACAAAACTTGCAACCTGTGTGTTCACAACCCATTGCACAAAATATAGTGTGTCTAGTAGTCGAGTATAAGTTACCATAATAATTCACAATATTGCACCACGTATATAATAATTCGTGGATGCTCCGAACATAGGAGACTTTGCCTTTGCTCCAACAAGGGAGACTCCTTTGT
Source organism: Chrysanthemum lavandulifolium (assembly GCA_022545495.1). Classification (NCBI taxonomy): domain Eukaryota; kingdom Viridiplantae; phylum Streptophyta; class Magnoliopsida; order Asterales; family Asteraceae; genus Chrysanthemum; species Chrysanthemum lavandulifolium. Next base: position 54,140,521 of record CM040240.1, read on the forward strand.
CACCGACCACCTAGGCGAGAATTATGAGAACGCTCCACCAATAAGGCGAGACTTTAGAACGCTCCACCGATATGGCGAGACTTTGCACACTCCACCAATAAGGCGAGAATTATTGAGAACGCTCCACCAATAAGGCGAGACTTTAGAACGCTCCACCGATATGGCGAGACTTTAGGTCAAGGTCATAACACGTCCGGTTTAATAAGTTCAAACAAGTCATAAGTTTGTATTTAAGTTCAAGAGTTCCGCTCAAAAGTTCGTAATTAAGTTCAAAGATTTAAGTCGAGTTCAAGAGTTCGAGCAGTCAAAGAGCTCGAATAATATCAAAAGGTTCAAGATAGTCGAAGCGTTCAAAATCACGTCAAACAAGTTTAAAATATATAAAAAAAGGTCCTTGTACAAGTTAAAAGAGTTTAACAATATGTCAAAAGGTTCATAACAAGTCCAAAGTGTTCACTTATATGTTAAAGGGTCCGAATCAATTTAAAAGAGCTCAAATATACATGTAGAAGGGTTCAAAATCAAGGAAAGTGATTCAAATAATAGCGTTCATAACATAGTGATCAATTTAGTTCAGGCATAATCTACTTACACCCACATAGAGTGAAACAAAAGATATTTAAGTTCATATAAATGTAAAGTAAAAGCAAGTAGTTGAGCATGTATCTCCCGAAGAGTTTATAAAACAATTAAACGAGTAAAAGTGGGGCTACGAACTCACCTGGTGCAATGTTTATGATGACAAAAGTAGATACACTGAAATGAGGTGCGATCTCTATCCGCAACCTAATATGAATGATGTGTTCTAATGTAAGCCATGAAACAATGCCGTGCATGCAAACTCATATGATATCCATACCACTTGTACATTTTTGAAAATAAGGTTTATCGTCGAAATATATGTTTATGACATCTCGTCATATTATAAAATACTTTACAAGTACTTACGTCGAAATGATATCCTCGATAATCATTTAGTGATTTATTATGAAATTATAACTTTTAGTCAGTAAAATAATGTCATTTGACAATTTGATGAAAGTGACTAAATGGCCTCGAAAAGCTAGTCGTAAAATAGTGAATATCGAGTGTTAGAAAACAAACCCAACGGTTTTGGAAAGCTTGTAGCATTATCTCAAAGTCTTAGCTTTTAAATTTTTATCATAGAGGTCTCGATCATGGAGAAAAACATAGGTAAAGTAGGGTACTTGTACCAAAAATATTGTTTAAGGGTAGTTTTCGGTAAAGTTTGAGTGACCGCATTTTATTCGTTACAACTCCGTTTGACGAACGGTTAATCATTTTGGAAAAAAGGCTAGGTGAACTTACTTTTACTAGAAGACATCGTCTTCTAAAAAGTATTCTATCGATGTTAAAACGACTCTCAACATTGTCACTAGCGACCACCGCTTTTTGTCTAATAGGAAAATATATAAGTTATACTTGTAATAAAAGTTACGACAACTTGTTTAAAATGTTAATAACTTAGTCGTTATAAGTCCGTTTTCACGTTTTATATGTCCTTAGCTTCGTGTTAAAGTATACTAATATATTTTTGACAAATCGACTCATTTAGACAATGTTTAAAACTCGTTTTTGCCCTTAAATTAACTCTTGACAGCATGCAGTTTTTCAGAAATATAGTTTTCGTCGTTAAACTTGAAAATAACATAACTTGTTCGTTATAACTCCGTTTTAACCCGTTCAAGCGACCACGTTTTCGTTTTAAAGTGTATTTTCTGAATTTCTAGCCCAAAATATTTTGTAAACTGTCGAAATTTCCAGATTTCCCAAATAAGATCAGACCGCTATTTATTGTTGTCGAAAATGATTTTTCTCGCATAATACTTATTCTAACCACTTCAAATCAACGCCAAAGCTATTCTAAACCTACCATACACCTTCTTAGGGTGTCATGGGTTCCTAGAAATCATCAAAAATGATATGTTTCAAGGGATAATATATAGGATGAGATATACTAATTATAAGTACTAAAAACAAATAAAGTGGTATAGATACACATGTAACTTGTATGTTTTCTTGCAAAAATGATGGAATAACATAAATATGAATATGAAAGAGTTATGAAGATCATGAAATGCTTACTTGAATGATTATGTGAAAGAAAATGATGAAAACCTTATTAATCTATAGGTTTTTATTTCAAAACCTTAACATAGATTACTTCTAAGACTTGATAATCACTTGGATCATGAAAAAATATGGTTTCCTTCTTCTTCTTGCTATGGCGGTTCTAAGAGAGGAGAGAGAGAGTGATATATTTTTTACACCTAAGATATGTGTGAATGTATGTGTTAAATGTTTGTAATATTAATACAATACAAGTGTAATGTCTAGTACTTAGCTAGTAGATATTTTTTGTCCAAAAATTGGTGTGTCATCTTGTTTGGTCGACAAAAGTAAAACAAAGAAAAAGAATGAGATATTTTGATTAAGTAAGTGTATAAATGTGTATGATTAGTTTGTATGTAGTAGCTAAAATAGGTATTTGAGGTAGCGTTAGCTAGAAATAAATTTTTACGGAACAAAATAAAATATATCAAAGTCATAAAAATTATAAAAATACATTTCTTACAAAAATTGAGTGAAATAATAATTATTGTGTAGTATTTACGAAAACCGTCGTAATTATATAAATATAACAATTTATATACCAAATAAATTTAAAACACCGGGTAAACTAATAATATTATTTTTATAATCTTAATATGAGTATAAAAATATATCGGGATAATATTTGGAAGTATCGGATCACATGTTCAAAATAATTAATTACGCGATAGCGTTTATTTAATAAGAAAAATATACGTTAATGAAATATAAATTTTTCTCCGGGAATGAATAGTAAAATTTGAAAAATGACCGGAAATTAAGAATTGTGACATTCTTCCCATGTCAGAGGAATCACGTCCTCGTGATTCAATTAATGATAACTATAGTCCGATCCTCGACAAGGGTTCTAAAAATTCATGCTCGTGTATAGTTTAAATGATCATGTCAATGCTCATGCATATATCGTGACTATATCCCATTCTAAAGACATGCTCTCTTATGGTTAGGTTTGATGAGGCAAGCTTTCCCATTCCCGAGCAAAACCCTCAAAGATTTTAGGTAACCGATTTTACTTAATCCCACAACTCATCAAACAAGAACTGTCATACGATTAGGCTAAATCGGTTTAGGTAACAACTTGTTTCTAGCTCGATCTTTGCAACTCATCAAACAAGAACTGTCACTCGGATCAAACTGGAAACAAGTGGTTTGAAGAAAATCTTTTGAAAATTTGGCTCGATTACGGAATTGCTTACACATATGAGACTAGTACTCCTTCATTGCATGATTCTTCCTGAATTAGACATAGGTGATCAGGCTATGTATAATTTAGGAGTAACTATGCAATGCTTGGACTAATCAACTCATATGATGTTTGGTGTTAAGTCATGAATCCGCATGTATAATGAGTATGCACGTATAATGATATGATGAGATGCTATGATGATGTAGTTATAGTCTAGGGTCAATGATGCAACCTAGTTCTCTATAACCGATACTCGATACCAATCATCACACCCCAAATTACGTATTACAATGAATGGAATACCTTGGGAGGACTGTCATAGCATCAAAGTTACAGTTATATCGAACGACCTAAATTGTCGTTTGATTCATTAAAATAATAAGAGTTTACAAAGATTAGGTCCCAAAAGATTTCCAATATATCAAAACGAGTTTGTTACAATCAAACGATAGTTAAGTGCATAAAATATAGGTGAGACGCGTCGACACCGCGACTCTATGATAAGTCCACATGCATGCCATGAAGTGAATGCCTTAGATACCTGAGATAAAACATGCTAAAAGTGTCAACACAATGGTTGAGTGAGTTCATAGAGTTTGGTTGAATTATAAAGCCTTTAAAGAATGTTCATGCAGCAAAGGAAAAGTTTTTGGTCATATAGAATAGTCCACAAAAGCAAAGGCATTGTAAATCCACTCAGTTCCAAGTTCCGCCCATACAAAACTTGCAACCTGTGTGTTCACAACCCACTGCCAAAATATGTCTAGTTTATGTTCAAGCACACGATGTCAAATGAGTTCACAAAGCAAAGGCATTGTAAATCCACTCAGTTCCAAGTTTTGCCCATACAAAACTTGCAACCTGTGTGTTCACAACCCATTGCACAAAATATAGTGTGTCTAGTAGTCGAGTATAAGTTACCATAATAATTCACAATATTGCACCACGATATAATAATTCGTGGATGCTCCGAACATAGGAGACTTTGCCTTTGCTCCAACAAGGAGACTCCTTTGTCACTCGACCACCTAGGCGAGAATTATTGAGAACGCTCCACCAATAAGGCGAGACTTTATCCACCGATATGGCGAGACTTTGCACACTCCACCAATAAGGCGAGAATTATTGAGAACGCTCCACCAATAAGGCGAGACTTTAGAACGCTCCACCGATATGGCGAGACTTTAGGTCAAGGTCATAACACGTCCGGTTTAATAAGTTCAAACAAGTCATAAGTTTGTATTTAAGTTCAAGAGTTCCGTTCAAAAGTTCGTAATTAAGTTCAAAGATTTAAGTCGAGTTCAAGAGTTCGTAGCAGTCAAAGAGCTCGAATAATATCAAAAGGTTCAAGATAGTCGAGCGTTCAAAATCACGTCAAACAAGTTTAAAATATATAAAAAGGTCCTTGTACAAGTTAAAAGAGTTTAACAATATGTCAAAGGTTCATAACAAGTCCAAAGTGTTCACTTATATGTTAAAGGGTCCGAATCAATTTAAAAGAGCTCAAATATACATGTTGAAGGGTTCAAAATCAAGGAAAGTGATTCAAATAATAGCGTTCATAACATAGTGATCAATTTAGTTCAGGGCATAATCTACTTACGCCAGCATAGAGTGAAACAAAAGATATTTAAGTTCATATAAATGTAAAGTAAAAGCAAGTAGTTGAGCATGTATCTCCCCCGAAGAGTTTATAAAACAATTAAACGAGTAAAAGTGGGGCTACGAACTCACCTGGTGCAATGTTTATGATGACAAAAGTAGATACACTGAAATGAGGTGCGATCTCTATCCGCAACCTAATATGAATGATGTGTTCTAATGTAAGCCATGAAACAATGTCGTGCATGCAAACTCATATGATATCCATACCACTTGTACATTTTTGAAAATAAGGTTTATCGTCGAAATATAAGTTTATGACATCTCGTCATATTATAAAATACTTTACAAGTACTTACGTCGAAATGATATCCTACGATAATCATTTAGTGATTTATTATGAAATTATAACTTTTCGTCGTAAAATAATGTCATTTGACAATTTGATGAAAGTGACTAAATGGCCTCGAAAAGCTAGTCGTAAAATAGTGAATATCGAGTGTTAGAAAACAAACCCAACTGTTTTGGAAAGCTTGTAGCATTATCTCAAAGTCTTAGCTTTTAAATTTTTATCATAGAGGTCTCGATCATGGAGAAAAACATAGGTAAAGTAGGGTACTTGTACCAAAAATATTGTTTAAGGGTAGTTTTCGGTAAAGTTTGAGTGACCGCATTTTATTTGTTACAACTCCGTTTGACGAACGGTTAATCATTTTGGAAAATAGGCTAAGAGAACTTACTTTTACTAGAAGACATCGTCTTCTAAAAAGTATTCTATCGATGTTAAAAACGACTCTCAACATGGTCACTAGCGACGACTAGTTTTTGTCTAATAGGAAAATATATAAGTTATACTTGTAATAAAAGATTGGGGAGAATGTTGAGGGTGATAGTAGCATTGGTACTTTAGAAACTTGGAAGTATGATGAAAAATTGATTAAAAAGTCGTTGATTGAGTTGATTATTCTTGCAGAGCTTCCTTTTAAGTTTGTAGAACACGGCATTCATTAAATTTGAAATAACATGCAACCTAGATTTAATATGCCTCTCGTTTACTATTGCTAGGGATGTTTCTAAGTTTTTTCTTGACGAGAGGAAGAGCCTATTAAATTTCTTAAGCAACAAGTCCACCACCGATACGTGGACTTCTAGTTGCAAAAGAATGAACTTTATGGTATTAACCGCCCACTTTATAGATGATGATTGGGTAATGCATAAAAGAATTATTAATTTTAGACCAATTCATAGCCTTAGAGGGTGGATATTGGTAGAGCACTTTGGAATGTATAAGCGGATGGGGTATAAAGAATGTTATGACCATTACGGTTGATAACATTGCTTCAAATGACAAAGCCCTTGAATACTTGGTAGAAAATTTGCCAAATAAGTATGATGGTGGTAAACATTTTCATATAAGATGCATGGCTCATATTTTAAACCAAGTTGTCAAAGATGGTTTAAAACATTCAACAAGGAAGTGAATACCATAGGGTTAGCCGTGAAATACATAAAACATTCGAGCCAAAGAGTGACCAACTTTAAAGAAAGTGTTGAAAAGGCTTGTACTTCAAACAAGTTTTGGTTTCCGAATGCCCTACAAGATGGAATTCCACACATGATATGTTGAAAACCGCTATTGAGTTAAAAGATGCTTTTATTGATTATGACTTTAATAACTCTTGTTTTGCCCGGGACCTAGAGGAAATACCTAAGCGGGGTGATTTTGAGGTTTGTAAGAAGATAGTTGCATTTTTGGAAAAATTTAAAGAAACAACCGAACTTGTGTCAACCGTATCATCTCCCGTAGCTCATTTGTGGTTTGGTGAGGTACTTGATATTGATAAGCATCTTCGTGATTGGCAAGAAAAACCTTCTTTTAAGGTAATGGTAGAAGAAATGAGAAAAAAGTATGACAAATATTGGGGTGATTACAAAAAAATCAACCATTATATGTATTTTGCCGTTATCTTAGATCCCACAATGAAGTCGGAAATAGTAGGCTACGGGTTTAGACATTTGATAGAAAATGGTTGCATTCCATGGAGGTCGATGAAGATAGTGATGAGACGCCTATTTCATTTTAACCGAAGATGAATTATGTGACAAATTGGTTAAGAAGGTTGAGGAAGATACGGGGTCTTGTTTGCCATTTACAAAGAAAAATATGGCACATCAAGTCAAAGTGAAATACCAAAAGCAACAACAAGTCAAAGTAGTAACACAATTAAATCGTCGTGGTTTTGCTTTCTTAGACGCATTTAAAGATAAACTTGGAAATAAGATGAGTGGGGTGAAGGCGAGTTGACCAAATATCTAAAAGAACCGCGTCTTGAACTAGAGGATGACGAAGAATTCGACATACTTAATTGGTGGAAGGTAAATAGTCCAAGATTCCCGATTGTATCAAGGATGGCGAAAGGTAACAACTTATTTTTTATTAAATTTTAGATATCTTAGATTCTTTGTGCTTTGTTTTTATAAATTTATGTTTTTATTAATAGATATCTTGTGCATCCAAGTATCCACCGTTGCTTCGAATCCGCCTTTAAGCGCAAGTGGTCGAGTTTAGACCCATATAGGAATTCTTTAGCGCCTAGCATTGTAGAGGCTTTGGTGTGCACAAGATTGGATCCGTACATCAAGTAGAAACATCACTTTGGATCGTTAGAGATTTAATGAAAGACTGACGAGGTTGCTAAAGGTAAAGTATTTATATTTTAGTTTATTGGTTATTTGTTTATAGTAGTAACTTATGTTTGACTTATGTTCTCATGTTTTTCTAGAAATTCAAGAGGCGTTAGAGAAACAAAAAGGAGAACATGGAAATTCAAGAATGTCGTGAGTAGTATTTGGTTGCTAATTTGAACTTGTATTTCTAGAATGTCGTGGAGGCATGATTCAAAACATTTGTCATTTGTATTTGGTTTTGGAGCTGTTTTGAACTTAGTACTTCAGTAGGCAGTAGCCAATTTTTACTTCAGTAGCCAAAGGAGTGAAGGACTTGATGCCAAATTGAAGTTCAAGAGCCAATTTTTTTTTTTTTTTTTTTGAACTTACATCAGTGGGACAAATGTTCGATGAGCCAAAAGGAGAACAACGATATGTAACATCACTATCCAAATTCCAAATTATAATATTTAGTGAAATATTCTACTGGGCCTAGCTTTATTTGGTTTTGGGTGGAACTATAAAGTGAAATCGGTCAGCCCGTTTGTCTCGAAACCCGACCGACAAGCCCGACAGATCCGAACCGAACGAGTATCAATCGGGTGGGACTCGGTCCATTTATAGTGTGTTTGGTCTCGGTTTAGTTATCGGGTCGGTCGGGATCCGACCGATGCTCAACTCTATTTTCTTCAGTCTTTTATATCTTTTACTTAGTGAGTCCATGAGATCTTTGACAATTGTATTCTTCTTCTTTAGGATGATGGGACCCATTTCATCCAGCTTAGTGATTCGAAAGTCAGAAAATTTAAATGGATCATGAACCTCGAAGGTTCTTTTGTCACTTCCTTTATAGATACTGAAGACAACAGGCTTGGTGTTTGGATGAATCTTGATATCAGATATAGGTTCAATCCTCTTTCTACTTGTCATTACCCATTTGTAATGATCAATCCTTTGCTTCTTGGGCCAAATGCATCCCCTTTACCCTTTTATCCCTTTTCTTTTTAATAGCTACCAGTTCAGCATTCTGAGCCCTTTTGAATTTTTCACCATCTTGTTTTCCTGCCAATGCCTTTGGATCAAATCCAAGCTTTTCAGCTTCTTCATTTACAACCTTGATCAAAGCAGATTTTTTTATCCTTTCATCTTCAGCTGCATTTCTTGTCAATTCTTCCTTTTCAAGATAAGCCTCCATTTCTTTCGCAGTCAGATAATATAATTTGCCATTGACTTTATAAGGTACCCTAATAGGTTCATCAGGGTCTGATCCGACAGCTGAGGAAGCAGGTACCATTTTAGGTTGTTGCTCAGGCTCAGGTGTTGTGAGAATGCCTTTGCCTTTGTCTTTGGGAGGAACTGATGATGATGGAGTTGCTTCAGTGATTGGACATTGGAATGATGAGATTGGGCAGCTAGAGTTGGTGGAGTATTGTCAACTTCATTGTACTCCCCCTCATTGTAAGAAAGACTTGGTTCACTTGTAGCAGCTTTAGTGACTCTCTACCCCTCAACTATTGTTGGGAACTCAGTGATAGCAAGAGTTGGCGCATGCACTGAAGTTGAGGGAAAAGCTTGAACCTTGAAGGCCTAATAAATTTTAGATACCATTGACTTGATATCCGAAGTGTCCTGCTGAAGACAAGTGATAGCTGACACTCTAGGCCTAAGATTCCAGGCCATAGAATTTGAAGACTTAACCCAAGCTGCCAAATGCTTTTCCAACAGACTGAGAGAGGACTTGATCTCCTCCACTGATGAACTGAGACCCTAAACATTTGAGTTTTTCAACATTTGGATGACTTTATTGAGGCTTGATGAATTCTTGACATACGTGTCAATAGCCTCAATAACTTTCTTGTTCAGTGCAGGGTCATCTTTGACAGCTTCTTTGATGTTGTCAAGTTTGGTGTGAGCATCCTGAAAAGCCTTGAGAAACTTCTTCAAGTGATTATCCAGGGAGTGAAGAGCATTGTAAGTGTTTTCCCTGTGTTCACCATTATATTTGAAATTCTCAACAACAGAAGCCCCGAGGTCAGCATAACTAGCAGCAACTTGAACATGTTAATCCCATTGTTCATCAGCAATACAATCATAAAGCCTTTGAGTAGCCTTCTTTAAGAATTTGACCAGTTGTCTTTCAGTGAGAGGAAGAATATTATCATATTTCTTCAGGGCAAGAAGAAGCTGCAGAGTCAGAGGAATCATCATCAGCTTGAAAGGATGACTCTTCAGGCTTTTTTGGAGGAGACTGATGCTCTTATTCAGTGGATTGAACATCAGTGTCCATATCATCACCATCAGCGAAAACTTCCTCATCACTTTATTTTTCAAGCTCTTCATCAGATAGAAGAAAATCTTGAACATCTGCCACAGAAATAAAACCAGAAGGGGGTATGGGTTCCATATCAGCGGGTGATTTTTGTCCCCCTGAGTCTTTGTCCCCCAAGGACCCTTCATACACTGATGGGCATTTCCCATTGTCATCACTAGGATCAGTGGATTTGGTGATGAGTTTCGTATCAAGGGGGTTCTTTCGCTCTGAATCTTTGTCCCTCAGTGTCCCCTCAAGCACCGGTGCGAGTTTCCCAGTGCTATCATAAGGAATGGTGGAAGGCGCTCCCCTACCAGCGGGTTTTTTGTTTCCCTTTTGATCTTGAGGAGCAGTATTTGGTACCAAGGGGACTGACTGTGATGTATTAGTACCCTTCGTTCTCACCGAGGGTAGTGTTACTTGGCCTCTCTTGGGTGGATTTTTAGTCTGGGGTCTTTTTCGCCTTTTAGGCTGTGTTCCAGAAGCCTCACGGACTTGTGGCTTGGGTTTGGTTTTAGCCACAGTCCGAGTCTTCCCTTTTTTCTTTTCAGTAGAAGGCTTTGTAGACACTGATTCCCTATCGTTATATACATCAACCATATGGCCCGTCAATTCAATGGGAGGGACTAAGGATGGGAGCTTTGCAAAGTTTAAAGGACTAACGGCTGGGAAAGTGCCAAAATCAAAGTCCTGAGTGTAATTGCAAACCAGTAACACTTGTAAAGCACACAAACTAAATCTAGGATATGAGACATAGTTCAGTCTAGATTTATATTGTAGTTTGGTTACGAGATCACTGTAAATGATCTTTCCTATGTCGACAATGGTCCCTGTCATCAAGCAGTGTGCAATCATCAACTAAATAGAGTTAATATGTTCAGTGGATGAGTGATTCCCGCTGAGGACATGAATCACAAAAGTGAATAAGATCTTACAAGCCACGGGAAAGGAGTTCTTTGTGACAGGGGTCTTGGTATATGTGAAAACATATACCCTTTTCTTTATCAAAACGGACCAAATAAACCAGAAACTAACCCTTAATGCTTAATATCTTTGTGTTTTCGAGTTTATGCATATGCAAGTTACGGATATCATAAAACGGACAAAGAAAAGATAAAATAGAAGAAAAACGAGCATGAGAAAGAAAAGAGAGTGAAACCCGGAGCCGGGGAAGCAGTTTTCTACATTTACGGATCTTGGATCATGTTTGCTCAAGTTTACTTTATACCCTCTACTTCACTATAGTTACACTCTACACCCTCAACTTTATTTAAAATACATCATAGTCCCTAAACCTAACCTACCTAATATAATCAAACCCTAACTTTCCCTTTTTGCAAGGTTAGTCCAGAACTAACCTTGTTAACTAATTACACTTAACCTACCACTAATCCGAATCCATTAACTAAAATCCTACATCTTAATCCACTAATATATTAACCTATTACACACCCCAGCCCACTAACAGTCCAAAATCCACAACCCGTATCCAATCCTTTTCCACCTCAGGTTAACAAAGTCAAACAAGAGTAAAATATTACTCTTTCCCCTTACCCGCCTATTTGTACTCGTACATCCGCTTCCCCAAATTCACCCACATAACCACCATTTTTACCCGTCCTTTAAAAGCTTCTAGAAACTGCTTGCACATCCTGACACATGAGAATGACACTGGCAATCCCAGCTTGTCCTATTGGTTGAAGCACATCACTTAATTGATCAAACGGCTATGATTGAATGGGATGATGATACAATGATTGAAAGGCCAAGATCATAGCTCTAGATCCTTCTCAGAAACCTTAAGAAGACTCCAAGCTCTCCTATAAATACCCCCTCATTTCAGAGTTGAAGCATTAGAATTTTAGGGTCATTATTATGTCAAATTATCATTTCATTGTAATTGTCTTTTAAATTTCAGTTTATTAAGCTTTGTAATCTTCTTTTATTATTAATAAAATTTAAAGTTTGTTTCAATTCTATTGTTTAAATTTACATTTATGTTTTTACTATTGCTTTTAAATGATAAAATAAAGTAGTTATAAGTTGTTTATAAGCTCTTACATCTTAATTACAAGCTCATATAAGCTTTTATAGTTTTTTGTGAGCTTAGTTTGTCAATTTATTCAAAATTCCTAAATAGTAAAAAAAAAGTAAAAAAAATAAGTTGTGGAAGATAAGCCAGACAAGGAAGGGCTTATAGGTCATTACCAGCTTGTTTTAAACAAGCTGGAGCTTGTTGAGTAGCTCCTCAAGCATTTCACACCCTTGTTTGGCTAGGGTGTTTGTAAGTTTCACTTATTTTTAAGCACTATAGTATTCTAGTGCTTATCTATAGCTTATTAGTTGTTTTATAATTAGATCTATTCTTATTTGTCCATTAGTTGCTTATGTGTTTGTTCATTTTGCATTTGTTCTCATTTTCATCATAAAATTCATAAAAGCTCAAAAAACTGAGTAAAAACTATGCAAGTATCCCAAGTTCATCCAGTGTGTCTCCTCCTTGTACTTTGAAGAGCACTCCTAACATGGTTAAAGAAGGGAAAAAAGGTAGGCAATGCATTTTCTAAGGTTGGTGATCTAGTTATCTCGGATAGTGATGATGATGAAGTCCTTGATGACTTCAATGAAACTTCTAGTTTTACATCATTAGACAGTTTTAAAAGTGGTAGTGGAGTGGGCATGAGGAACTTATTGGAGCAATAGAAAGGAGATACTCATGACCAAAATTCTTATGATGATGATGAATTCGATGATTGTGGTCTAACCGATGCTCAATTGAAGTTTGCCAATGCTTATTACATTAGTCTACGTGGTCAGATTAGATAGGTTGTTTTTATTTTGTTTTGCATAAGTATAGAATGTCATTTCTTATGTTTTGTTAGGTTTTAAGCACTGTAGGCACTTTTAGTTTGCCTTTTTTGAGCTGAGGTGTGGGATTCACACACATCCATTGTACTTAATTGTTTTTTTAGAGTAATAAATTTTACTTGTGGTAACCTTTTTACCAAAAAATAAAAATTTTAAAAAAAAAGGTGAGCAACACACCTTAAATAGTCTTTTCTTCCCTCACTGCATGATTCGGCTCTTGGACATGGGTCGCACGTGACCCTATAATGGCCAAGAAGAGCCTTGGGTATAATAACCTTAGGTTAAGGTTTAACCTTTGTCACGTCAGCGCCACATCAGCTTTAACATTTCACCTTAACTTAACAAAAAAACACCCCTTATCATAACATTCTCAAGGTTAAACCTTAACTCAAATATTTTCAAATTCAACCACTAAACTAAAATAAACACTTCATTTATTAAAAAACATTAAACATTAAACATTAAAAACAAAATACATTAAACATTAAACACGAAGTACATTAAACATTAAAACTAAAACGAGATTGATGAAAATAAAACTACAAATTAGAATACGAATCATCTGAGTTGTAACCCTCGTCACTCGAAGAGGAATTAAACTCGCCAGCAAAGTACTTTCTCTCCATGATGTCAAAGTAGTTCTCCCTAAGATATTCAGCTTCCCAGGCTTCCTGTTTCAAACGAGCAGCTTCCTCGTGTGCCTCGTTTTCCATAATCTCTCTATAGTTTTCCTCGTCCTGCGCAAGTTCACGAAGGTAAGCCTCACTAAACCCAAATAGATTGTTTTCGAGGTCACCCGTGGACTATTAGCAGGTGGATTGTTAACAGGTGAAGTGTTACCAATTGGATTGTTAAGAGGTGGAGTGTTTACAAATACATTTTTCGGTTGGAAAACCGGAAAGACATCTTCTGGTGGAGTTGAATAAACTTCAACTTCTTCTGGTGGAGTTGGAAAGGTAGTTTCCGGCAGTTGTGGTGGACTTGGAAAGGTAGTTTCCGGCAGTTGTGGTGGACTTGGAAAGGTAGTTCCCGACAGTTGTTGTGGACTTGGGAATTGTTGAGAGAAATCTTTGCGAGACATTTTGTGTGTGTGAGTTGTGTGTAAGTTGTGTGTCCGAGTTGTGTGTGCTAAACAACTCTGGTAGAGTTGTATATATAGGCGGATTTGATTTTGATTTTGATTTTGAATTTGAATAAATCCCGCTCATATTTGATTTTTAAATTTCAAATTTGAACTTCATTTATCCCGCCGAATTAACCGATTAAATTTAAATTTGAATTTGAATAGGTTGAGGGGTGTAAGTGAAAATTTACTTTAAATAGTTTAGGGGTGAAATGAATTTTTATTTTATTATTTTTTGAAGCAACCTTAACGTGGCGTTAAGCCACTAACACACCCACGTTAACCTTCCCGTAACGCGAATGGGGGTGTGGTTAATGCCCCGTAACGCAGGTGCGATAGGGGTTAACCTCCCCTTCCCCGTTACCACACCGTCCACTCTAAGTTGCCATTCACGCCCTTGTCTTTCAGCCTAAGTAGTAAAGACTACGAGTAACTTTTTCCGTCTAAAATTAAGGTTAAATTATATGTTGTTGGGAGTTGTTGATTTGCCAAACATATTTGTTCGTGATTGATTTTGGTGCAAAGCATACATGGACGTATAAATACCCGTTTAGAGCCTTGACAATTTAAAGGTTCCGCAACTCATTTGAAGGTCATTCAACCCAATCAATAATTTAGACGCTCCTTTATTGCAACCGATCTTATCGAAACAAATGTTTATCCGAGTATCATATATATTTTTAGAACATCGTTATTTAAGTCAAAAAGTTTGTTATGTTATGCTTTTTAGTCGATGTTAGTTAGGTGTCGTTTGTTTTTTCTCAATAAGCATTTTTTCCTCTTTTCAGCTCTTTTGTCTGCAGGAGGGTAGAAGTTTTTTGTTTGTTTTTTTGTAGACAAAAGTGTTTTTTTTTCACTTCTTTCCTCTTTTAAATTTCAGACATTATCTTTCACTTCTTACCACTTCTTTCACAAACCCAACATCTCTTTCTCAATATCTTACAACTTTTTTATGTTTCGTCCGTTTTTTACGCTTCGTCGCTTTTTATGTTTTCGTCCGTTTTTATGCGTTTGTCCCTTTTTACGTTTCGCACGCTTTTACGCCGCCCCTTTTACGTCTTCGTTTGTTTTTTTACGTTTTCGTCCGTTTTCATAAGTTTACGTCCACTTTATTACGTTTTCATTAATTTTCGCCCCTTTTTTTACGTTCTCGTCTGATTTTTTACGTTTTTCTTTGTTTTTTACGTTTTCGTCCGTGTATTTACGTTTTTGTTCGTTTTTACGTTTTCGTCCGTTTTCTTACGTTTTTGTCAGTTTTCGTCCGTTTTCGCATATTTTTTTACGTTTTCATCCGCTTTATTCGGTTTTTACATTTACACCGCTTTTTTTACGTTTACGCCGTTTTTTTACGTTTTCGTCATTTTTTATTTTTTCGTATGTCTTTTTTACATTTTCATCCGTTTTTTACGTTTTCGTCTATTTCCTTACGTTTTCACCTGTTTTTTTTTACGTTTTCTTCATTTTTTACGTTTTCGTCCGCTTTTTACGTTTTTCCCCGTTTTTGTTTATTTTCGTCCGTTTTTAACGTTTTCATCCGTATTTTTACGTTTTTGTCCATTTTCGTCTGTTTTTTTACGTTTTCGTCAATTTTTTACGTTGTCTTACGTTTTTTACGTATTAGTCGGTTTTTTACGTTTTCGTCTTTTTTACGTTTTTATCCGGTTTCATATGATTCCATATGTTTTTTGTACGTTATTCTACATTTTCTTACATTATCTTACGTAATAAAACTTATGATAATGTAATAAAATGGACGAAAACGTAAAAAATGACGAAACGTAAAAAATTAACGAAAACGTAAAAACACGAAACGTAAAAGTGGAGAAAACATAGATGAAAACGTAAGAAAGCGGAGTAAATGTAAAAACGATGAAAACGTAAAACATAATGAAACGTAAAAAGCGACGAAAGCGTAAAAAAACATAAAAGGGTCGAAACGTAAAAAAACATACGAAATGTAAAAAGCAACGTTAAAAGGGTCGGCGTAAAAATGAGAAAACGTAAAAAGTCGAAACGAAAACAAATAAACGTAAAAATGATTTAAAATAAACCCATCAAAACGTTTAAAAGCGAAACGCAAAAAAACAAACAAAAGCGTAAAAACGGATGAAATCGTAAAAGACAGACAAAACGAAAAAAGCGATTTGAAACATAAAAAACAAAGTAACGTAAAATGTACGAAACGTAAAACGGACGAAAAAGTAAAAAAACAGATGCAAACGTAAAAAACGGTCGAAAAAGTAAAAAAATGTTCAAAAACGTAAAAAAAATTGGTGAAAACGGACTCAAACGTAAAAAAAAGCAACGAAAACGTAAAAACCCGGACGAATACGTAAAAAACGGTCGAAAACTTAAAAAAACGGACAAAAATGTAAAAAACAGACGAAAATACAAAAACGATCGAAAACGTATAGTACTTCAATAGCTTAAAAAAGAAAAGAAAAGAAAAAATGAAAGAAGACTTTAATAACATAAAAACAAATGGTCTTCTTGCGTGTAGATGAAGACTTTAGATGTGCGTCTTTTCTGCAGATGCGGTTTCTGATAAAGAGGTAAAAGCTCGAAAAAACAAACGACACCCCGATCCTTTCATCACTTATAGTATCTCAATATTTGAGATTTCTCCAATTTTATTTTACCGGGTAATCCTTAAAAAAAAAAAAAATATATATATATATATATATATATATATATTTCTCAATTTCTGTAATTCTTGAATATTAATAAATTTAACTTTTGCACGTATATATGAGAAATCTACTAAACTTAGTCTAACAATAGTTGACAACTTAATTGACATCAATCTTATCTATACTCATCAGATAATGCGTTTAAACGTCAAACCTCATTCCAGCTCTAACTCCTAACCAAAATTAAGATAAGGAGCTCCAATCATGAGATGACATGTGTCAATTCTTAACAAACTCCAGCTAACTCCTAACCACTAAAAGTAAGATAAGAGTCTAATTATAAAGTGGCGATGTCACACTTCAATTAAAAATTCATCTTTATTTTCAAATTGAAATATCTTTTATCTATTTATTTTTTATAATCTAATTTCACCATATTTTCTAAACTTTTATGCTCTTTAATTCAACATCCATTTTGATATATTTTTATGAGTTTTAGTTTTATATTTTTAGTGGGTTTATTTTATTTTAATTCAAATTTTACAACTTTAACTTTTATTTCAATCAATACAATCTTGATTCGTCAAATATATTTTGGGGAGTGTTTGAACTTCTAAAGACATGCATCCTACGAGATTTACAAGTTTATTTTTGAGGTTAAATATATTTTTGCCTTTCAAAAAAAAAAAAAAAAAAATGATAAAACCAAACCCGCCGGGTTTCAAAACCCGGTTGACCCGGGTCACTTAAAACCCGCTGGTCTAAACGGTTGACCGTTTTTAAAACCCGGTTTTGACCCGTTTTTATCCGAACCGGTCCAACTGGATATTAGAAAACACTTTGTATCTGTTTCCGGATAAAAAACACATACATTTAGGCATAGACCCGCTGTAGATGTGCGAAAGGAGATAACCAGTATGTGTCTGTATGATGACATTAATCTAATATTTGGAAAATATACATTTAGATATGGACCCATGCACGAAAACATTCAGTTAAAGTGAAAAGCAAAAACTTTCATTATATAAGAATAACAACAAACCATGCATGAGAGTGGGTTCACACTTTGCAGACCACAGAGCACTTTTGTCTGACCTAATATGGTTGAAAATCCTACCAGCAACATGTCTTCATTTCTGGTTGAAGATCACTTTGGTTGATCGGTAGCTTCACACTATTTATTTTGACAGTCATAGACAAATATGACATATTTTGGCCTTTATTAAAACTATATATGTATTTTTATTTTATCAAATACCCTTTTTACAATATTTTTACTCAACACAACAATATTGTGATTTATGAAGTATGATTCGCGCAATAACTAATCATGTAAATTTCTTCATGGTACCATTTACGAACTCCGAGTAGAGTGAAGCTCTTATATAATTGCCATTACTTATGCTATGTGGCAAATCCTAGCTAAGTGACATTACATTTGTGTTTGTTTTATGTTTCTTTGTTACCTCTTTGTATACGAAATATAAAAAAAAAAATATTATCTAATACAGTAACTCACAATGTAAACCAATTTTAATTTGACCTAATTACTCTATTATACATTTAGAGTAGAAAATGACGCTATTTAGCAAGGCTTTACAAAGACGTTGTATTGGGTTATTTTTTATTTTACTCTTTGTTCCCTTTGAACGACGACCTTTCATGTGTATATATGGTCAAGTGACTTAGATGCATACTTTTTGATGTATCAATATCAGTGGCCCAGACCCACTAAATACACGCTTGGATTAAGCCCATAAGCAAGACCCATCTAGCGGCTCAGCTTAAATCCCAGGTCGTGCGAGACCTGAAGAGGACCTGCCAGGCCTGACTGAGCAAATAGTACTACGCCTCCCTATCTGCCACTAATGGTTAAGATGTATCATCCGACACCACACGGTGAAAACGCACAACAAACACCACTATGTACGAGCTAAGGGACGCATAAAAAAAAAAAAAAAAAAAAAAAAAAATCAATCAATAACAAACCCTAAATCGGTTTCTCTGTGGCGAATATTGCGATCTACTCTTTTGTCCGATTCTCCAACAAACGATTTAATAAACCCTTTAATTCATACTATTCGTAGGTCGGTGTAACAATTCTGTTTACACCTACTTTTGGTTAGTACTATATTAATTGGTTTCTTACTTTCGTGGGTGGGTGACTAATATCTTCATTCGCTTTTGGTGTGTTATATTTGATTTGGATTGCATGCTCATTATTAATATATTATAGATCACATGCTACAATTTATTAGTTGATCGATTACATGGCTGGAGGTTAGATTTTTTGGTGCTTAAGCTTAAAACCCTAACTTTTTCAGTTAGGGTTTTATCTTTTTTGATTGTCCTTGGGTTTTATCTTTTTTGATGCTCGCTGGTTGATTGGTACTTGGTTGGGGTGTTTTGGTTCGGTTGGTTGAGGGTTTAAGAGGGATGGAAAAAGGTTTCTTCAACAAGAATAGTGCTCGTAAGGGCACTAGAGATGTGGGGTCTTCTACTAGTTTGGCCGATCAAACTAGTGGTTCGAAAAATATTGATGCACCATCTAACTTGCCGATCAAGTTGGGTTGCAAAAGGATGATGAACTTGATGCGGTTGAATCTGAGCAATGATGATGGGAATCTTGGTCAAACGAGTCTTGTTGATCATATAGAATGTGATGGGGCGATAACGTGAATAAGGTTAAGGATAAGGTTGTTTTGGATGATTTGGAGCAAAGCCATGATACACCCGCTCGATTCGCCTCTAATGTTTCAAAACAACCTAGTGTGGAGCAATTGATTGCTAATGCGCATCGAACTTTGATGAAGCAATGAATAAAATTGACGATGATATTGCTAAGATGGCTTCATCTTCTGATGTGAACAATTCGAGTGGTATTGGGCTTCAATCTAAGTCGAATGGTACTAAAGTTTATTTAGCAAATACTCCTCTATCGAGTTTTGATGTGGCTATGCAATCCCATATGTATGGTACTAATCATTGTGTTACTTTTGATCCTAATGCACCCAAGGTTGTTACTACTAGTGGTAATGGAGTTAAGTCTGTTTCTTACGCGGGTGTTGCTTCTAATGAATCCCAGAAACACGTGTCTAATTTTCGGAGGCTAGAATGCAGCAAAAAGAAGGATGATGTTGACCTTCAGGTCCCAATGAAAGTGGTGGAAGAGGTGAACATGAGGTTTGAGAATACTCTCTACGGATACTTCCTTGGTCAACGCCTTGTGATGAGTGTCTAAATACTCATCATTTTTGTACCATTTAGACTGCAAAAATATCTGAAAACACTCAGAAATGTATCAAAATGATAAAAATATCACAAATAAGTGTTTTATGTGTTTTAAATTCAAAAATATCAAAATATGGTGAAAAATGTATAAAGTTTGCATAATTGGCGCTTTAGTCCCCAAGTTTCAAAAGTTGTCAAAATAGTCCTGGTAAAACCAAATAAAGAAAATGTTATTCAAGGTCCTCAAATATTCTAATTTGTCAAAATGGTCCTTGAATAAATCTTTTGTTAAATGGCAGAAAAGGTCCCTGAACTTTTGAAATTGTCAAGTTTGGTCCCTGGAAAATTTGAAAATGTCAAAACTGGCCCTTGTACTATTGGAACTTGTCAATATTGGTCCCTTGTAACAAGTTTGGAAAATTACAGGAATGGTCCTTCATGAATGGAGAAATTGCAAAAGTGGTCCTTATATACTAAACCTAAGCCTTGTCAAATTGAGTTGTGACCCCCTGCCAAAGCTAAGTGACCCCTGCCTTGTGACCCTTTCCCTGTTTTTGACCCCTTGGTCAAATCCAGTCAACTCCACCTTTTCCCTCCCACTGCAACTCTTATCTCCTTCTTCCACTTGCCTGCTCTGCAACCTCTCCCACTCACCACTCACAAAGCCTTATCCCTTCCCCCCTCCTCCATAATCATTACACCTAGCCACCCCCCCTAGTTTCAGCCTAACAGTCCACAGAGGTCAAATAACCTTTTCCCGCCAAAATGACCCAATAGCCATTATGCACCTAAAGTGATCCAATGGTTGAGGAAAAAGCTGGGAAACACTCATAAGGACACGTGGAAGCAAATGGGAGTATAAAAGAGGAAGAAGAAAGATGAAACAGGAGTAGATAGTAGTTTTAAATTTTCTTAATGTCGTTTTTTTTATCAATGTACTAGTTTAGCTTAAAACATGTAATCTTTTGTTTCTATGATCCAAACTAAAGTTATTTCATCATTGTGAACTGTTTTTAAATCAATTCCAAAGTTTGGTTAAAGGTTTTGTTCTTGTGCTTACTGTTAAGAATTTCAAATTCATGTGCTTATGTTAAAGCTGCCTAAAGCTTATTTTATCATTCAACTGAGCTTAAATAAGCTCTATATGGTCTTGGGTAAGCCTGCTGAATCATTTCAAGCAGTTTTGTTTCATGGTCAACAAAAGTCAACTGAGGCTCAAATTGGAATGGAAGCTGATAATGGGTGTTGCAGAGGTTATTTGGGTTGGATTTAGTTAGGTTAGAGTAGTGTTAGTTCTGGTTTTGGTCTGCAAGCAATTTGGACCTATGTGAGTTTATGTTTCACTTTTCAATTTAAATCCATTTTGCATATTTTGCTTATAAGTGTATCTGTGGTCACAATTTGTTTTTATATGTTTGATTAGTTGTAACTAGGTAAGTTCAACTTAGTTTGATCAATGTCTTAAGCTGAATCAGTAGCTAGCCCATTTTTACTTTCATATCAGTTCAATATTGGGTGTTTGGAATTGCTGTTTGATCAGAGGTTTAGGGTAGTTCAGCACAAGATTCTTGTTGTTTCATGCTTAGTAACCTTATTTGAGTTTATATCACTCTTACTTTGTGCCTAAATGCGGTAAAGTCAAAATCGCACCTTTAGTGTCTTAGCGACTCCACTGTTAAGATTTTCACAAATCAAAAGTTAGTTTTGTGTTTAGAATTCATAAACAAAGGTTGCGTTAGCTTCATTTCGTCCATTAACATCGATTCGGTCAAAATTGGCTTCAAAATTCATTTTGGTCAACTTTCCATGTTTTATCAAAAGTCAAATTGTGTAAATCTCGGTTTGGCAAGATAGATGGATTTTATTGGATTCATTTCGAGCCAATCTAAGTGAATCTTGTGGATTTTAAAACTTCATTGGTCTACTTTCTTGTCACTATTTTATTAGATTTTGTAAATTTTCTTAAGCTCTTAAGGAGCTTGTCAAAATGGTGTTAAGTGCCACTGTCAGGGCCTTTGAGCTACTACGAGGCTTGTTCGATTTTGTAGCTCTTGCATAGAGCTTATCATAGCTCCCTAGGTCTCCATTTTGGTTTAGAGGTTCTTAGCCAGGTCTCCTACTAGTTCCAATTTGTGGTTTGCAGTCTTAGCTTATTTTGTGGCTTATTTTCTAGTTCAAAGTTGCCCCCTCAGTCACTGATTTTAGCTTAAAGCTCAAATTCATCAAATCTGTTGTTATTGAAATCCAGTGATTAGGACCTGTAGATTCTTGTTGCATTTTAGTTATTTTAGTATACTAGAGCTTCTGTTTTGGTTTGGTGCTTTTTAGTTTCCATTTGCTTATTCAAGTGCTTATTCCAATAAGCACTTACACATCAGTTCCATAATTCCACACATAAGCACCTGTTTTTCCATTTTTCTTAGATTCCTAATATTATTTTAGAGTTTTCCTGAAATTTTCAGATTTTTCTAAGCTTGTTTGCTACTTTTCTTAATTTAAATCACTTTTTAGCACTTTTTAAATAGCAATTAATACAAAAAATTAAGAAAAGTCTCAAAAAAATAATTTTTCATTTTTCTTAAGTTTATATAAATATAAAAAGACAAAAAAAAAAATATTTTTCTAGATTTTTCTTAGTTAAAATTGTATTTTTAAATAATTTAATTAGTTTTAATAGTTTTAATTTATATAAAATAGAAAATAATCGAGAAAAATACAAAAATAGTTTTGAAAATTCTATTTTGATATTTTAGATTATTCAAGTCATAATTTTATTTTTCTAGCTTTATTTCATAATTTCTTGTATTTTAGGTTATTATTAAGCAGTTAAAATAGTTTTAATTAATAATAATTAACTAATTAGTTATAAAATAATTTTCTTTTCTATAAATTTTCTTTTATCATTAGGTTTGTAAAATGTCATTTTCATATTTTTAGGGTTAATATTGTGTAAGTTTCACGTTTTTATTTGTGCGTCGTAGTTTTTAATTTCGGTTTTATAAAACATAAAACAAAAACATCATTTTAAATATAGTGATAGCGTTTATTTTACATTTTTATCTTTTAATTTCCTTTAATTTGCATTTAAGCCCATGTAGTTTATGGGCTTTCTCTTTAGGTATAGATCGACCACAATCCTTTCCGTTCAAATCCTCTCGATCACTTTACGTCGACTATTCTCGCACAAACTCGTTGGGACTTAACGACACAGGAAACACTATACTCTCCCGATCTTCATTGAGTTCATGCCCGAGCTGTTTTAAGTTTCTTCTGATGCCGCCATTCACAAGTGGCGGGTTTGAGTGAGAAAACTTGTGATTCTGCGGATCAAATTTTGGCGCCACGCGGGGAGCAATGCTAATAGTCTTACGTTTAGCAGATTAGTGATTTGGATATTCACTCCTTGTTTATACCATCTATAGGTTTATATTTTCTTTTAAAAATCAAAAAACCCAAAAAGATTTTCATTCTTAGTTTTTACATCATGTTTTTCAAAAATACCAAAAATATCCATCTTTACCCTCTCACATCTTTGATTCTTCATCCCTACCCTCCGAAAACCTTTGATTCTTTCTATGTCTTATCCTCACCCTCTTGGTTGTCAATGGTGTGGTGGTCCTTATAATGGTGGCAATTGCCCCGGTTGTGGCATGGTGGAGTCGAAGCGGTGCATCTATAACCGGGATCCCTATTCCTACCATAACACAACCGATTTATTCCATCGACCACCACACCGTGAGACTCAGCGATTTCTTGTTGTGAGTACTGTGGTGGTTCACACTACGATTCGATTGTCAATCGGAAACACGCTTGTCTATGAGCAAGTTCCCGATAACAATTATGACTACCACATATAACTCACAACCACATCGGTTTCTTTGTTGTGAGTATTGTGGAGGTCCTCGCTCTAGCTCGATTGTCAAACAAGGAGTCCATTTCCTTGTAACAATTCGACTCTTCGTATCATGACCAACCTCCACAATACCAAGTGAATCGGGCACCACCTCACTGAGCCACTTCCTCAAAATCTTCTACTTGATCTTTTGGATTTAGTGAAAGATTTGAAGGAATGTAAACATCCCCAAGATAATCCAAATGAAAAATCCATGGAAGTTTTGTTAGTCAAGAGCGGATCGCTAAATTAGATTCCCAGTTGCCTTTGAAAATCTATTAGGGAATCAATTGCAAAAGAAAAAAGCACCAAATCTAGCTCTCGATTTCGTTTCATTCACGATGACGATGATGATGAAGTTACCCTGATATTAGTCAACTTTGTACAAATTCATCAAGTTCATCGGTTGAAATTCCTTCCATGAAAAATCGGGGAGAAAAGACTATGATGGAATTACTAGCGAGAAGAACAAATGGAAAGTATAAAACATATGTATGCTAGCCCTTCTAAACTCCTCGATCGGTTGATATCCCAAGGTTGAGATTCCATCTCAAACAACCGCTATCACACCAAGCTCCCACTCACTCTACGAGCATGGGGACGAGCATCTTGACACTTGTCCCCGAAAAGGAATCGGACGAATTCATAAAGTCTAGTGTTGAGAACCTTGTCCCAATCCCGAGAGAGTCACAGGAACTTTGACCATATGTGTGATATCCCTTTTCCTCTTGAGTGTTCAAAAGATCATTTTGATACTTTCTCCGATCTTAGCGACGATTGTGCTTCTTATGAAGACATTGAGTATGTTGAGCATCACTCCCACATCGATCCTCTTCTTGAGGAGTTCACCGATGAACTCACTCACATCGATCCACTTTCATCGAAGTGATGATGATCTCTTTGATTTCGAAGCCGATCTTGGAGAAACTAAAAATCTCCTATATAATGATCATCCACTTATTTCTTGTCCCATTTCCGACTCTTCCATTCCTTCTCTCACCCAAATGAGGAAGATGACAACTTTGGAAGGAGGTCGATGCTTTTCTTAGTGATGAGTCAATTCCAACAGGGATTGACAATACTTACTGATTCGGAGGAGACATCTTTTTCTTGAAAATCATTGATTAAAGAACCGTTTCCAACTCTCCCTCCCGGAAATTTTGTTGCCAATCACCATTTAAGCTTCAAGTCTAAGCTTAAAAATCTAACAAATGGTGATTTGCTCCTCACTAATGAAGAATGGGATTGCATTGTGATGCACATCTTTATTCCATTTTCACAAAAGGTGTGGTTTCTCGTTCCTTTTCTCCTTCGAGAATGAGGACACTATTTTGATCCCGCATTTTCATTTATCATTTGTGAGCAGGTTCATCTCAGATCTCATCGGTGTGGAACTTTCACGTACTTCAATGTTTATCAAAACATCTTGAATGAAAGTCCATGGAGATTGTCTCTTCCACTTACTTCCCATGAACCAATTAATTCGGGTCGAGTCAAGCTAGCGACTCGGTAATCAAAAACAAGAGCATGCTACACGGTTTTCACCGTGTGTACCACCTAGTGTGGGAGATGCCCACATATTGTATATAGATCTAAAAATGAATGAAAATTGTAAATATTAAAAAGAGAATAATTGTTGTGTTTCTACACTTAGCTAATAATGTTATCTTTTCGTTCTAAGTTTCGACATAACAACCAATATTGAGGACAATATTCATTTCTAAGTGTGGGGGGAAGTTCGCTAATTTTGATCGTAAATGTACCCTTTAGTCCCTTTTCCCCAAATGGCCAAATTTAAAAAAAAATTAGTGGAAGTACTATGTACTAAACACAACAAATGGTAATCATCCACCATGTCTTAACCACATAAGGATTGGCTAATCCAGAGCAAACGGATCTTGGTAAAGATATCTCAAATCCGTTGATGACTTACAATTTGCCCAAAATTGTATGGTATTCACTTCACCATATCCTTAAAAGTGAAGAGTTGGCTAGCCCGCAAGTTTATGGCACGTGGTAAAGGCGTGAAAACCATAATTGGTAATCACACCAAAGATAATATTGATAATTTATCTAAGAGTTGGCTAGTCCGAGCAAACGGCTTCGTAAAGACAAATCAAATCCGTTGAAAGGCGGTGGTTTGCTCAAAATCACTGGTTATCGATGTACCAAGGTTCTTACTTGAACTGAAACATTTGGCTACTCCGAGTAATGGCTTTTGGTAAAGAGATGAAATCCATTAATTTTTCTCAAATCATTGCTAGGGACTAGCAATATCTTAGTGTGGGGATTGATGAGTGTCTAAATACTCATCATTTTGTACTATTTAGATCAAAAACATCCGAAAACACTGAAATGTATCAAAATGATAAAAATATCACAAATAAGTGTTTTATGTGTTTTAAATTCAAAATATCAAAATATGGTGAAAAATGTATAAAGTTTGCATAATTGGCGCTTTAGTCCCCAAGTTTCAAAAGTTGTCAAAAATAGTCCTGGTAAAACCAAATAAAGAGAAATGTTATTCAAGGTCCTGAAATATTCTAATTTGTCAAAAATGGTCCTTGAATAAATCTTTTGTTAAATGGCGAAAAGGTCCCCGAACTTTTGAAATTGTCAAGTTTGGTCCACGGAAAATTTGAAAATGTCAAAGCGGCCCTTGTACTATTGGAACTTGTCAATATTGGTCCTTGTAACAAGTTTGGAAAATTACAGAATGGTCCTTCATGAATGGAGAAATTGCAAAAGTGGTCCTTATATACTAAACCTAAGCCTTGTCAAATTGAGTTGTGACCCCCGCCAAAGCTAAGTGACCGCCCTTGACCCCCTTTCCTGTTTTGACCCTTGGTCAAATCCAGATCAACTCCACCTTTCCCTCCCACCGCAACTCTTATCTCCTTCTTCCACTTGCTCGCTCTCGCAACCTCTCCCACTCACCACTCACAAAGCCTTATCCGCTCCCCCTCCTCCATAATCATTACACCTAGCCACCCCCAGTTGCATTTCTAACAGGTCCACGAGGTCAAATAACCTTTTCCCTCCAAAATGACCCAATAGCCATTATGCACCTAAAGTGATCCAATGGTTGAGGAAAAAGCTGGGAAACACTCATAAGGACACGTGGAAGCAAATGGGAGTATAAAAGAGGAAGAAGAAAGATGAAACAGGAGTAGATAGTAGTTTTAAATTTTCTTAATGTCGTTTTTTTTATCAATGTACTAGTTTAGCTTAAAACATGTAATCTTTTGTTTCTATGATCCAAACTAAAGTTATTTCATCATTGTGAACTGTTTTTAAATCAATTCCAAAGTTTGGTTAAAGGTTTTGTTCTTGTGCTTACTGTTAAGAATTTCAAATTCATGTGCTTATGTTAAAGCTGCCTAAAGCTTATTTTATCATTCAACCGAGCTTAAATAAGCTCTATATGGTCTTAGGTAAGCTTCTTTGAATCATTTTAAGCGCTTTTGTTTCATGGTCAACAAAAGTCAATGAGGCTCAAATTGGAATGGAAGCGATAATGGGTGTTGCAGAGGTTATTTGGGTTGGATTTAGTTAGGTTAGAGTAGTGTTAGTTACGGTTTTGGTGCAAGCAATTTGGACCTATGTGAGTTTATGTTTCACTTTTCAATTTAAATCCATTTTGCATATTTTGCTTATAAGTGTATCTGTGGTCACAATTTGTTTTTATATGTTTGATTAGTTGTAACTAGGTAAGTTCAACTTAGTTTGATCAATGTCTTAAGCTGAATCAGTAGCTAGCCCATTTTTACTTTCATATCAGTTCAATATAGGGTGTTTGGAATTGCTGTTTGATCAGAGGTTTAGGGTAGTTCAGCACAAGATTCTTGTTGTTTCATGCTTAGTAACCTTATTTGAGTTTATATCAGTCTTACTTTGTGCCTAAATGCAGTAAAAGTCAAAATCACACCTTTAGTGTCTTAGCAGCTCCACTGTTAAGATTTTCACAAATCAAAAGTTAGTTTTGTGTTTAGAATTCATAAACAAAGGTTGCGTTAGCTTCATTTCGTCCATTAACATCAAGTTCAGTCCAAAAATTGGCTTCAAAATTCATTTTGGTCAACTTTCCATGTTTTTATCAAAAGTCAAATTGTGCAAATCTCAGTTTTGGCCAAGATAGAAGGATTTTTATTGGATTCATTTCTGAGCCAATCTAAGTGAATCTTGTGGCTTTTAAAACTTCTGTTGGTCTACTTTCTTGTCACTATTTTATTAGATTTTGTAAATTTTTCTTAAGCTCTTAAGGAGCTTGTCAAAATGGTGTTAAGTGCTGTGCGAGAAACTGAGCTACTGAGGCTTGTTCGGATTTTGTAGCTCTTGCATAGAGCTTATCATAGCTCCCCTAGGTCTCCATTTTGGTTTAGAGGTTCTTAGCAGGTCTCCTACTAGTTCCAATTTGTGGTTTGCGGTCTTAGCTTATTTTGTGGCTTATTTTCTAGTTCAAAGTTGCCCCCTCAGTCACTGATTTTAGCTTAAAGCTCAAATTCATCAAATCTGTTGTTATTGCAATCCAGTGATTAGGACCTGTTGATTCTTGTTGCATTTTAGTTATTTTAGTATACTAGAGCTTCTGTTTTGGTTTGGTGCTTTTTAGTTTCCATTTGCTTATTCAAGTGCTTATTCCAATAAGCACTTACACATCAGTTCCATAATTCCACACATAAGCACCTGTTTTTCCATTTTTCTTAGATTCCTAATATTATTTTAGAGTTTTCCTGAAATTTTCAGATTTTTCTAAGCTTGTTTGCTACTTTTCTTAATTTAAATCACTTTTTAGCACTTTTTAAATAGCAATTAATACAAAAAATTAAGAAAAGTCTCAAAAATAATTTTCATTTTTCTTAAGTTTATATAAATATAAAAAGACAAAAAAAAAAATATTTTTCTAGATTTTTCTTAGTTAAAATTGTATTTTTAAATAATTTAATTAGTTTTTAATAGTTTTTAATTCATATAAAATAGAAAAATAATCAGAAAAATACAAAAATAGTTTTGAAAATTCTATTTTGATATTTTAGATTATTTCAAGTCATAATTTTATTTTTCTAGCCTTATTTCATAATTTCTTGTATTTTAGGTTATTATTAAATAGTTAAAAATAGTTTTTAATTAATAATAATTAACTAATTAGTTATAAAAATAATTTTCTTTTCTATAAATTTTCTTTTATCATTAGGTTTGTAAAATGTCATTTTCATATTTTTAGGGTTAATATTGTGTAAGTTTCACGTTTTTATTTGTCGTCGTAGTTTTTAATTTCGGTTTTATAAAACATAAAAACAAAAACATCATTTTAAATATAGTGATAGCGTTTATTTAACATTTTTATCTTTTAATTTCCTTTAATTTGCATTTAAGCCCATGTAGTTTATGGGCTTTCTCTTTAGGTATAGATCAACCACAATCCTTTCCCGTTCAAATCCTCTCGATCACTTTACGTCGACTATTCTCGCACACTCGTTGGGACTTAACGACACAGGGAAACACTATACTCTCCGATCTTCATTGAGTTCGTGCACAAATGTTTTAAGTTTCTTCGGTCCGCCATTCCTGAGTGGCGGGTTTGAGTGAGAAAACTTGACGGCTCTGCACGGATCACCTTGCTTTCCCTGTTGTTGACTATTATGTTACTTGTCGTTGGCTAAGTATGGTTTACAAAAGGTTATGATGAGCGCTAAGGATTCTTCTTCTTCAAGTTTAATTCGAAAAAGGTGTTGATGATGTTCTTGATAATGGTCCTTGGTTGATTCGTAATGTTCTATTATTCTTAAACCATGGACATTGAACACCAACTTGCTTAAAGAGGATTTGACTAACATTCGGTGTGGGTTAAATTCCATGATGTTCCTTTAGCTATGTTTTTATGACGGCTCGATCTTCTTGCTACATTGATTGGTACGCCCAAAAGGTTAGATGCTTTTACTAGTCAAATGTGCAAAGAATCTTGGGGACGTAGTAGTTTTGCTAGGTGTATGATTGAAGTGAAGTCGGATGAGGTTCTTAGGGACGACCTCACCATCGAGATTCCTTTACTTGATGGTACGGGTTCGACTATTGAGAAGATCCGTGTTGAATATGAATGGAAACCGCCTAGATGTGAGAAATGTCGGGTATTTGGACATACTTTGGTGGATTGTCCTAAGGTTGTGATTCATTGCTCAACCTCATAAGAATGTAAGTGATGGCTTTCGATCGTTAACAATAAGAAGAAAGGAAAGCAAGTTGGGCGAATCCGGTCGAGGAGGTTCTACTAAATCATGGGTGGCAAGCATTTTGAATATCGGCCCAAAAGCCTCCTCCTGAACCCAAGATAGTAAATTTCGGTGAAGATGGCTTCTAATGTGGCTAGTACGAGTGGAACCGGGATCACTCGTCTAATCGGTTTGATGCTCTTAATAAGGGCGATACATATGTGGATCTTG
This sequence comes from Chrysanthemum lavandulifolium, assembly GCA_022545495.1. Lineage (NCBI taxonomy): Eukaryota > Viridiplantae > Streptophyta > Magnoliopsida > Asterales > Asteraceae > Chrysanthemum > Chrysanthemum lavandulifolium. The sequence goes on from CM040240.1 coordinate 54,170,604, forward strand.
GTCGTACAATGGAGGTTAATGAGGATGAGTTGATTAAGGCGGTTCTACATCACATGTACCGCTTGTGAGTGATTCAATGGGAACAATGGATGTTGGTTCTACTCCATAGTTGAGAAAATTGGTAAGCTTGAAAAACTACTTATTGATGGGAAAGCTACTCTTGTGGATGATGATGGTCAACCTATTCCGTCTACCTCTTCTACTAAGAGAGCTAACCCTTTTCTAAAGTGGGAGAGATTGAGGTGTCGATTACGAAGATGAGGTTGTTGCTAACCCATTTGATGAGTCCGCTAATATATTTGGTGGTGGCCAAGAGTTTGAAGATGAGTATGATGACTATGACTTGATGACTATGCAAAACAGTTCGTGATCTTCACGAGAATTTGGATGCCTTTAATGCCATGTATGGCACAAAGTTTCAAGGTCCTAGGAAGTAATCTTATTTCGTTGTGTCATATGTTATCATTTGGGTAGTGGTTTGTTTTCTTGTTTAGAAAATAGGAAGTATCTTGTTATGTAAGCTTTATGCCTATGTAACGGGCTGATATATGGGATTTCACTCATATACATTGTACTTAAACATTTATTTGGTTAATTTATCTACGAGTGCGAGAATACTCCCTTTACCCAAAAAAGGACGCATGACACATTTACTCAAGAAAGTATACATGTTGTCTAGTAAAAGTTAAAATTAAAGCTTGGTTTGGTTGTTGTATATATTATGAGATAAATGGTTGTCATTTAAAAAAAATAAGAAAATGATTTTATACAAAACTTGAAAAACATGTTGTCTGATGTATTTGTTGGTTTTAGTTTTTATTATTTGTTTATTTTTTTAATTCTTTTTATTTTTTCAGGTTAAATTATATATTTTGATTTTTCAGTAAACTTTACAACATGTCTAAAACATAAAAGATGACTAAAGTTTAAATTCAAATTTTTAAACTTAAATTTAAAAGACTAAGGTAGTGTTTGGTTTAGATATTTTTTTCTAATTTTTTCGTTTCTTGATTCTTTGAAAAGGGAATATCTTTCCTCCTAAAGTTTATAATTTTGAAAACCCGTTTAGACGGAGTTATATTCTTTTATTATTAAAGAAATTACTAAGGATTGTGACGGTGAGCGGCGACATCGAAGATGGAAGGTGGTGATGTTACCATTGGCGATGAGAGTTAGAATGAAATACTTGACTAATAGATTGAGAAATCCCGTCTTTATAGTGAGAAAAAGTGGGAAGAATTTTAGATTGAAGTTTTCATTTTCTAGTTAAAAATATAGAAATATTAAAAATTGTTGGAATAAAGGGCGACTAAACGAGTTTTAAGTTTTTCTAATTTTCCAATGAAATAGCTTTATAAACAAATAAGATATTTTTCTACAACCAAACATTACATAAGCTTTTATAGTTGTTAAGAGATCTAATGAGAAGCAAATTTAAAATGAGAAAATTGAGAAAAACTTTTTGACACACATTTAAAATAAGAGGAAAAAATTTTAAAAAAAATGCACCTATGTTTATAAATGCATATGAAATATGGGTTTATAGCTTCTCAATTTTTTCATTTTAATTTTATTTTCATTTTATCGTAACTATATTAAACTATACTCGAACTTTAACCATTGCTAATTTTAGGTTTATTTGATAAAAAGAAAATCATGGATATATAAAGTAGTAAAGAATAACATTCAAAATTAAATTTAATATTCCGATTACCTTTTTTTCCCCTTATATAACCACTTCCCTCCACTACACTACACTACACTTTCAGTCCTTTTTCTCTAGAACCTCCCTTTTACCGATCAAAATTAGGTTTTCAACCACCGCAACCGTGGTGCATGACGATAGTTGGCAGAGAAGTTCCGGCATTCAGTAGCGATTCGATTGAGTGGTTTAGTGTGTCTGTATCTTCAACCTCCATTCCACCGTCTCCCGAGATAAGCGCTCCGCCCACTAAAGACGCATCAAGTATTTGTGCCGTTGGAGATGTCTATTTTATATGGTAAAAATGAATGCTTTACTAAAGTAACTATTTTTATTTATGGATAATCATTTTTAAATTTTTTCGTATTTTACCTACCAACTTTTAATACTAGTATATATTATGAAAGATTACCATTAATCCGTTAATAATATCCCTAATGATAGACACAATCGATATTATTAAAAGTTTGCATGTAAATAAGAAAAACAAAATTTAGAAACAAAAGGTTGATGTTATTGCCGGTTGTACGTTGTATATTTACTAGATGAGTATATACAACAAGGGGTTTAGGTCACTAATAGTAACAAACTTTTTTAAAATGCATGTTTTAGTAAGGGAACTAAAAAGTGTTCTATTTTATAATAAGTGTTCAAATATATACATATTTTAGTTCGCGTATCAAAACAGTAATTTAGAGATGGTTTTTTGATAATTAATGACCTAAACACCAGAATAAGACTGATATACTTTTCCGCATGAGTAGAATCTATTTTTCACGTAAACCATATAATCTATTTTTAATTGTATTATGATCGCTGCGACTTTATACGGTTAGATAAGTCATTAAAAAGTCTGTATGCCTGACCATCTATGTTTTTTGCCATATGTACATTCCCTCATCATGTGACGACTCCTAATGCATTTAATTTTAGCACTTTGGATAGGAGATCTTTTAACTAATTAGTATAATCTAAAGTCAAATAGAAGTCAGTGGCGCCCTTAGTGGTCTAAGTAAATGAAAACATAACGGCAAAAGCTCCTTGTAAGTTGATGAGTTAATTGTTACATCAAATTATGATCCATACTAGGAGGCGGTAAGGGGAATCTGTTTGGCCTTAATTTGCTAGAATTTGTGTAAAGATGCTTCCCACTAAAATCTTCATTTTAATACCTGTCTCATGTTTATGCGTCGTGCTATAACAGGAGAATAAAAGAGACTACTCCGAATGTACTGGAGATAGTTGAATTCAACACTTCTTCAGAGCTCGCAGGGGTTGGTTTGCGTATTGAGTTTATGAGTGGGTTATGTCCATTTGCTTTAATATGCAAAAATGAGGTTTTTTCCTTTCCATATTTGCAATCCTTTTACTTTACATGCCTAGCTTCTTATATAAAATCCATCACTATCTTCTTTGCAGTACTCTAGTTCTTACGACGTCGAGGAACCCATACTTGCTTTACACAATGACCGTTTCTGAGTTAAAAAAAAAGAAGAATCTTGCCCTCTGCTGTATACTCCTACTTGAGTCTAACTATAGCGAAAACGATCAAAGAAAAGAGACTACCGGTTTAGCGGTTTGCCATATAACACGAGAATCCTTGTCCCGACGGCCTTCTCCACTCGGATGTGGTGCGACCTCATTGCCTTTGCCATCGATGTCTCCAACTCGACTAACAAAACAAGTAACTATTATCGGATATCCATACGAATTCTAACAATCCCAATATATAACAAACTCATACCACAAAACCTTATACTAAATTTAATAGCATATATCACGATAAAAGAATGATCAAATTGACGACACTCACCCTCCATAAATCGAGATAAAACTAACCTAAACTAAGCGGAAATAAGCTACTAATAAGCTACTATAAGCTACCTAAACCTAAAACTAACTGGAAATAAGCTATTGCAACTGTTTTTGATCTAATAAGCACAAGCTAGAGGCATTAAGCTACAAATCGATTCTAAACAATATATTCCAAACAGCCTTTCCAAGATACTTTAAGCCTACATTAAGCTAGCTAGAAAATTCCAAAATAAACTAAAATCATCACAATATCAACTACCAACCAGAGAGCTTAAACCTAAAATCTCAGCACAAAAGGATCAACTATGATGAAGTAAAATTCAAAAGCTAGGGCTACTTGGTTGAAAACAATACTGATGCAGAACAGTGTATTGACAAGAAATGGTATGCAGGCTAAGTCTAGCTATAAGAGAGGTCTAAAGAATCTAATCTACTCTTAATTTAAACCTACAACCTAAACCAATAAGCTCAACATAAAAATGGAATCAACATTAGGAAACAGCTCAACAGCAGCCTGAGTGGCTTATTTTCAGACAAGATATTAAGCTACAATAAAGCACTTTTAGTCTAACTAATGGAAAAGAAATAAAGTTAACCAACAAGTGAGCTAATAAATCTAACCTATGACACCTAAGAATCCAAAATGAACATGCAAAAGCTTAATACAAGGACTGTGACAGCAAATGTAACTGATGTGCAGGGAAGTCAGCTTATGTCCACCAACTTCAAGCTACAAGTACTATAAGTAAATGATTTTTCTATTTTTTCCTTTTGAGGATACTGAAACCAGCTACTGAAAATGCCTTTATAATTTTTACAAACTAAATGAACACAAATTAAACAAAAAACAAACATACCTTTATACCCGGTTGGTGTTCGGCTGTGGTGGCCGGTTGGTGGCAGCGGTGGTGGGTCGAGTACTACACAAAACACACACAAATTAAACAAATCATAAACACAAACATAACAAACAATTAAACCACAATCATACCTTTATACCCGATTGTTTGATGGGTCGGGTCGGGACGACAGCAGGACAACGACGACTGTTGTGGGTCGGGTACCTTAAATCAAACACCACAAAACACAAAACACAACCATAAATAAACACCTTAAGCTCCTAAACCAATTTAAAAGAACAAAATCAAATACCTCAGTTTTTTAAAGAGAGGAAGAAAGAAAGACTGGAAGAGTGATGGTGTGGGAGGTTGGCGATGTGGCAGTGGTGGTGTGGTCGGCGGTGTGGCGGTGGTGGTGTGGTCGGCGGTGTGGCGGTGGTGGGGTGGGATGTGGTTGGTTTTGGTATAAATGATATATGATTTTGGTATAGATGAGATAAAAGTGTTAGTAACAAGTGTAGATCCGGTTTTGGTGAAGTAAATGGCGGGCTTATTTGATTTTTGGTGAAATAAATGGGAAAATTTTATCAAAAAAATCCCTACGACTTGTCGTAGGTATTTAAAAACTTTTATAAATTTAAATCAATTTTGTTTAGTATAAATACTTTTATTTAATACTTATTTAAAATTAAAATTAAATACTTTTAAAAAAAAAACTAATTTTATTTAATATAAATAATTGTATTTAATATATAATTAAAATTAAATACTTTTATAAAATTAATTAATTTAATAAAATATTAATACTTTTATTTAATATATAAATAAAATTAAAATTAAATAAGTTTATTTAAAATTAGAGTTGCTTATCTCATTAGACTGTTAAACGGATGAGTTGAGATGCTATGTATGACATGGTGTCGCTAGCTATGAATCACATTCTGTTATCCCACTTTATCGATGAAGCTATTGAGTTGAATCCCCAAAGTTTTGGTGTTCGACTGGAGTTATTACAATATATATCGTAGCAGCAATTGCAGGAATTTTTGTTATAGGGCAACAAACCACAACATTAATCAACGATGGATCAGTTGTTTGTGAAATGTTGAAAGTCAATTTGACCATTAAAATGCCTTGGCATTTTATTACCAAAAATTCAACGCTTTTAGTCTCGTTCAACCCTTTTTTGTCGCTTAGTGTGTTTTCCTACGACTTGATTCTTGTAGTGATTTACGATGAAGCTCCAGGTATGGTTTACTTTTTTTTCAGTTCTCTGTATGGTTTACTTTTTTTTCACGTGCACGTTGAGATGTGTTTCTATCTAGTCTGCTGGAATGGATAGGCTAATATGGAACAGGCAAGCTACTAAAATGGACTGTCTGCTCGGCCTGCATAAATGAATTAAGTTTTCGTACCAAGATTTATTGCTTTTAACTCTCTTTATACTATAAATTAGAAAAGTTATTGAATTTTTCTTGTACTAAATATGTAAAATGAATGTAATTTATCCTCCGTAAATCTAGAATATGAGGATAACTAGAATACATTATCTACTTAGTTTTTGGAAAGTAAATCAAGAAGTAATTGAAGTTTAGTTATTAAGATTTTTAGAAGAAAATGTGTGCTACTTAAGACAGTTTAACTAAACGAAGATTATAGTTTTTCATCTATGTAAGGACACGTTCTGCCCCTGGAATGAAATTTACTAATGGGATATTGGTCCATATAGTCAGTGGAAAGTTTGACTACCTGATAATGCATGCTTGTCTACCTGTTACATTGTATATTAGCCGCATTTTGTTCTAACAATTTCTACACAAAATCTTAGGTTTTCTGCATGAATTACGAGATGATACCATTGCTACCCGTTTCTTGAGTCTATTTTCGAGGTAATCTGCTAACTTCTATCATATAATTTGTTTTTGGAATATATGCTTTCTCTATGTTTTATGCAATCTTAATTATTGTGAATTTACTTAGATGCTTAATAGTAGAGTCATCATGATGTTTGAGTTGTATTGAAGTTGCGCCATTAGTCCCAGTACTACTCTCAGAAACATCAAGATTTTTTGTACACAGATTGCATGCTTATTAATGATATAAAACTCGGTATTACTTAACTGGAACCTGTTAGCATTTTTTTGTTTCTTTCTTCTTATTTTGAGCTGATATTCACAAACAATTTCCATTATTTTAATATGATAACAACTTCCTTTTTTTATATCTAAAATTATGATTATGGATGATTTAATTTTTTATTTATTTTTTATTTTTTATTTTTTTTTCATAAGGAGTGAAATCTAAACTACAAGCTTCTGGTGCTTTATTATCAATTATGAAGTGAAATCTAAACTGCAAGCATCTGGTGCTTTATCATCATTTAAGGAGTATAATATATGATTTGATTTTTCTACTTGGATGAGGGGTATTTACATAGTGAAAATTTCAGATGTAAGCGTATTTAGCAGTCTACTATCACAAAGGGCTGTATTTAAACCGTATTTTCCATTTTGTCACTTTTGGCACGCGACGCGCTTAACTTTTTGCGTGCCATAGTTGTTTTGATTATTTCATTCGAGTTTTTCTATATTTGGCGCATTAGGCCTTTGTATTTGGCGTTCTAAACACCCACGTTGCGCGCCACAATTTTTATCTACAATCATAAATGTTTGGCACGTGAGTTAATGCATCATAAATATTTGGCGCGCACGCCCCATTACTTGCTTACAGAATTTAATTAATTTTTTTTCTTGGTTACAAGGAGCATTTGTATGACTGTAACTGGTTTTGAAAAAATGTCTGGCGTGCACGCCCCTAACATGTGCGCCATGTTGGACAAAATTGTAATGGTTAATGTTTCGGGAAGAAATTGGTAAAGTGTGGTGGTATAAGTCCGTATTGTTTTTTTTGCTTTGCTTTTTGTTTTGTTTTGTTTGTTTGTTTTTTTTTTTTTTTTTTTTTTTTTTTTTTTTAATTTTATATACAACCTTTTAAAGATATTTTTATGATTATCACACAGGAGGACCCTGCTAGCTCCTGTGACGGATCTTATATGTTCAGAGGTTCGAGGGAGAAAACACCTTTTTGTGCTTCATCAAGATGGGTTCTTAGAAGTATGGGATATTTTGAAGTCACACATGCTTTTGGATAGTACTCTAAATGCATCAAGTTTAAAAGGCAAGTCCCATGGCTTTCTTTTAGCATACACCTTTATTATATTACACACCCTGCTAAACTGTAGAAACTAGATTATTATTCTATTTCTTTATTTATTATTTATTATTATTTTTTTTGTGATCAGATTCAACACACATGGTATTTTTTAAATTATTAGAAAATTAGGACAAAACATGTTTAAGGTCAACTCAACCCAACTCGTTTGGAGCCATAACAAAATTACCCAATTTAATCCAAAGTTTATTGACCGGTTATCCAACCTGCATGAGCAGCCTGTTATTCCATATGTGCTCTCTATACATCTATTTGTAGGATTATTATTAGATGTTCATATTTATGCAATGAATTCTATTTTTAAAACCACCTGTTTCTGAATGAAAAAACAGTGACATTGACCATAACTAAGCTGATGGGATACTAAATACTTGGATACAAGAATCTTACCAAGTAAACATCAAATAAGTCCTTACTTTCTGATGATATCATCTCATATTGCTTGTAGCTATGTTATTTTGAAGCTTTTTCTGCTTTCCTAATATGGTGCAAGTGAAACATCATCTGTTAATTTATTTTGTACTTGCAACTGTGACAAATAATTTGTGGTTACTTATCATCAATAATTTTCTGTATATACAACTTTAGGAGCTACTTACAGGAGGTTGTGGCCAGGCGATGTGTACTTCCAATCATATGTATTACCTCTGGCGATCCTGCATAAGCCAAATCCGGTATTTTGAATGTTTTTAAACTCAATACTGTGTTCTCTTATGATTTTCTCGTTTGCTGTATGTATTTGAGTCGTTCTTGTTTTATCAACCAGTTACTTAGATTAGTTTGCTTGAGATATCATGCTCTTATTTTCTTGAACATGTTCTTATTTTCATTACACTATAAAGATATATCCCTCCCCAATATGAAGAGATGGTAAATTATAATGGTATGTCTCTGTTCTCTCTAACAAACAACTATCTTCACCACAAATGGAAAGCGTGGCTTCTTTTCCTACTAACACAAGGTAGAATTTAGGTTAGAGAACAACTTATGCGCTGGGTTGAGTCCCTATTTAATTATGAAATAATGGTACATCTATTACATTGTATTCACCAACAGTCTTGTAAATGAATTTCAAACGCTTCCATACTCCTTAGTTAACAAGAGTTGCATAAGTAAATAAGACAAGAGAGAGCTTCTGCTTAATGATACCTTATGTTCACTTGTCAAATTTAGAGAATTAAATAGATGTGCTGCTGTCACATTTCACCACCACCTACTTCACAAACATCCAGCACCATACTCTACTGATTACTGAATAATCTTTGCTTAAGCAGCTATATAAGATTTAGCAAGTGTAGTTTTGCTTAACATAGTAATTGAATAATAAATCAATTTTCTTGGTAAATGCTAGCCAGTTAATTATTTTGAGTCCTTTTAAGGTTACTTAGAAGTTAGAACATATCGACTAATACATGGTTGTGGTGAGTTTCTTTATGTTGGCTGATGCCTGATGATATATGTAATGGATTATTGTTTTCATTTTTAATTTTTGGCTCACTTTCTTGCATCTTGAAACTGCAGGAAGTTGATGAGGAGGTAATCTCCTTATACAGTTTGCACCTTGGCGTGCCAGGGAAAATTGCATATATTATTAAGCCTGGAAGGTGGATTGATCTTTCAACCGAGGCTTCATTGAACATCACACTGGAGGAGGTGAGCGATGGTGTCATGCATATCATTATATCTTTCTTTAATTAATGTGAAAATCTCAATTGACAACACTTGACTGGATTTTTTTCCAGGGTGCACTAATTGATGTGAAGCTTTCATCACATAAAATTTGGATACTCAAAGAAGATGGACTGGTATTGCATAACTTGGCAGGTCAAAGCGAGAGCTGGTAAGAATGCTATATAAATGTCGTTTATGTCTCCCATTTCTTGTGCCTCCTTAACAGATGAATGAATGTTGATTGTGTGTGTGTGTGTGCGCACTTTTTTTTTCCTCTTTCTCTTTCTTGGCTTTCTTGTACACCCTTTTGTTTCCTCTATTGTTTTATTACGGTTTTTATCTCTAATGGGTAAGTGTTGTGGAATAATCGGGATAACACTCCACCGAGATGTAGGAGTGTGAATACTTGATCTAATAAATCACTGCAAGAATTATATACTCTATTAATGTACAATATATAGTACTACAACTATACACTTAATTGCTTTTGAAGATTAGACTATACAAAACGAAGATGAGCATTTATAGAGTTTCGGCCAAACTTCTAAGTTTGCCGCACTCCTCCAAGCTACACCACCAATGATATGTTTCTTGGTAAAAGAAACACACAACAAAACTAGAGAGAAGAAGTATTATTACTACAAGGATACTCGTATGTGTTTTTGGTGTGTTTTAAACCAAATGCCAAACATCCAGTTTATAGGCTCCAAATACATCATCGCAACTCTCCTCTAATGTCAACTTGCTAGCAAGTTGCTGAGATTCCATGTATGTGGGACCTCTCAATTTGAGCCAACAATATAACAAATCTCCACTTTGACCAAAATACAAATGTCATTATTTTCCCTGGTCATAGAATGTTGGTGGTGTCCTCAAACCAATTTTCTAAGTTTTCACAATATTGATAAGTCCAAACAATAATTGAATTTGATATCACCTACTACTTTTATGTGAGCATATCTGCGAGATTCTTTGAGGTGTGGATCTTTCGGACTCCACCTTCTTCGAGTAGATCTCCTATGAAATGATATCAAACATCAATGTGCTTCGATCCTGCGTGGCAAACTTGATTCTTCGCTAAATGAATTAAACTCTAATCGTAAAGCATCATGAGAAACTTCTGTTTGATTCCAAGTTCACCAAGTAATCTTTGAAGCCAAAATTTTCCTTTACAACCTTTTTTATCGCTATAACTCAGCTTTTGTACTTGACAAGCAATCCATAGAAAGATTTGGCTCACTAAATTATGTGGTCAATAAAATTTGAGGTAGACTTCCACTAACTCGACAGCTTTAAGAGTAAAGATGTAGCATGTCGTAGATGTTCGCTTGTCTAAATCTTTAGCATAGTCTGATTCACAATATTATTCTACTCATTAACTATTTTCATGTTCCAATACTAACCCTACGTCACGTGTCATGGATGTACTGTGATATCCATTTAACACCTTGTCAATGTCCTGCTTTACGGCTATGCATATACCTTCTCACCACCCGAAGAGCTCAAGAAATTTCATGTCTAAGTACACACCATAACATACATTAAGCTACGGACAACACTTATATACCGGAGTCTTTCCATGTACGGTTTTTCTGCATCATTCTTTGGCAACTTAGAAGCACTAATCTTGAAATGAGGAGTTAGTGAAGGTTTGTTTGCTCCTTAATCCCTTCAAATGTTGTTTCTTAACCGAACAAAGCTTCCTTAATTTTCTATCTCACTATCTCCATGTTGAAGCCCGAGAATCTTCGTTGCCTCACCAAGACCATTCATCTCAACTCATATTTAGTTGAGTCTTGAGCCCAAGATTCATCTTTATCCTTTTCATTGAATATGTATACCCATACTCTTCGAGAAAAGTCTTCAACAAAGGTCATATGGTAGTATCTCCGTCCTAAAGAACTTGTCTTCGAAGGACCCCAGACATGAGAGTGTACATAATCCAAGATACCTTGTGTCTTATGGATAATTTTCCCAAATTTCACCCTTGTTATCTTGTAAGCACATATGTCGTAGCTTCACAATTTATGTATTTATATGACTATTGGTTACAACTCCTTCAGTTTCCAACTACTTTCTACCCTTGTAGTGATATATTTATTTTACGTATACCCTTAATTACTACAACTACGCCAAAGATGATCTTCATAACTTCATTTTTCCTATTACTTGAACCTTTTAGATTTTTAGGAGGTTCCAACTGAGATGATATTTTTTTTCAGATTTTTAAGAGTAACAAACATCTTTTAGGGTCACAATTGTTCTGTCTTCATTCGCAAATTATAACTACATGAGGTGACCAAGTGGTCACAATTGTTCGGTCTCCTAAGTGGTTAAAGTCCATTGAGGTCCCGGGTTCAAACATTGGGAGAAAATTAATCCCATGTGAGGTTCACTGCGATGACTCGGCTATCCAAAAAGGTAGTCGCCACAGGATTAGTCGACGCGTAATGTCAAGTCGGAACCTAGTAAAAAAAATAAAAAATAAAAAAATTGAATCAATTCTATGAGTAGTGAGATGAGTTCCATTTGCCTTATAAAAAACTTTATTATGCTCTTCAGAATCACAAAACCACCCTCGAGGTGTAATATGATGGCTACATGTAGAATCCAATAGCCATATATTAGAAATATTTGTGGTTCACATTGTTGCAAGTGAAAGATTTGATTCTTCATTATCACGCTTGGTTACATTCACCTACTCTACGGCTTTCCCTTTGTGATACATGTTCTTAGTTTTCAAATTCGGACAAATTTTCATCCAGTGACCTATTTCATGACAAAATCCGTATTCCTCTCTCTCTCTCTCTCTCTCTCTCTCTCTCTCTCTCTCTCTCCCAAAGCCTCTCTCCTCTCTCTCTCTCTCTCTCTCTCTCTCTCTCTCTCTCTCACAGTCCCATCAAGATCATACTTGTTATCTATGTGACCAATCGGTAATGCGATCAGTTCTCATGGAACCCGGTACACATGTTAAGCTAAAGATCCGCTTCTTTATAAAGAGATAATTGTACCACATGCTAGTTTTTCTATTATATATCCCCGAGTTTACTTTCTTCAATGGCAATGTCTAGACTCTAGACCTTGCTGAAAAAAAGCGTCTAGAATCTCACTTTGTTTGCATTAGTCAATGCTTGTATGAAGATGTTCGATCCACCGATGTGGAAGGTTTTACAACTTCCGCATCCACCATTTCAAGTACAAATTAATATTCAATAGCCTCCAACTAAAGTCAACGGAATGCCTTTCTTACGGGAAGATCAAATTAGATTGCAACCACGGAGCATACTAAAAGTATCACTAGCTCCCTTGAGATGGATGGTAAAGAATCTGAATACTTGCAGTAATAAATCACTCAAGAATAATATATTGCAGATAATTTACTAGTACAATCTATCACTAAAACTATACCCATATTGGCTTATTGAAAGTTAGATAATACAAAAGGAACACGAGAATTTATCGAGGTTCGGCCAAACTTTTAAGTTTACCGCACTCTTCTAAATACACCATGAGCTATATGTCTCTTAGAGAAAGAAACATTCAACAAATCTAGAGAGAACTATTAACACTACGAGGATACGTAGTATGTGTTTTTGGGTGTGTTCGAATCCATATGGCAAGCATCTTATTTATAGGCTCCAAACCTTGTGGCCCGCTTATATGCCAACTGTTGCTCATTTTAATTTTAATCTACTGTTTTATTTTAGTTGTGTAGTCTTAGTTTTGTGTGCACTTCTACTGTTTCTATCCATGACTTAAGAATTTGCTTGCATGAACCGAGAGTTCACTTGCTTGACTACCTTCTAGTGCTATCTTGATTAATGAACACTTTTAGCTTAAAATAATTATATATATTTTGTTGACGATATTATTCGTGTAATGATATCTTATGTTAATTATTGCTAGGAAACACGAGCAAGTCTTTGGATTACAGGAATTGGTGATTTCTGAAGAACTCTTTCAAAGTTCTGACCATGCCGCAGATGATCTTTTATTGCTTGCTCATTCACTATATTCATCTGCAGAGGTGCTGTGAAGTATTATTTTTCTTTTTAACGCTTCTAATTATTTTACAGTCTTAAATCTAGACATCTTAAGATTTGTTCTCTCCCATTTCTTAAAAAAAACAACTTTTGTCTCATGCAGTTAATAATTGCACATTTTTGTTGTAGAGGTGCTTATTGCGTTAGGTTTGGTTTTTGTTGTTCAAGTGTTTGCATTGCAATATTTAGCTTCTTGCAAGTAAAAGAGTAGGCATTAGATGCCATAAAATTCTTTTAACATTTTATATTATTACACACACAATAGGGACTGTCTGGTTATTAAAATTCTGTTGAAATCTGCATATGACCACATGTCCACATCATGATCACCAAAGCTTATCTCTGATTTTTGAGCATGAAATCATCGTTTTTGACAATGGTCCAATTTGAAGATTTTAGTAATGTTTTTCTGTCAAGTAGGAAAAGGTGCATAAGGGCTATAACTACATCCTTGTATCATACATGTCATTATCACTGTTGCAGCACACTATAATAAGGCTGTTTCAAAATTTTGCAGGAGCAAGTTGCCACGCATGTCTCCTCAATATTCCTCCATTTGTTATTTCTACCAGGCATTTTCTATCTTTCTGTTCTCCGAGCAACACTACAAGATCATAACGTACATTTTACCGATTCTGAGTTTCATTCTTTCACTGCTGCTGAAATGAAAAAGGAGATCATGTCTGTTATTAAAAATGAGGTGTGAAGCGGAAATGTCCTACCAGTTCTTATCTTATTGTTTTAGTTTGAGGTGTCAAAATGGGTGGGCCAGGCAGGTTTTGCAACATGTCAAATTGTGTCTGACACATTTTGGGTCGGTTGACCCGAAACAGTTATGCTAAATGGTTATCTGAAAAGAACTACGTGTCAAATATTATATCATTACAATTACAATAATAACAATAATAATCTGTATTAATGGATAAAATAGGTTTTACACTTTAGATTATAGTTTGGGTTAATGGCATGTAATACCTACGTACTTTCTCATTTGTTCCATTATCATATACGAACTCAAAATATTACAACAATACCCATCCAACTTTCAAATTTTGTTTTTCTTTGTTTTTTTTGTGCATGATATTTGAACAAATAAAAAAGTACCTATCTGATATTTGAACAAATAAAAAAGTTCGTATCTGATATTTGAACAAATAAAAAAGTTCGTATCTGATATTTGAACAAAATTTGAAAGTTGGATGGGTATTGTGGTATTTTTTTGGGTTCGTATATGATAATGGAACAAATGAGAAAGTACGTAGGTATTACATGCCATTAACCCTTATAGTTTCAGCAAGTTTAGAGCCATTTGATGTGCTTTATTTTTTTATTTTCTTATTTTAACCGTTTGTACCGTTACATAAGTTAAAGTATAACCTGAATCGACTTCTTTACAAGTGTTTAGGTCGAACTTGCCACCTCTAGCTTTTTCTGAGAATGTGCTATCTAGTTTTTTCCCATGTCCGTATGCGGTGTGGTTAATGCTGAACTGATAACCATGTTAATGTTCATAGGCCACTTCCAGGAGTCCACTTTCACTTCTATACTGCTGGAAAAACTTCTGCTCACATTACGCTGATCATTGGTATCGTATGAATGCACCATGTGGGTTACTTCTTGATTCATCAACCAATGCTGTTGTTTTAATAAGAAAATCATCTGTTTCTCTATTTCGTCACTTGGAGGAAATCGAGATTTCTTATGGTATGTTTTCATATCAAAAAAGCGAAATAATTTGTAGTAGGTTCATGCTATTGAAAATTGAAAGCCACCTTATTTTCTAAATAACTTTGTTTTGATAGTATTTACTATATAGGAATATCTGGTTAAGTTAGCACAGCTTTCTTTTAGTTATATTCAAACTCTAATAGATTGCTTAATGTTGCGAAAATCTTGATGGTGGAATTAAAATAGCCGAATAAACATTTATTTGGAACCTGAACATAATGAAACCGAAATCAAACTGATAGTATATGTACAGTTTTGATCATAAATTAAGGCAGAGGTAGCAAAACGGAGACGCCGGGTAGGTTCCGTAATAGGTTAACGGGGTTTTGGGACGGATACTTTTTTGAGTATGTGTTTAAGAAGGCCATACTAATTCGTGTGTATCAATATTATAAAACTATTTACTAACTTATAAATTTAAGTGTTTTAATGATTTATGGGTTTTAAGCATCTACGAACACTCTAGACGACTTTTGACCCATTTCTCAAAATTAGAAGTGTTACCGATTTTACCCATTAGAGAGTGAAAATCACCCAAATTGACGTAGTCGTAAGTAAACTGTTTGAAACTACCTATCTAAATGCACAACATTTACTATCATTATGGTTGTTGATTTGCTAATACCATGTCATATGCCACGTTCTTAATCTTTCCTTTGCTATAGGGTCTTTCACTGAACTTGCCAAAATTGCAAGCAACAAGATCAAGTTATCACGTGATCTTGATTGGGAAGTACTTTACATGGTACTTCAATGCACCAATAATATTAGTCAACAACTAGGGAAAGGTGCACATGCTTTATTTCATGAATCATTCTTCACCGAACCATCAATATTTCCTGAAGACATTTTGAGGCGTTTATTGAAGGTTTTAAAATTGGGAACTTCTTCCTCCATCTCTTTATGGATCAGAGTCAGGTGTTGATACTCGGAAGAAAAGAGTAGGAGACAACAAATTGCATAGAAAATTCTCTCATAACATGTGGGTGTCTCTTCAAGGCCTGTACCGAAAAGCTGTGACGTGGGACAAAGTCATCGACGTCATCTTACTTTATTGTAACTCTTTGGTTCCTCAAAAGTATGAAGACAAATCAGATCTTCAAGCAATGTTTGATATTAGGACTTGCATAACTGCCCATGTGACTTCAGAAGTTAGCAAAGTGATATTTGATTCTGCTGTGGATATAATATTGCTGTTGAACTACATGGTCGACTTAAGTGGCATGGTGAGCATATTAGAAAAGCAATGTGTTTATACTTTATACATTGGTAGGTATACATAGTAGAAGTATTTGAGAAAGCTGAAAGCTTATTAGTTTATTTTTTGTTTGCAGATAAATATGTTACCTGGTGATGTTTCCAGGGTACAACGTGAGTTATTTCCATTGATTCAAGAAATTCTTACGGAGTGGCATATAGTGCATTTTATTGGGACCACCCCTTGTGAAGCACCTTTGTTGGATGATTTGAGCTCTCAACTCTCACTATCAGAAATTAGTACGTGTAATTACATCTATATTCTTCACTAGAGGTGGCAAAGTGGGCTGGACGGGCAGGTTGGGTAACGGGTCAAAACGGGTAATATTTGGTACAGGTCAGTTTGGGTAAGGCTGGTTGGTCTGAAACACTTTTAGGTAAAGTTATAGCTAATTTACGTATGATTAAATTATTAATATAAATTTTGCATAAAGGGGTCCAGGAGGTCTCACACATAAAACATATACATCTTGGGCAATTTCGTTTTTACTTTTTCAATTATACCCGTCTGGCCCATCAGAGATAACACATAATCCACACTAACCTATTTTAACTTCATTAATTGATAATACAACCTCTGGTAACAGTATTAGTAATGATTAGTTGCACTACACACTTTCATTCTAGTTGTCCTTAGTTTTATAGCTATCAAGGGAGAACATGCCACAATTTAATCTATTTTGGCATTAATCTTATTTCTATTTTTTTATTATTATTATTTTTATTTTTGGTTTTGGTGACATTTTGTGAAATTTTCACCATCAGAAGCTCAAAATTGTGACTTCCGTTGGCTTTTGCTTTGATGTTTGATCATCCAAAGTCAATCCAAGGGTATAGTGTTGTTGATACAAGACATCTTCCAAATCCCAGCTTTTAGCTGCTCTACTACTCAAATTTACAAGCTGGATAATATGGGGCAGAGATGAAGATGGCTCAATATCTTTATCTACTCGCTCAACAATGTTGGCGTTGATCTTGCTTAAGCATGGGCAGTTAGAAGCTGTTGAGGTTTGCTTTTATTGCATCATTAACTAATTCATGTAAAATAGATTTTTATATAATGAAAACAAGTATAATGGTTTAAATTAGCTTTAAAGGAAATAGGTCAAACGGATTAAAAATCACCTTAAGGGAAAAAGTTAAGTGTCCCGACTACCTTAAAGGGAAATAGATCAAATCGGGTGGCAAGCCACCGAAATTCTATTAGTTAAAAAGTTTATTTTCTTTTTCTTTTCTATATTTATGTTGCATTTTACACATTTATGTAATAGATTAGCTATGCATATAAAATAAAGAAAGTTCAACAACTAACATAATTTGTTTTGTTTTGTTTTGGAAGCATCTTCTTACTACTGTAAACCAAAAAATACTGAAGGAGAATATTTCGAATGATATTCAAGGTGAGAACAGTGAATGGTGCACCATTCTTCATCTTCTTGGGTGTTGTTACGCTGCACAAGCACACCGTGAGGCATCACTGACTTCTACCAATAAGAAACTTGAAGAATCAATTTCTTGCTTTTTCAGGTATATATATATTTTATATATATATATATATATATATATAGAAGGATTCAGGTATATATATATATATATATATATTATTCTTCTTATTTGATCCTAACTCTATATATATATATATATATTGTAAAAAATCTTTATATTATCAAATAGTTATGCTACTTGGTTTCTTTAAGCTGAGAAATGATATGATATAGGCTTAACTACTTATTGTTTCTCTAGAGTTGCAGCTTTGGATGGGGCTTCAAGTTCGTTGCATAAATTGTCAAATGTGTCTGGATTGTGGCACCTTCATATATGTAAGTCTGCGTGTCTTTTTGGATAAAATATAGTTCTCATGTTAGTTCTTATAATGTACTTGTCTGCAGCCGATGAGGTCTCACCTAAAGCTTGGACACTTCATTATTATCAATGGGCAATGCAGCTTTTTGAGCGATATAATATGAGCGCTGGTGCGTGCCAATTTGCTATTGCTGCTCTTGAACAAGTTGATGAGGTTTTGGGCATTGATGAAGTATATTCGGGGGCAGATTTTGATAATGAATCACCAGTTCTTACTAAAGCGCGACTTTGGGCTAATGTATTTAAGTTTTCACTCGATTTAAACAGTTACAATGATGCATACTCTGCAATAATTATGAATCCTGATGAAGAAAGCAAATGCATTTGCTTGAGACATTTTATCAATGTTTTATTTGAGCGTCATGCAATTAAGGTTAATTTTTCTCTCTACTTTATAATACTATTTTCATTTGTTTGTTAAATCATTCATTACCATAAACTAACACTTTCAAATGAACTTTTGTTGTAGATTCTTTGTGACGGTTCACTACCTTTTGTTGGTTTAACTGAGAAGGTGGAGCAGGAACTTGCTTTAAAGGTGTGTAGAACTACTTAAGAAAGTAATATATGTGTGGAAAGTTTTAACCCATTTACTTTTAAGTATGTCAATTCGGGTTATGTTTGTTATCTCTTGTAGGTAAACTTAAAAAAATAACAAAAAAGGTAATGGTTTTAAAGTCTCCCAAATTACAATGTAAATGCATAACACCTCTTGAATCATTTCGTTAATATAGCTTTTTATATCACACACTCGTTGCTTATAAAAACTAAACTTATGTGAAAGAAGTGTATCAGCTCAACTCAACCTAATGGGTACAAATCGTAACATGTTTTGACCTGAACCCATGTTTAGAATATAAAGTAAAATGGCAGTTGCTCTATAAATGTCCCTTGGATAACTATCATCTCTGAATATATCGTGCAGGCAAAACTTTCAGATGTTTCCGTAAAACCGAACCCCTTTAATACGCGTTTGCAATCCATCGACGTAACTGGCGCAAGGCAGCAAGTTATATGTACCTTTACTCAAGAAAACTCAAAAGTGAGGCAGCGGGGAGAGCTTATGAATACAGAATTACAGATCATTTGCTATCCAAGAAAGACTGAATTGCCTTTCTGCCACTATTAATGCATTGTATCTTCTGAGTTCTGACTGTGCATGGATCAGTACTTTGCATCCAGGTAAATGTATTTAGAATGAGTTATATCATGTTTGAAAGCCTAGATAACAATTCGAGAGGTGGATAATTATTCAAATACTCTCCTAAGTCTTGTTGACTCTTTATTTCAACATTGGGAAAACTATGGCGTAAATGTTCGTCATTTATCTTTTGCAGATGCTAATGATACTTTTTCAAGTGAAAAATCGGATTCGTGTATGGATATTGAGAAACTTGAAAAAGAGTATTTATTAACATCAGCGGAACACCTTCTATGGATGAAAAATATCGAATGGTCATTTACTGGTATAAACCATTTCTCGCATAATTGTTTATTAAATATAGACTATTAATATTAAGTAACTTTTTTGTGGCTCACCAATATGCAAACGGCAATTTATGATCTTGAAGAAAAATGATGTAATATGGTATTCTTTGAACATTGATACAACTCTTGCATACCTTTTCAGGGATTGAGATCCCATCCAACTTGATTGAGTTGTTGGTGCAGTCAAATCTATATGATATGGTTTTCACTGTGATCCTAAGATTCTATAGGGGTTCAAGATTAAAGGGGTAAATCTACATTCTTACTTTCTTTAACAAATTAATAGCTTAATACAACCCATGTGCTTTCTTGGCTACTTTATTATGACTGCTGCTAAAATCATGAGTTCTTGTATAGGGAACTAGAAAGAGTTTTTTCTGCTATGTCGCGAAACTGCTGTCTATGCAGGTATCCATCGGTCATCACCTGTTTGTCTATGTATTTTTTGGACTTTTATTTTTTCTTTGTTCCATCTAGAGGTGGAAAAATGGGCGGGTTGTGTAAAGGGTCAATATGAGTTTGGCATGAAACAAGCTCTTTTCAGCTCAGGTCCACCCATTTTAATTATACGGTTAAATTTGCCAGCTCAAGTGATCTTTTCAAGCTTGGAACTACCAGTCAGTAGTTTTAGTTAGTATAATCTTCACACCATCTGTTAGAATGAATAATTTTTCATATTAATTCCAGGGATGATACCAAAAAACAGGATCTGTTCCTAGCATCAAAGGATGAGGTTGCTTCTGCAGCACAACACTCTAAAGGGAATGACCAGTGGGATGCACTTAAGCAATACATGGTTCGTTTTTTTCTAATTCTATCGAATCTGAAGTTTCTATCTGCAAATTTGTTTGAATTATCACGTCCTTTCCGTTAGTGTGGTTTATTAATAGGATCTGGTACTCCAATAGTTCAATTTGAGTTAGTTTTTCGGTTTAATGTTTCTGATGTTCTTTGTCACTTCTCAGCTTCTACCACGTTTATTATTTCTACAATATTTATTATTGCTTTGGTTATTGGAAAAAAATTCTTTGGAATTGATGATTTAACATTCTAGCATGTTAGCCTATTCAACCCCCTTGTTTTAATAAACCAAATGATTCCGCCTTTAAGTGAAATTCAGTTATCTTCTGTTTACCAATTTGCAAATGATGGGAGTCTCTATTTACCTTACCGGTGTTCATTTGGGCTATTAAATTAAATGCAGGTAATGTATAAGTCTTTTCATCCTAGATTACCAGTAATTGTTGCAGACACCCTTCTCTCTGCTAACAGTTTGATGAAACTTCCTCTTTGGCTTGTTGAGATGTTTAAGGTATTTTGTTAATAAACCTTATATCTTTACTGCACATTCTAGTTATGAATATCTTGGCTTTTATTTAATCATACAATGGTTCATAGTTTTAGTCCATAGTTGTTATCAAGATATATCCTAGTTAAGTATACAATGCACATATCTGTGACAAACTAATACAAAAATCCGTAATTCAAACAAATACTGTTATGCAAAGAAATCATGAAACACACTAGTTCATGATTTCTTTTCCTCTAAGATACAACCCTGATACAACTGGTAATATCCTAGATAAAACGATAACTTCAGGGTGTTTTTTATGTATAATTGCATAGAAAGTTAAGGGCCACCTGCCACACAAATGGTATCTAGTTGTATTATTGAGAGTATTTATCGTGACTACCATAATGGTTTTGGTACCTACGTCTATGTTGTATGCTTATATGTATAACACAACAGCTAGTATTGTAACTCTTTCTCACCTATAGAAATTCAATTTTGTACATAAAGCATGTGCAGACCTAAAATTTGCATAAACATTGCTGCGTATTGCAATGTATGCAATTGTACTTGATAGGTACGTGTTCTAAATGAAATTCATTAGAAATGCAAGTACCAATTAATCTGGAAAACATTTATTTGGGTGATTTTCATATTCCAGTTTAAAGTATAGCACGAATATCAATCAACAAGGAGTATTGTCGGAAAACATATATCTTTAATAACTTCACATTAACGATATTAGTAGTAAAATAAAAAATTGTGCTAGGTGCTAGTAGGTTATGAAATCTGTATTTCAACATATTTCACTCCTAACTTTTGTAAATATAAATATAAAAAAAGAAAAAAAAACCTTATTGTACAAATCAATGTTTTTAGGCATACAAATCAATGGAGGACCAAATTGTTATCAAGGTAAACTGTTTATATTTAGTGGACTAAGTTAACAAGAAAATTTTTTCCGTGTTTACTAATCATTTTAAATGACTTCAGCAATTGATATTAAGGGAAGATGAGATGATAATGGTAATGGTAATGGTGACGAGTTATAATTTATTTTCTTACAAATGGCAGGGCACACCCAAGGGAACCTTGGGCATGGCTGGGTCTGAATCAAGCCCTGCATTATTGTTCCAATTGTATGTTGATTATGGGCGGTATGCAGAGGCTACAAATCTGGTGCTTCATTATTTGGAATCTGTTGCATCATTGGTATGTTTTTCTCTTTCCTTTTTGGACTTTTGGGGTTTGTTTAGTTTTAGCTTCCTTTTTTTTTTTTTTTTCTTTTATTTATTTATTTATTTAGAAAGATCAATACGGTCACTACTAGTATGTGAGTATTTGATATGGAAGTCCTAGAATTTAATCTCTTAAGTAATAAAAGTTATGTTCTGTAAACTTAGACTACCCTTACAATCTTACATATCTAGATTATTGTTTAGTGTTTTGGCATGAATATAAAACTTGTGTTTTACTAGTATTAGTGTTGTAGGTCTCTTTGTCGAGCAATAAGTTCTAACGTTATAATGCAAAGTGTTAGTTGTATTCACAGAGGAAAAAATGCGTGCTATGCTTATCATTCAATCAGGAAAATTTATAGTAACTAAAGTTTTGTTTTCTAATAACACTTACTGATATTTTTGTTGCATAACGGCAGCAACCAGAAGATGTAATCCGTAGGAAGAAGCCATCAGCAGTGTGGTTTCCATACACAACAATTGAACGATTAAAGTCTAAACTCGATGAGTTGATCAATTCAGGCCAGATGGTAGCTGAATGTGAAAAGCAGAGAAACCTGTTAGAAACGACGCTACTCAAGCATTTTCAACTGGTAATATTTTAATTCCTCACTGCTTTGAATCCCCCAAAAGGGCTAATTATTTTTGGTTTCATTCGGCTCGAGTCAGCCTAAAACCCTTTTTATTAGAGCTCTATTTGAGCCATTATGTTATGGATAAAAACATTACCTAAACCATTCTTCACGAGTAACTGGGTTAGAAATGTCACTCAATCATCCCCCCCCCCTCCCCCCCCACACACACACACACAAAAACACACACATACAGAAACTAATAATATGAATAAAGGTAGGTATACCATATATAAACTCTAACCACCTTTTTGAATATTTCTTGCAGTTACAAAGTGACTCACATGATGTGAAGATGTCCTTTGCAACCTCATGAAGTTTCAACCAGTTACTCTTACAGATCAGGTGGTGTTTGTCATCTAGGATACCCTATGAAACTTGAAATTTTGAAACCGAAGAGGCTTTTAGCATGGCGTTTGTCATTGCAATAGCAAAGTATTTTCAATTTGTTCTTGAAGTATTAGATTTTAAGGATTGAGTTTTGTTAGATATCAAACTTCCTTTGAAAGAGTAGATTGCATTTCTCAGGTCATCCTATTTGAATAACAATTCTTCAATATTGAAGATTAAGACGCATAACTCCATTAACATCGGCATCGCCCATATATAAAATAGACTACGGTACAAGCACTTGCTTAATGAACGAAACTTAAAAGAATCTTCAAATTAAAACTATGTGTATCGGTATATGACTATAGGTTTCTCCGAGTTATGTATGATGTTATGTAAACATTCCTTATGATCAACATATAAAGTGCAAAATTATTCTTTAATATATAATTTTCTTAAAACTTAAATCTTAATGAACTTATATATCACATTTATGTATTCTACAAAATTAAAATTCAAACAAATACTAAAGATTTTTGGTCACACACGGTTAATCTTTTATTTTTTTATATGGCATATGAATTTTTATATTTAGTATATAGTTTCTAAAAAAACATCCTAAACTCTACTCTATAATTATCATAATCTTCAAAAACTACACGTTTTGTATTTCAAAAACACAAAAACACATGCTTTGCATTAAAAGTCAAACCTAAATCACGCGTTCGCAAGTATAATTATTTGCCACTATACATCGTCACTTTACGCGGGTATACGTCTAGTTTAATATCATATAGTAAAATTGAGCTCCTATGCTTTAAATATTTGATGAGCAAAAAGAAAAGCATTTTTGTTTTTATTTCTATGTAAAAGGATATAAAATAGCTATAACACTGCAATGTTAAATATGGGCCTGGCTCATAAGAATTAGGATTTAAACCATGGTACATGAAGCGGAGGCGGAAGAAGAAGTTATATCGAGCAAAGGAAGCCATAGCTTCTTGAGGGTTAGCGATTTAGAAGTTAGAGGCATTTGAGAAACAATAAAACAGCATAAAAGATTGATAACTATTAGACCAGCAATTAAACAACCAATTTTGGAACAACTTTCTCTTCATATTTATTCAAAACAAAATAACAACTTAAATAACAAATTGAAGTTCATGTATAAACTTAAGGACTAAACAATCAACATAATGAACCAAATATTTAGTCATGGTTTCAAATGGTGTACTCGTTCCTCATTACTGTGAATTAAACGCGAGGTTTTCTAGTTCTTCATTGAAGATACGAGCAAAAGCTTGCATCCCGGTATCCGTAAGACAAACTCCAATGTCCAGGTCTTCGTTCGATTCTTTGGAAGATTGTACAGATATGGAATCTGAATAATCGATCGAAATCGTTTCTATCTTTTGTTGGAAAATTTAGTGCACTTGTGGGATTAGTTCACACCTTGTAATGGGTTAGGAGGTACGGAGTGTACACCCATAAGGTCCATGAACACCCTGACTCTTATAGTGGTTTGTATTAGTAGTGCTTGTGGAAAGTACTGCTTGTGTTTTCGACTGATAAGCAGTGTTTCCACTGAAGCAGTGTTTCCACTGAAGCAGTGTTTCCACTGAATGAGTGTTTCCACTACATACTGAATCAGTGTTTCCACTGATGTAGTGTATCCACCGATAGTGCTATGAGAGTCCGATGATAGTACCGCTTGTAACAGGCTTTGACCTATTCAAGTGGAAGTTACAACCGCATAATGACCACGCTTAATTGGTCATGTAACCACTAACGGCTATAATGAGGATAATTATGAGGCTATTAATGGGCGATTAATACTCATAATTCCATTTGACTAGCCAAGAGTATTATCCTATAAATAGGAGATCATTTATGCATGAAAGACACACGAAAACTCATAACACTTATTAGCGCAAGGGTTATAGAATTGTGCCTAATTCCATAATCGCATTTGGTCTTATCCCAAGTAGATATTCGTGTAACCTGCATTAGGGTCGAATAGTTTACTTTGTGATCACACGATTCCAAGTGATATCCGGTAACCACATAGTGGTATTTGTTTCTGCTGACTTGTTGTTTGTTTCTGCTGAATTGATTATCTTACCCTGTTCTGGGAGTACTACCCCAACAATCAAAGTAAACTATTTGTGATAATCAATGGCTGCTGCTGCAATGAAACACATAGCTTCAAACTTTGCTAAACTGGAAAAGTTTGAAGGGTGGACTTTCGTGAGATGGCGAAGAAGATGCACTTTTGTCATCAAGCATGAGTGTGGTTTATGTGCTAACCACTCCTATTCGGATGATGGGGATGATGTTACTGTGAAGCGGATCGGGAGGAGGAGCAAATGGGAGAATGATGACTACATATGCAGAGGTCTTATTCTCAATGGTATGTCGATGCTCGCTTGATATTTATCGAACTTTGAATCTTCCAAAGAACTGGATTCCTGGATGCCAAATATATGGTGAGGATGCATCAAGTAAGAAGTTTCTTGTAAGTAATTTCACAATTACAAAATGACCGATTCAAGACCACCATGGAACAATACAATGAACTTCTTGAATACTTGGAAGGTTTACACAACACAATATGCACATGGATGAGGCTATTCAAGTCTCTTGTGTTATTGATAAACTTCCTCCTTCTTGGAAAGATTTCAAGCATACCTTGAAACATAAGAAAGAGGAATTAACTCTGGTTGAGTTGGGCAGTCATCTACACATTAAGGAATCTCTCAAGGTGCAGGATAATGACAAGCCAAAGGGTAGCAATGCTGCTGGACCATCTGTTGTCAATATGGTAGAGCATAACAACTCCACCAGGTACAATGACAACAAAGGCAAACACAAATATCTTGACAACACTAGGGCAAATCCTAACAAGAAGGCAACACCTACTTGTTGGAAATGTGGCAAAACTGGCCACATTAAAAGGGACCGCAAGGTGTTAAAGTTGGTGGTAAAGCCAATGGATCAGCACTAATGGTTCGTGGAGTGGTGGTTCTTCCAACTCACCGAAAGGTCGAATATGGTTAATAAGTCTTTTCGATTTATTATGTTACATATGTATCTCGAATCTCATTATGTGCGGGATGATGATGTTGCGTGGTGGGTTGACTCGGTGCAACAGCTCATGTGCAAAGATAGAAGTCGGTTCAAGACTTATGAGTCACTGAATGATGGTTCTATTCTTCACATGGGAAATGAGTCAACAGCCTTGGTGCATGGTCGTGGTTGTGTAGATCTTAGGTTTAGTTCTGGAAAGATTGTAACTTTGTTTAATGTTATTCATGTTCCTGATATAAGGAAAAACTTGGTTTCAAGTAGTGTTTTGAATAATCATGGATATAAACAAGTTATTGAGTCTGATAAATTTGTGCTTTCTAAGCATGGTGTTTTTATTGGTTTTGGTTATTTATGTAATCAAATGTTCAGGCTTAATATTTCCTCTGATAGTGTTTACTTTGAAAAGTGATCACACGATTCCAAGTGATATCCGGTAACCACATAGTGGTATTTGTTTCTGCTGACTTGTTGTTTGTTTCTGCTAAATTGATTATCTTACCCTGTTCTGGGAGTACTACCCCAACATCTTTTTGGGTTTCCCCCATCCGAAATCCAATTCGTAAAGTTTGAGCTTAGGTGATCCTGAAACTGAAATAAACTTTTTGGGCACAAATCCTTTGGATAATAAAGCATTTATCCATTGGATTCTATGTTTCATTACTCCATCTTTATCGGTTAACATTTTGTGTAGATTCTCTCGATTAACTTAACAAAGAAGCTATGAATCCATCATCTCCGATAAGACGCCGCGGTTTCAGTTGTTAGACTTGCCAAAACACGGTTCGAAATAGGCCCTTGGACAGTGGATCAAGACGTTTCCTACAATCTATTGGGAATGCAAATGCATGTAACTCATCATTGCATGATTTAGCAATGCAATACCATATATATCCACGGGGTAATTCCCAAAAGAGAACAAAAAGGTGGATAGTGATCAATTTGAGGTACAAAAATAAAGTCTGTTCCCTATTTGGTCATGTACGATTGTGCGAATGTGCGATTCCACTAGAATGTTGACACGTGTCCACTTTTTTAATAATAAAGTACAGTGGTAGGTGGGACTTTTCCCATATATTCTTTTTTTTTCTTATTACAAAGATAATACAAAGACCAAAATACCCTTATAGATCTATAAAAACATCATCAATTTATATGAAAACTTGCAGCTGTAAAATAGAAAGTTATTGCAGTTTAAAACAATATTCATCATGAGGGTCCATATAATCAAATAAGCAATCCTTTATCAATTAACAATTTCGATTATAGATACACCAACTAAAGTCAAACAAGCTATATCATTAAAATTAATCACAAAATACAATTTTCAAGAAGTCCTCCATAGAAAATATACAAACTTTATTTTGTCTAAATTTACAAACTTGTAGATCTATAAAAACATCATCAATTGTACAAACATGTAGATCTATAACAACATCATCAATTGAGGTCACATATCGAATTTGATAACAGATCGGAGTGGATAACAAATCGGATTTTCTTTCCGGCGCCGGTAAAGTTCTTCGATCAGTGGTCCGCCAGTAAAGTTCTCTGATCTGAAGGATTTGATGTGAGTTGAGATAAATGAACACGATGGTTGTGTTGTGGTGGTGGTCGAGCAATGGATCTGGTGGAAGGTGGTGGCTGAGAGAGAAGAATAGTGGCTATGAGTATGTTTAGGTCCGACTCTTATGTTGTGGTGGTGGTCGTGCAACAGATCTGGTGGTGATGGTGGAACGTGGTGGGTAGCCGGATCTGCTGGTGGTGGCTGGCTGGCCGGATCTAATGGTGTTAGAAGGTGGTGGCTGCAAAAATGAGTGTGTGTGGTGAGGTAAATGTGAGAGAAATGCTTTATATAAATGGTGGGGGTATTTTGGTCTTTTAATAGCATTAATAATAATAAAAAAAGAATATATGGAAAAGTCCCACTACGTCTCTAAAATTATAGTCCGTTTGACTTTTTTTTTTCTTTTCAACTTTGACCTTAAATATTTTTATTTGTGTTTTACAATAATTGATAAAATTATACCAATAAAATATATTTAAAAACTCAATCAATTCATATATATTGCATCAAATATTATATAACACAAACAAAATACTCATGGTCAAAGTTGTAATAGAAAGACCGAAAAGTAGAAAGGGACTATAATTTTGGGACGGAGGGAGTATTAAAAAAGTGGACACGTGTCAACATTCTAGTGGAATCGCACATTCGTACATGACAAATTGGGAACAGACTTTATTTTTGTACCTCAAAGTGATCACTATCCACCTTTTTGTCCTCTTTTGGGAATTACCCCTATATCCACATGCTACAGTTAAAGATGACACATGTGATAAGTTTGGGAGTTGGGCTATAATAGTCCGCGCCATGATAAATGTGATGCAGGGCCGGTCATGAGATTTCGGATGCTTTGGGCGAGCTGAGAGAAATATGCCCCTTGTTAACAAACAACACAATTTCTTTGGGGGTTTTGAACTTGATCAAGCCAGGCGGCTCATCCCCACACCGATTTTTATTCGTTAAATGAAATGTTACAATATGAGGAGATAATAATCGCCATTTCGTAACTTACTTACATAATGTTTACTAGAAAAGTGTCTACCAAATCTATCTTTTTATAATTTATATTAGTTTGTATGATAACTCGTTTGCTTACAAGTAACTCTTATACGTTTTATTCTAAACCATCCCAAACTCTTAAATCAAAAATATTGTGATTAACTCCATTAACATAACAGTTTTGAGGACTTTCATTACTTTCTTCAATAGGATTTTCATTGTCTTCGCTAACACTAGCCTCATCATTGTCTAGATTTTCATCATTTCTAGAATTTTCATTATCATCATTGGCGTTAACCTCATCATTTTCTAGGTTTTCATTATTTATAGGATTTTCATAATCTATATTAACGTTATCTTTTTCATTATTTTCCGCAACACTATTATCATTCTTTTTTTTTTTCTAACTACATACCCATATAGAACCATGAAAAGGACGCTCAGATTTTTGTTGAATTTTATTTTTCGTTTCCTATTTTGGGCACCTGACGGTTGTGAACGACGCAACATGATAAACTCGAGTGTAAACTACATAATTATTCTACTAAAGCAAGAATTACTTTAATACATTTGGATCAGCAATTAACTACGAGGATGGCTTTTTAAATGAATATTTGATGGACATGATTAGTTGAGAAAAGTAGTAATATTCTAACTACAAAACTGTTTGCTTGTCAAACATAATACGAACAAAAGTTTATTCAAACTAATAAAGGCAATAAGACTTGATGAGATGGATTAACACTATTTTTTTTTTACTTTCACGTAGAATAATAAAGCATGAAACAAAATCACCTGATCAGAATCAATGAAGAGAAGAAAAGATGAACCCTTGATTCGTTTGATGCCCTAATTGTTTCAAATTCGACTCTTAATTCCTATAAGGCTGTAACCACAATTCATAAATTTTCTGGTTGGACTGATGTAAATGTTTAAACCTGTAAAAATGTCGTTTGTCGTGTACTCGTGTCTATTGTATTTGTGATCCACTGATCCTATTGTTTGTTACCAGTTAGTGAAGTGGGCTTTGTATTAAATGGGCTTAAATGAATCTAGTATAGGTAAATAAGGACTTGTAGATTGATGCCCCTTCTCTTGGGTTGCCCTTGGCCCGTCGCCCACATGGCCCATAGCCCCATAGCCAAATCCGGGCCTGATGTGGCGCGGACCTTATTAGATGGACCAAACAAGTACAATCGTTGATACTCTTTCTTACAAAAAGTTTCAACTTCCATACGGTTTCGATAACTTTCATCAGGTGTAGGAGGGTATCTTTCATACAACGGCAAAGTTCCATTAGATAAAAACGACTCATCTGTACGATGTCGAGCAATTGATGTCCAAGCTTTTAAGAAAGAAAACTGAGTGCTGGCATCACCGAGGCTATGGTGACTACTCATACCAATAGAGATACCTTGGTTTGGAAAAAAACGTTACTTGAAGTGAAAAGACCAGGATCTTTACACAATCGGGTAATTTAACATATTGTCCCAGTCGAGGTATAAGATGGTAAAACTTATCACAATTTCGAGGATGGTATCCTGTAAGATCGTTGAAATCAATATTACATTCTCCAAAGGTAACCTTAACAGAATCACCTTCAAAATAAGATATTTCGGGTAATTTAATAGAAGTATCAAACACGATTAAATTACCAGCAAAAGGGAAAAAATGTTGAAGGGTGATTGATAACGATTGTTCTAGATTGGGAGCAATAGTTTCCATAAAATGTGTTTTAGTGATAAGAGGTAGCTCATAGAAGAAAAGATAGTGAATCTGAGCCCTAAGAAGGTGTATCGTGTCAAAGTAAGTCAGCGCCAATGACACATCATCTACTGTGGCTCGAGGTGGTGATACTTGTGACCCTTGAAGCATAGTGAAAGTAGGAGAGGAAGCCATATGTTTGATGCATCCTAATGTGCTGAAACGTATCTAGTTATAGAGACGAATCACATAAATCATGAATTCACCGCAAGAAAAAGGTCACATTTTTTATAATGACACATGTAATAAGTGTGATTAAAAGTCCATATATTCTTACACTGTTAGAGAAAGTGTGAGCATAGTTTAAGCATTATTCACACATTTTTGACAGTGTAAGCAAAAGTGTAAGTTTTCCTTACATATTATAAAAAGTGTGACGAGATATGAAGTTTTAACTACACTTTTTGTAAAGTATAAGTAAAAGACTAGTTTTACTCACACTTTCTAAAATATGTGTGCATAACTATAATTTTACCTACTCTTTTAGAAAGTCTGAGTAAAAGTATTATATTACCTATATTTATATAAGTTAAAATGGGCATGTATATTTCTCTGTAAGTTAAAAGCATGTTTATTTCTATGTGGCATATATTAAACTAGTTAAAAGACCGTGAAATTCACGAGTATTTTTAACTAACGTCGAAAAAGTAGTAAATGACATTGCATATAATGGAGATATAAGTTAGAAAGAACCACATATGGATAAACAAACATAAAATATATAGTTGAAAATAATCAAACATATGTCATATGAAACACAATGGTAAAAAAAATGTCCAAAAAAGAAAATAAACATCTTGAGTCTTTTATTCTACTAATGTGAGACATGTAAATGTGATCATAAAATGTGGAACACTTCGTTGTAGACCACATAGGTAGTTGTATTAGTGATAATTTTCGTCTTTGTTATGAATGACTATCTTCAATCCTTTTTTTGCTCCTAACATAAGAGACAACTACATATAGTTGGCCTGTGTAAAAACAGGTCGTGGTAAATACAAACCGACTTGCACGAGCGATTGTCTTTGACTTTTGTTGATTGTCATTGCGGAAGAGACGGACACAGGGAATGCATCCTTAGCATCTTTAACGGTAAACGTTTATCAAAAGGTGATATTTTTATCCTTGCGATAAGCACTCATTTACCAAAATGGCCTTCGGCGTCAATGTAACTTTTTATCAACTGATCTGCACAAAGTCTTGTTTCGTTTCATAGACCATTGGATTGATCAATGTTCCGCAACAACATGATCGGAACACCCACTTTCAATTTAAGTTCGTGGTTGGGCACACCAGAGAATTTCAGACCATTAACGAACTCTGTAGAGAACACGTCTTCGTTTATACTTGTAGCCTTTTTGACCTGCAAACATTGTCGCAACCGAAGTACATGACTTGTTCACCCAAAATAACTGGCAACATTTGTTAGTTTATAGTGTCGACAACCTCGTTTGTAGGGGCAAGTATGGCTGTTTCTGTGAAGTATTTTTGGTCTTCATTATAGAAGAGGTCTAAATTTGAAACAACGAAAATCACGGGATTAAATTTGGAACAATGAAATCGATCAAGAATTTGTTATAAACGGATATTAGCAGATCAATGATCAATTATTGATAACATGTAACTAAATAATATGTTAGATCAAGATGATATCATAATGTAAGTATTAGATAATGAATACATCTAAAAAAACACAGTTAGGGTACATAAAAACTACAAATAAAAACATGACAAAATATATGATCTTCTCGGTTAAATCACAAATAGATGATCAGTTAGACAAAGGAACATTTGTTTCCAACGTTACAACTAACAATGATATGTACGAAGTATATATAAACTCATCCCCTTTGTATTGTCATCCTATAATGATGTTCATGGATTATTTTATTTATGAGAGAATTTCATCTATATTCTTACTTGAAAAAATATCAAATTACATCAATATCCTTGCAAATTCTCTAATTACATCAATATCCTTTCAAAACATAAAATTTCACATATATCAGCCTCTATACCACTCGAACCAGCCACAATATCATCCCCTCCCACACAAGAGTTTGGGATCTCAGATTGATAAGCATCTTCTAGTTGAGATGATGGATCCTCACTCGTAGTTCAACTAGGTTTTAAAGGCATCCCTTCATCTCCTAGTAACACGAGTTTACTCTCGAACATTTTGTTGTTCAATAACACGAAGTTTTTCGGTTAAAGAAGATGAACAAGGAGTACCATATGTATTTGAAAATCTTGGAAATTGTGTCAGATCCGTAGCATTCATCTCTTATTTGTCTCCTTATTACCCACATTTTCGATACATAGACTAGTTAAATACAGTTTATCAACGAAGTAAGAAGTCTTTCAGCATGATAAAACAGTTAAGGATCACTAGAAAAGACGATTGAAAGCATAAAAATTGATGTGTTTATATCGCCGATCAGGGTTTATTTTTTCGCCTATAGTCGCCAAAGGGTTTTTTCCATTGATTTTTTTTCGATGCGATTGCATATTATAATTCATTAACATTACAATTGATTCATAGAGTTGAGATCAATATAGAACCCATATTTGTCATAGAACAAATGAACCAATCATAGCCCTCAATCTTTATCTAAATTAATAAAAATCATTTTCCACCTTTTTTAAAACAACATATCTTACAAACGGTAAGTTTTCAAAATATAAAAAATACATCATGACGAAATTAATTATCTTTCTACGATATGCACTTTTATATATTTTGACAAACATTTTTTTTTCAAAATTCGTCCAAAAAATCGATATGATTTTACGAATCATATATGATTTTCAAAATCATGTGTGATTCGATTTTTATGAATCATATATGATTTTACGAATCATATATGATTCTCAAAATCATATATGATTCGTAAAATCGAATCATATATGATTTTCATAAATCATATATGATTTTGTTGACCAAATTTTGAAAAAAAATGGTTAAAATATATAGTAGTGCATATCTATAGAAAGATAATTTAATTCTCGTCATGATGGATAATTTTTATCGCTTAACGATTAACGGTTTGCGAGATATTTAATTTTTAAAAATGGTGAAAGTTAATCATAATAAAAAATGAATGGCTATTATTATTTGCTCATTGGATATATAGTAATTTGTGATCTATATTGAACTTTTGCCTTGATTCATATTACAATTACAATTTTTTACAAATTACAACTAGTGTCAATGTCAATTGGCGTTTAAAGATTAAAATTCTAATGATGTATATAGACAAGAGAGACTGATTAAAATTGTTGACTTAGACATTTCTAACATACATGATTTTCAAAATTACAATAGATGAACATCTACGTATTATCACTTATAAAACAATAAAATTTAACAAAATAATATTAGAGGTACTAATAAAGTAATAATATTTGGGCTGAGTTTGAATCAATGTAATATAGGTGGGTCGAAACAAACATTAAAGAAGTCGAGGGGTTGTATTGTATTAAGCACTTGTTAGCCGTCATAGTTGCTGTATTGTCGGAAACAATGGGTATAAATGCAACCATATCATGTAAATCATTCACGAAATTTTTTTTATTGAAAACCAAGATTAATTTGCGACAAACATACCCAGCAGAAGAAGTTGATCGAATTCGTAAGGTAACTTTTTTCAGAGCTTTGCTTATATTAATAACATGACTACTAAGATAGTCTTCAGTTAATGCTATTAATTCGTCTCGTGTTACAAAACTCGATCTCACTTGCTGATTATATTTTCTAATTTCAGAACAAAACAATGATGAGGATTTCGAAGATGAAGATGACGATGTTTATTTTGCTATCACTTTGCCTAATTAGCGATATTCATGCATCATATAATGGCGCCGACTTTTTCGTCATTGACAAGGCTACCGGAGCAATTGGCTATAAAGAAGTAAGATCAAGATATCGTGGTGATAGCAGTATAGGTGGTTATTTTTTCCCGGGGAGGTATGCACCACCTGTTGCGTACAACAATCTTCAGGATCAGGCTCTTGGCCATTCTCGATCTTTTATCAGGCATGTAAGAGGAGGAGGAGGTGGTATTGGTGCAATTCGTGGCGGTAACGGCATTATTGAGCCATGCGGTATTCGTGGAGGAGGTATTGCTGCAAGACAAGGATGTAGTAGTAGTTGATCACGAAGTAAAAGAGGAGGTAGTAGTAGTTGATCTATATTCAATGTTTGCATGTTGATTATTGTTACGATATGATAAACGCGTACTTCTTTCATGTTCTAGTTTGATTTATATGATGCTGTGATTGTTTCTGCAACGTGTTACAATAGTCAATATACTAATTTTAATTTGATTATCGTTGATCTTATATGATAACAACCCACTTATTTTAATGATCTCTAATTACTTTTGATTGTACGTGGTTTTGGTGGATCACATGCATGGTTCTAGTAATCGTAGTAGCAGTGGATCGAATCATGTGGAAATTCTATTCTCTGTGTCAAAATGACACTCACCATCTAATTTGGCTTCAACTTTATGCTTGCTCGTTCTTTGTGCCTTGCTTGCGATATATGTCTATGATCAGTCGATTGTACTTGCTGTATAAACAACCAGATGTATTCTAGTCTTCGAACCGGCCAAGAACATAATATGTCACGTGTTTTGGTTTTGATATTGTATAAATTTTATGTGGAAAATGCGTACACTCGATCAATAAGCACACAAAAGTCTTGATATCCTATATAAATTCAAATTCAGAAAAGAGCATGAATTAACAAACCATAGATGTCTATTGAGTCGTGGCATATTCTTTAGAGTCTTATAAATGTTTAATTTATTTTAACGACAATTTTACTAAAAGCTAGCAAGAAGTATTTTAGATTTACTAACCAATCAATCCAAAATGACATATATTTCCTCCTATAAATGATCCATTAATGTGATAAGACCCTAATTTCATTTGCAAGAGTGTCTTTGCGTGGATGTTTTGAATTAAAACAAACACTATTCGTGTATCTCCTTATGATCCACGTAGTTTCTTGACCCACCACATCAATACAAATCTTCGCCTTTTCGATGAAATACAATGAATCGCCCCAAGTTTGAATCTTGCGCACATTGTTGGGGGAATATTTTCTCTGTCCCATGCAACAACAACAAATCTAATTCCGAAAGTTGCAGGCATGTGAATGATGCATTAATTTGTGATTTCTCTGTTGCTCATTTGCAGATGGGAAATCTTAAATAGTAAAGATCAATACCTCAGATTGCAAAGAGGATTTTTTTTTTTTTTTATTTTTATTTTTTAAATGAATGGAGATACGTTGAAAACTGACAACTTTTGTGACTTCTAACGAAGATTTAACATATGTGCCTGCCCTTTCCGGTCTTAATATCTAATGTACATATATTACCATGATGTACACAATAATATTTCTCATAATTAGAGTATAAATTAGGAGTTCGAAACTAACATTTAAGAAGTCGACAAGTTAGATTAGATCAAAGTAGGAAATTTGAACTAAACACTTGGTATAGATTAAGTCACGGATTTAACCGTTTTGATCACGCTATTTTCATTAACAATCTAATTAACCAAAATCATATATTCCCGCTCAAGTAATTCACAAACAAAGTAAAAACCGAAAACCAAAGATGTATTGCAGACAAATATAGACAACACATTACAACAAAGTAGTTCACTTTTCATACTTATTTAAGCACCTTTTCACACTTTAAAGTGTGCCGAGTTGAAAATTTCACACTTAAATTGTGTGTAAACCACTTGGGTGTATCAAATAATTTCATACTTTTAAATGTTTTTAAATGTGAAGATTTATTAATGGTTTGTACACAATCTTCTAAGTTTTGACATTTTGTTTTCTCAAATGCAATGATTACTCTTGATAGCTTATGGGTGCTTCAGCCCAACAAGTCTGGGAAATGCTTTCCTAAGCCACGCTCAAGCTAAGCCTTGTGAGACAAACATGCCCAAGCAAACCAATCGCATGGCAAACCTGCGAGGGTCATTATAACACATGCAACGTATCATTACCTCATTCATAGAGTGGTAATGATGCGATCGTGAATGGAACCTATCATGCGCCCAACTAAACTTCACATGATGTCTGTAAAACTTCGGTTTAATCTCCATTCGATCCATTAACCGAATATATTCCAGCATCTTTTACTTGGTCAGGATGACTTTACTTCATATAATTACAACACACCCAGGGTACATTGTACAATATTGGTTCTATTGCTTCCGATTTCATTTTATTCAACTTTTCCATGCAATCACCCATTATGGTGCCATGCCTTTAATTACAGTTGTTGCAGTTTTAATACAAGGACCCCTTCTATTGAGAAGACTTTGTTTAAAGTTGGTCCATTTGCTAGAATCCGAAAAGTAATGAATAGGTCTTTCTTAACCAGGGGTTCTTGACGGCACTTTTCTTACGTTTCGTGCATTTTCATTGTTTTACTTGAAAACGTTAAGTTAAATTGAGAATTCTCACGAAGTGTTGAGGTGCTTGATATAATTTTAAGTTTCACAGCGTAATGCTTTAAGATTATATTGAGCAGACTCAACAATTCTTGACAATTCTTAGATTCAATTAACGTTTTCAAGTACAACAGTGAAATTGAATGAAATTTAAACTATTAGATTTAATCGATGTGTTTAGTTTCTTAAATTGTATAAATTTTTGTTCTTTCAATTGTTTTGTACCAATTTTGTTTGTTTGTTTGTGTATAGAAATTTACAGAAATTATTAAATTATGATTTTTACAATGGGTAATTATAGATGAAACTTTAATAGCTCCGCTCTAATACAAAGGATAGGGGGTGTTGATGCAGATCTATAGAAGACCTATAAGAACTAAAAATAATATGGAGGAAATGTAGAGAGCGAAGTAGAGAAAACACTTATATTACTTCAAATCTTGATACCTTAAAATGGCAAGATACATGGCTATGTATAGCCTTGAGTAGTAAACACATAAGCTTATAATACAAGCATACAAACGTTTTTACATAATTGCTGTATGATATAAGCGCTTACATCATATGAGGCTTGACATCATCGCATATGTCATTATTTCACACTAAAAAATACTAGAAATATTAAACATGCTTAAGACAAATAAAACACACTTAACATAATATTATACAAATAAAACAGACTTAACTAAACATTAAATGTTTAGCCTTCTTTACGGGCTCCAGCGAGCATCTCCATCGGGTCGTCTTCGAATGGGTCAAAATGCGCACCATCGTCATCTGATGAGACGAGTGGGTTATCATCTTCATTGGTAGATGTGTCTGCCTCATTTTCAAAATTATCAAGGAGCCACTGTTAATTTGCTTCGACCCATTTGTTTGAATCTTGATGGTCATCACGCCATGTTCTTACATTCCAGAAAATGAAAGTTGGTATCGTATCTGGGTCAACGTTGTTTGCTCGTGCCATCAAACTCCTTGTTTCTGCAAAAAGGTTTCTATGTTTTCTTTCACATTTCAGACTGGCTGGATTAGTATGATACCAGTCATGAAAGAAACAGTCTGGAGAGTAGTAAATAGCTTATCCTGCATCACGAAGAGCATTTGGTGGTTGAAAAGACCATGGTCTTCGAAACATAACTAGGACGTAAGGACATTTTGTGTTGGGCTTGGTTGTTAACCATTTTGTCCACTGGTGGTGAGGAACGAACCATTGTAGCATAGTAAGTAAATGCTTGGAATGGGCGGAAGATCATTAAATTGGCTTTGACAACATATGAGAGGAGTTTTTGCATTAAAAGAGATGCCAATTGTGAAACATTCAAAGAGGTAGTAGAAGAAACACGGTGCTTCTTTGGAAAAACTCCATAAGTCATGGATATGGAACACATGGAGAAATGGGTAGTCTAGGTGGAATTTAAGGCCTTTCATGAACAACCCATGATTTTTTATGAGGACAGCGAGGAATGTTTTGTAAAACAGTTGCCTCTTTTCTCAAATGTTAAATCTACAATGGTTTCAACTATTTCTCTAGTAGATCAATAATAGGGTTAATGGTTGCCAATTTGAAGAGGTTAGTGGTTGGGAGTTGAAGAAGACCCTTCTTCACTTTGGCGGTGGTGAGAGAACCATTAGGGTAAAGTTGGGAGTGTGTTTTGGGTTTTGAGTGCATCCTTTGGGTTCTTGTCTTCGATTTATAGGCCTTTGGTCGGGGAGAAAATCTGCAGGACATTTTCTTTTCCTTTGATGTGTTTTATCAGAACTTCCACCGTGAGAACCAGCTTTAACCATCTCAAAAGTTGTGCATTAGGCAAAATCTTCGCTTTAAATTGTAGCATTCTTGGAAAGGAAGATATGTCCATCTCAACTTGGAATTCGTGCCCTATCAAATGGAATAGGAACTTCTCAATTCCTCGTTTTACTGGCGATGAGGCACACAAGGTTTCGATGAGTATCTGCTTGATACATGCGATGTTGAATACATGAAGAGAAATATTTGCGACAAAAAGGCGATGCATG
The DNA here is from genome assembly GCA_022545495.1 of Chrysanthemum lavandulifolium. Lineage (NCBI taxonomy): Eukaryota > Viridiplantae > Streptophyta > Magnoliopsida > Asterales > Asteraceae > Chrysanthemum > Chrysanthemum lavandulifolium. The sequence continues at coordinate 54,209,642 of CM040240.1, forward strand.
TCCGTCCATGGGTTGAAAAAGCTTTTGTAATGAAGACCTTCACCTGTCCATCGTAAGCTTGGTAGCTTATGGAGGACATCAAAACTAATCAAGAGGTCTTTTCCATGGGAGCTTGATCCTAAGAGCCTCTTTCTGATGACACACTTTGGAAATAACCAAATATTAATAAGGAAAATTATCTTGTCAATGAAAAATTTTTCCCCATTAGCAGCCATGAAATTTTGGTGATGAGGTTTTCAATAGTGATATGGAAGGATTGAAGGATTTAAAATGGAAATTGAGGAACCGGTATAAAAAATGCAATAACCGATATAGGTTTTGCGTATACATCCGAAGAAGATGAACTTTGGCTAGTGGTAATGGAGTATCTTCTTGCACCGGTAAGACATGAGGGATTGGGTTTACCATGTGAATGCCGAAGTCAGAATCATCGTCAAGTAAATTTGGGTCAGACTCATCATCGGATGAAAAATCTGAGTAGGCGACCGTGCACAGAACTGAGGGGGCGCTTGGTTCAAATAGAGGAATATAAATAGGAAAGTAAAAGGAATTCTAAAGAATGTAATGAGTATTGCATTACCTCCAATTTCCATAACCCCCAATCTATATGGCAATGCTCCATTTCCTTGTTTTGGGTAATAGTCCATTGCATAATAATATACCAAGCATAAGTAATGATTTTCTTTCCCATTTCCCACCCTCTAATACCTCCAACCAAGCATGCCCTGAGTTACCCAACTCATCGTCAAGAGAATAAAGGGACTCTAGGTCGAAAGATCCATCGTTCCACTTGGCTCGTGACTTGATTAGAGCACGACTTTCGCTTATCCGGACAATTTCTAGTAAATGGCCTTTTTCGACATATAAAGCACCTATCGATGTTCTTCCACATCGCTTTTTCTTTCTTATGAACTTCCATTTTTTCTTTCCACTTTTTCGAGAAAATCGAGGCTTGGTTGAAAATATTTTTAAATGGAACCTCCTTTTAGTGTGAGTACAGTCACATGATGACATGTATTTGAATTTTATTTCCAGGTATTTGTCATCACAGGTTGTTCCAAGGCATTTTCCCGTCTTCTCAAATTCAACGAGGAATTGTTTCGGGTTACAAAGCTTAGCCAATGCATTTAGAATCAACTGGTAAAGTTCACCAAGCGTTGTTTGGGCTATCGTGATATTTCTTGCTTCTAATGCTCGGTATGCTTCATTTCCAAGAGACTCTGGGAAGGAGTTAAGAAACATTTTCTTTAGATTGCGTCATCAACTCCATTCAAGCAATAATACCGTTGGGACATGCGATCATAGTGTTTCTCTAAGTCCTTCTTTTGGAAAGAAAAACACTTCATTTTAAGAAATTCTTCTCTAGCACGAATAGTGTGTTCGAATGGGGTACCGATGAATTCTGAGTGTATTATACATATGAATTCTTCAGGGGACCCCGACTGTTGCATTTGAAGTTGGCGATATTCTCCAAGGCTTTGATACCAATCTCAGAGGCGTCCTTGAAGTCGGGTGACAAATCTTTTGATGACTATATCAATGGCATAATATTGCATTTATGCAGTACACCAAGTCAGCATTTCGATACTTCTTTCTCGCCATTTAGATGGTGGTATGTCATCAACGGTGAAGTATTTTTTTATGTCAGACTTCGGGTACTCTGTGGGATCCTCCTGGTTTTGGTGGTTGTGGCTTGCCATAAGTTTGTCTGGATCAAACTTTTCTGTTGTTTCTCCAACTTCTGGTTCTGTCATGAACAAATGTTCAAATGCTTCATTGTCCAATTCTTCATTATCCATTTGGACAATGGGGGCTATGAATTGGGTATTCAGGGGTTTGTTTACTTAGGTGAGCGAATTCAGAAATGATGAAACAGGGTTCACCTTTTCAATAAGAAGGACATCAGTAGCTTTAGATGATGCTTCAATATCACCAAATGAATGTGAGTCCTGTGAGGGTGTGGGATTTTTTATTGGAGCAAATTTTAGTTTTCTTTGTTCTGCTACCAAGATGTTTAGTTATGGTGATGCAGCATGGGTGTAGGACCGCGGTAATCGTTGTGGATCAAACGAGACACCAACAAAAAGGGTGGATGGTAAACCTCCATGGATCATCAACAAGGGTAGAGACCCTTTTTTTATGTTTTTGTTCGAGATCTTGGAGCTGGTTCTTCAAAAACTTCATCTCAACTTCTTTTTTAGAGATATAAGGTGAAGATTGAGCTAAGGGTGAGGTTCGAATGATTTGGAGAATTTCTCGATGAAGTTCTTGGATTTTGAAGCGAACTTCATTAATGACACTCTCGAGAGATCTTACTTTTGATGAAAGAGTTTTGCGAACACATTTTGTTGTGAGAGGATTTTCACAAGAACTTTGTTCTGAGCAACCGCGTTTTCACTTTGCCAATTCAAAGTGGCTTCAGCAGGACTAATTGTGTTTGGAAGACCCGTTGAACTAATAGTTGTTGGATTTCTTATCTTTCAATCATGCTTTGTTCGCTTTTTAGGATGCTCAAAAGCAGTAAATGGAGGGAATTCCTTTTGATAATCTTGCGAGTATGAGCATGACGGATTTGCAGTGAGTGGGAAAATTGGTGGAGGGATTGCTTCATTGCTTTTTGCTAGAGGTGAATCTTTGTAGATGATGGATAAAGCCTTTTGGTGGTATGGTGATAGTTTATTTGGTGATTGTGGTGATGGTGGTGTAGTAGGTGATGGTTTATTTGGTGATGGTGATGGTAGGTTTGATTCTGTTTTTGGGTACAAAACGTAGTAATCAAATTTTCCCGAAGGTTCACCAAGAAGTCTAACTGTTGGGTCACCCTTTTCATACCTCTTTTTAAGCTTTTGTTGTGCGGATATTTGTCTCTTAGGAAGATCTTCATCATCATCGACTTTTCAGCTTCATCTAGGCAACTTTCACAATTGTACACATCCCACCAGATGTGTTTGATTTCTTGAACCGACTCAGTTGGTGTAATCATGTGGATCCCTATGGGAAAAACACGAGATGTTCTTTGTTATGGGGACGAGAACTTAATTTCAACAAGGTCATTCTCGTGCCTTACAAATTCAGGGGTCGATGTCGAACGGACAGGGGCTTGATGAATTTGTTCATAACTAGTTACCCATTTTTCTGGAAGCAATTTAAGCAATTCATCTTTGGATAACTATTTGGGGACATAAGTGCAGGTTGGTTTTGTATTGGAAGTCAACATCTATTAACAAGGTGTCTCCTGCATTATCTTGTCCTGGAAACATAATGTCTAACGAGTGATTTTGGACTCGGTAGGCCATTTGGTAATGAAAAGTGGCTTGAAATGTGTTTACTTGAGTTGTTCCTCCAATCTGGATCTGGGCTTTGAGAGCTTTGAACAATGATAGATCATTGAGAGGCATGTTAAAAGTTGGGTAGAAAGTGACAAAAATTGTTCATGCATTCAAAGTTGTTTGTATTGTACCGATGCACGCATGTTGGTATTCCACGAACCTTGTGTCTAACAAGGCTATTTGGGAATATGCAGGAAGACCTTTTCTACCATGAAAGGTTAATGCTAACCATATAGCACCAAAGTGGATATGTGTGTATCCTTGTGCTAAGCAATGGCGGGGAAGCTCAGGTGGTAAGGACAAGTTCACCAAGTGTTGTGTTTGGGATGCTGGTAATTGATGGGAGTCAAATTTAGAGGTTTGGAAAAACTCTTTGATTTGTTTATTCGGAGCAGTTCGTATCAATTGTTTGAATCTTTTAGTGATGGAGGTTGTTGGTTTTGTGAATACTTGGTAAGGGTTTACTAGGGGCATTTCACTTATAGGGATTCTGGAGTCATCTAATACATAAGATATTTCGTACAACTGGTCTATCTTGGATGTAGAGGATTAGCGAAAAAGAAGAAGATGAGCGATAAAAAAGGTTATCGTTACTCATGATTTTAAGAATTATGGACCCTTTGTCCTTATTTATATACTCTCTTGGAGGAAGAGGAAACAACTGCGACCAGTTTTGTCAACTTACATATCCACAACGGCCCTGATAAAAAAAGGAAAGAACAGACTAGAATTTTTAAAATTTATCGTTTGTTGCATACACGATTTTCAAAAATTAAAATTAGATGAACGTCTACGTCTTATCACTTAACAAAAACAATAAAATTTAATAAATTAATAATGTACTAGAGGTACTAATAAAGTAATAATATTTGGTTGAGTTTGAATTAATGTAAGGTGGGGTTGTATACAGGGCCGTCTTTGAGGGTGTGGAAGGTGAGCGACCGCTCAGGGCCCCATAATTTTTAGGGCCCCCAAATTTATCCCGTTAACAATTATATGTATGTGTAGACATATTTTTCACGAAAAAACACGTATTTAGATTGGGAAATATCTTAACAAAATGCCTCATTATATAATTTCGTACAGGGCCATCAAAAATTTTGCCAATTCATGGGACGGCCCTGGTTGTATACTTGTATTGTATTAAGGACTTGTTAGCCGTCTTACTTACTGTATTATCGGTAACAATCAGTATAAATGCAACCATATTCTCCCATGCAAGTCATTCACGATTTTTTATTATAGAAACCCAAGATTAATTTGCGACAAACATACCCGTGTAAGAAGTTGATCAAATTCGTAAGGTAACTTTTTTCAGAGCTTTGACTATATTAATAACCCGACGACTAAGATAATCTTTAGTTAATGTTATTTAATTCCTATCGTGTTACAAAACTAGATTCACTTGCTGATTATATCTTCTAGTTTCAAAACAAAACAATGATGAGGATTTCAAAGATGAAGACGATGATGTTTATTTTGCTATCACTTTTCCTAATTAGCGATATACATGCATCATATAATGGCGCCGACTTTTTCGTCATTGAAAAGTGTACCGGAGCAATTGGCTATAAAGAAGTAAGATCAAGAGATCGTGGTGGTAGCAGTATAGGTCGTTATTTTTTCCCGGGGAGGTATGCACCACCTGTTGCGCAGGGGCGGAGGCAACGGGGGGACTAGTGGGTGCTAGGCTTCCCCCAACTAGCTCAATAAGTTCACTATAATATAGCCTAAACGCCTAATATTTTAAGAATAGGAACAATCGGCCCCTACCAATATTACCGATTAAATATTGCGTTTTTTGGATAAAAACATTGTAATTGCTGAAACTCTAGAGTCAAGAGGAAGAGGAGTGTAACAAGGGAATAAACTGATCAAAAGAATTGTTTTTTCATATAAGGTATTGAATGCTTTTATTGATTTGTTTTTTCATTAATGATCACAATTACTATTCAATTATTATTTATTATTAACATAAAGTTTGTGTTTTAGTATCTTGAATATATATATTTTTCGAGTTAGTTCATGAGACAAAGGATTTGAAGATGAAGATATGACTTTGAAAAACTTGTTCAACAAATGCACTTTATATGGGCAAATGATCCTCTTGATGTTCTAGGTACCGTTACATCCGTAGCCTTCACATATGACACTTTTTTGGCAAACAAGAATCATAAATTAACTACCGAAGAAGTAATGTATTTTTTATTAGTAGTAACGAGGTCAAATGTTAATCGCTAAGTTGCTAACGGTTATTGAAATTCTTACAAAGATTGATTAAGGCTTTGTATTAATGTAAAACGCGTTTTCTTTAATTTATTAGACACTAGGCTCTTCGTTTACTTTTTCAAATTTTCTTGCTTTGATATATTGGTTAGATTTATATCGGCCCCCCTTAACTTGAAATCCTGGCTCCACCCCTGCTGTTGCGGACAACAATAATCCTCAGGATCAGGCTCTTGGGCATTCTCGTTCTTTTATCAGGCATGTAAGAGGAGGAGGAGGTGGAATTGGTGCAATTCGTGGTGGTAATGGTATTATTGAGCCATGCGGTATGCGTGGAGGTGGTATTGCTGCAAGACATGGCTGTAGTAGTAGTTGATATATATTCAATGTTTGCATGTTTATTATTGTTAACGATATATGATACACACGTACTTCTTTCATGTTTGTTTTATGTAATATTACATTTTTTAGTTTGATTTATATGATGTTGTGATTGTTTCAGCAATGTGTTACCAATTTTAATTTGATTATCATTGAACTTATATGATAACAACCCACTTATTCAAATGATCTCTAATTACTTTTGATTGTACGCAGTTTTGGTGGATCACATGGTGGATCAAATCATGTAGAAATTCTATTATTTGCGGCAAAATGACACTCACCATCGAATTTGGCTTCTAAAACTTTGGGCATGCTCGTTCTTTCTGTCTTGCTTGCTATATATCTCTATGATCAGTCGATTGTACTTGCTGTATAGACAACCAGATGTATTCTAGTCTCCATACCCGGTGGGAAAATGCGCACACTCGATCAATAAGCACACAAAAGTCTTGATATAATATATAAATTCAAATTCAATAAAGAGCATGAATTAACAAACGAGAGATGTATATCAAGTCGTGGCATATTCTTTAGAGTCTTATAAATGTTTTAACGACATGAATTAACAGATGAGGGTTTATTTAGTTAGGGTATTATTGGTTATAGATCTACTGATCGACCGTTTATCTATTTATCAATTGCAATAACATATATTACATAACGATCATTATGATGGGATACGGTTAGTGATTATCCTAATGTGTATAAACCCTAATCATGTGATTTGGGTTTTCTTTCTCTAATTTTTGGTGTTGCATGTTGGCTTTCTTTTCATGTTATTTGTTATTGGGGTTTGTTATGTTTGTGGGTTTCGAGAGATGGATAAGGATATGGGTTCGAAGTCTCATGTTAGGAATCAACCAACTAATCAATCAGGTTTGGCTACTACCTTATTTGCGGATATGTTTAAGGATACGCCTAAGAAGATTGTAAAGATTTTAGAGATGAGGAAGGAGCAATGTGTGGCAGGTGCTAATGTTGCTACTCCTTAGGAAGCAGTCGATGAGGTAAGGTCTAGATTCGCTAGTACTTTGTATGGTTATTTCATTGATAAGAGACTCGCTTTCCTGATTGTTGAAAATTATATGAGAAATACATGGGCAAAGTTTAGTTTACAAAGGGTTATGCTCAATAATGGTTTTTTTATGTCCCAATTTGAAACAAAAGATGGTATGGAAAGGGTGTTGGAAGAAGGTCCATGGTTGATACGATTGGTGCACATCTTTTTGAATATTTGGACTCCAAACACTAAACTTACAAAAGATGATCTAACTTTAGCTCCAGTTTGGGTTAAACTCTATTAAATTCCGGTTATTGCGTATTCTGAGGTTGGTCTCACTAGTACAAAAACGGGATTTGGTCACACATGGTCGAAATGAAACGGCCACACATTCGCATATTTGTGTGGCTGAAGGTAGGAAAATTGAAAACATTTACTAATTAGTCACACATGAAAATTTTGATTGTGTGACCATTAGAATCAGACCATACAATTGAACATTGTGTGGCTAAAGGTATCTGGTGATTTTGTTTCGGATCATTTAGCCGATATGAATTTGGAACGCGTGACAAATACAAGTAACCTTGATGCGTTTGTCACATGAAGTAATTTTTGTGTGTCTAAGTCATAGAGTCAAGTTTTGTCACACATTATTTAAGGGTGGTGATATGTTTTGCCAACTCTTTAGCCACATCCGAAATTGGAACAGTGACAAATGAAAAGTAAGGTTGAAGCATTAGTCATAATATACATATAAACAAAGGACAAATATATGTCACACACGTGAACACTTGTGACCAAAAGCCATATATGGTCACACTAAATGT
>CM040240.1:54217507-54522776 GCA_022545495.1 Chrysanthemum lavandulifolium
AACTTTCTATTTTACAACCGCAAGTTTTCATATAAATTGATGATGTTTTATAGATCTACAAGGGTATTTTGGTCTTATTATCTTTGTAATAAGAAAAAAAGAATATATGGAAAATTCCATCTACCATCGTATTTTATTATTAAAAAGTGGCACGTGTCAACATTCTAGTGGAATCGCACATTCGCACAATCGCACATGACCAAATTGGGAACTGACTTTATTTTTGTACCTCAAAGTGATCACTATCCACCTTTTTGTTCTCTTTGGGAATTACCCCGGATATATATGGTATTGCATTGCTAAATCATGCAATGATGAGTTACATGCATTTGCATTCCCAATAGATTGTAGGAAACGTCTTGATCCACCGTCCTGTGGGCCTATTTCAAACTGTGTTTTGGCAAGTCTAACAACCGAAACCGCGAAGCGCCTTATCGGAGATGATGGATTCATAATCTTTATTAGTTAATCGAGAGAATCTACACAAAATGTTAACCGATAAAGATGGAGTAATGAAACATAGAATCCAATGGATAAATGCTTTATTATCCAAAGGATTTGTGCCCAAAAGTTTATTTCGTTCGAGATCACCTAAGCTCAAACTTTACGAATTGGATTTCGGATGGGGAAACCCAAAAATGTTGGGGTAGTACTCCGAATGTGGTAAGATAATCAATTCAAGCAGAAACAAACAACAAGTCAAGAAAACAAATACCACTATGTGGTTACCGGATATCACTGAATCGTGTGATCACTTTCCAAAGTAAACTATTCGAACCCTAATGCCTATGTTACACAAATATCTACTTGGGATAAGACCAAATGCATTTATGGAATTAGGCACAATTCTATAACCCTTGCGCTAATAAGTGTTACAGCTTTTTGTGTGTCTTTCATGCATAAACAGATCTCCTATTTATAGGATAATACTCTTGGCTAGTCAAATGGAATTATGAGTATTAATCGCCCATTAATATCCTCATAATTATCCCCATTATAGTCCATTAGTGGTTACATGACCAATTAAACTTGGTCATTATGCGCTTGTAACTTCCACTTGAATAGGTCAAAGGTCGTTACAAGCAAGACTATCATCGACTTTCATAGCACTATCGTGGATACACTACATCGCTGGAAACACCACTTCGGAAACACCACTTGAAGGAAACACCGCTATCGATCGAAACTACAAGCAAGATTTTCCACAAGCAAGATTTCCACAAGCACTACTAATACAAACCACTATAAGAGCTCTGGGTGTTCATGGACCTTATGGGTGTACACTCCGCACCTCCTAACCCATTACAAGGTGTGAACTAATCCCACAAGTGCACTAAATTTTCCAACAATCCTCCCTAAATTTAGTTCACTTTTGCATGAAAACAATACATCAAGCAAAACATGTGCATAAACGAAAATGTCCCGAGGATTGAATTTTCATCTTAGAAAATTACACGCTCAAATATTCGAGAATCGGTGTTCTAAGAATTGAACCCTTCAACCCATTTGAATACACCAAGATAAAATACACAAGTTTTCAAACACTTATCGCCTTCCGACACTATACAAGCCATGTGTCCATATCCAAATTCATAAATGTTGTAAAAGCTAAAGTCCAAAGCTTCTCAAGCGGCAAAACTTCAACATTTACATAGGTGGTTCCTCTTTATTCATGCTCCTACCAAGCACTTTTTCAAAGAAAGTTAACCATTAAGAAGTAAATACTTCATCCTCCTTTCAAAGAGTTACGAGCACAACCTAGGGATGTAAATAAAACATGTGCTCCAATCCCATCAATGTTCGACTTTCCACATTGAACTCACTCCAAGTTTCCTTAGAGGAGTTGGGTGTCCTAGCATTCATGACTAAGTTGGACTTAAACCCATCCCTTTAGCGACTTTATAACCAAGTCTCTAGCCGCACCCTTCGCAAGTGATCACCTAAGTTCTGCTGAGATCTCACAAACTCTATAGATACCACCCCATTCATGATAAGCTCACGAATCATGCTATGTCCGACACCCAAGTGTCTAGACTTACCATTGTACACCGCTATAAGCCTTAGCCAATGTAGCCGCACTATCACACCGGATAGAAATAGGTGCTATAGGTTTAGCCACAATGGAATCTCAAGAAGCAAGTTTTTCAACCATTCACTTCTTTACCAAAGAAATGCTAGAGCCACAAATTGATTCCATTGTTGAACTGGTGATGCAAGTTTGCTTGGATGCCCAAGAAATTGCACCTCCACCAAGTAGGAATACCCACCACCGGTAGATCTAATTGTCTTCGGTGTTCTTGATCCAACTTGCATCGGTGTAACCTTCCAACATCGATGGGTAACCAAGATATGAGAGACTATAATTCATAGTTCTCTTCAAATACTTCAGATACCCTCGAATCGCTTGCGATGATGAGCACTAGGATTACTAGTATACCGCTCAATTTTCCCACTACAAAACCAATATCGTGTCTTGTACAAGTCATGGCATACATCAGTACCAATTACCCTAGAATACTCAAGTTGAGATACCTTGCCATGATTAGGCATCACTTCTCACAGTATCCATAGGTGTACTCACTGAGTACAATCAAAGTAATTGAATTTCCTCAAGCCTTCTCAATATAATGAGACCGAGAGATAGAAATTCTCTTACTTTCATGTTTAATCGTTATACCAAGGATAACATCAAGATCCCCATGTCCTTCATGGAGAACCTTGATGACAAAAATTCCTTTGTCGTCAACTTGATTTTGGTCGCCAAAGATCAACATGTCATCAACATATAGACAAATGATGACTCCTTTACCGATTCATCAAATTTGCTATATACACATTTGTCACCTGGTTAAGAACATAACCACTAGACAAAACCACTTCATCAATTTTTGATGCCATTGCCGAGGTTGGTTCATCTAAACCTCCTCATCCAATTCACCATTCAAGAAAGTCGCTTCACATCCATCCGATGAATAACCGATTGTGAATAGATGCCAAAGCAATCGCCAGCCTTATGGTAATCGACACGAGCCATGTGGGCATAAGTATCAAAATAGTATATCCCCGACTTTTGTTTAAAGCCCCGAATGACTAGTCTAGCCTTGAACTTTTCAATAGTTCCATCTACCTTCATTTTCCTTTGAAAATCCATTTGTAACCTAAAGGTTTGCAACTGTGTGTTAGATCAACCAACACCCAGTGTTGTTCCCATGATGGAATCCATCTCATCATTGATTACTTTTTTCCGTAAAGCAATATCCGGGACTTCATTGCTTCTTCAAATGTCTTGGGATCATCCTCAATAATGAAGCAATAGGAGTATTGGTCGAGACCTCATCCCTTGTTCCTTCAACTAAGTATAGTTGAAACTTAGGTCCAAATGACTTTGGAGTCCCGACCCTTTTGCTCTTTCGAGCACAGTTCGTGTTGTTGAACCACAACCTCATCAGGACCACCGATGGTTCATCATCGTGGACCTCGATACACCGGTGTCATGAGTTCCATTAGGAATCCTCGACTTGGTCTAGGGACCGATGAGAATCTATTCTCATCAAAGTCTGGATCCTTGATTCAATTATTGAGTTAACTTAAATATATTCATTAGGTTCAATAACATAGAACCTAAAAGCCTTGAATGCTCAAGATATCCAACAAAGATGCAACAATGCCTCTTTCACTCAAAGTTTGACTTTAGATCGTGAGTCTTACAATGACCCTACAACCCAAACCTTGAGATAATTCAGTTGGGTTTCCTTTTAGTCCGAGTTCATAAAGGGTAACCTTGTTCCTTTGTTGGGAACCCTATTTAATAAATAACAAGTCGTTAACATAGCTTCACCCCGTAACCCTTGACTCAATCCCGAATAGGACAACATGGAATTAACCATCTCCTTCAAGACCGTGTTTCCTTTCGTAAATACCATTTTTCGAGGAGTATAAAGGCGTCGTTTCATGGATTATACCAACAGATCGAAAATACGAGTATCCATGTACTCACCTCCCCGCCGCCCTTAATCTTTGATCGGGGACCCAAGTTGTAATTCAACTTCGCTTTAAACACTTTGAATTTATCTAATGCTTCATCCTTGGTATGTAATAGATAGACATAACAAAATCTAGAAGCATCATCAATAAATGTCACAAAGTACTTCTTATTCCCCAAAGAAGGAGTGGCATGCAAATCACACAGTCAATGTGAATAAGCTCCAAGACCTTAGTCTCACGACTAACACCACGAAAAGGTTTCTTGGTTATCTTGGTCAACATGCAAGTTTTACACTTTTCAAAGGTCCATGTCAAATGCTAGGATTAAACCATCCCTATACATATCTTGCATTCTTTTATAATGTACATGGCCAAGTCTTGCATGCCATAGGGTAGAGCCAACAGTCATGGTGGTCACAAAAGTCAATAAACACTATCGAGGAAATATTAAGCTTGAACATTTGATTACATAAATAACCAAAACCAATAAAACACCATGCTTAGAAAGCACAACTTTATCGACTCAATAACTTGTTTATATCCATGATTATTCAAAACACCGCTTGAAACCAAGTTTTTCCTTATATCGTGAACATGAATAACATTAAACAAAGTTACAATCTTTCCGTAACTAAACCTAAGATCTACACAACCACGACCATGCACCAAGGTCATTGACTCATTTCCCATATGAAGAATAGAACCATCATTCGCTGACTCATAAGTCTTGAACCGCCTTCTATCTTTGCACATGAACTGCTGCACCGTAGTCAACCCACCACACAACATCATCATCCCGCACATAATGAGATTCAGACATATGTAACATAATAAATCGAAAAGACTTATTAACCATATTTCGACCTTTCGTGAGTTGGAAGAACCACCACTCCTCGAACCTTTAGTGCTCGATCCATTGGCTTTACCACCAACTTTAACACCCTTTGCAGCCCTTTTAATGTGGCGGTTTTGCCACATTTCCAACAAGTAGGTGTTGCCTTCTTGTTAGGATTTGCCCTAGTGTTGTCATGATATTTGCGTTTGCCTTTGTTGTCATTGTACACGTGGAGTTGTTATGCTCACCATATTGACAACAGATGGTCCAAGAAGATTGCTACCCTTGGCTTGTCATTATCCCGCACCTTGAGAGATTCCTCAATGTGTAGATGACCGCCCAATCCAACCGTAGTTAATTCTCTTTCTTATGTTTCAATGTATGCTTGAAATCTTTCCAAGAAGGAGGAAGTTTATCAATAACACAAGAGACTTGAATAGCCTCATCCATGTGCATATTGTGTTGTGTAAACCTTCCAAGTATTCCAAGAAGTTCATTGTATTGTTCCATGACCGGTCTTGAATCGATCATTTTGTAATTTGTGAAATTACTTACAAGAAACTTCTTACTTGATGCATCCTCACCATATATTTGGCATCCAAGGAATCCCACGTTCTTTGAAGATTCAAAGTTCGATAAATATCAAACAGAGCATCGACATACCATCGAGAATAAGACCTCGCATATGTAGTCATCATTCTCCCATTTGCTCCTCCTCCTGATCTGCTCCACAGTAGCATCATCCCCATCATCCGGAATAGGAGTGGTTAGCACATAAACCACACTCATGCTTGACAGCAAAAAGTGCATCTTCTTCTGCCATCTCCTGAAGTCCACCCCATCAAACTTGTCCAGTTTAGCAAAGTTTGAAGCCATGTGTTTCATTGCAGCAGCAGCCATTGATTATCACAAATAGTTTACTTTGATTATTGGGGTAGTACTCGCGTAAGTGGTAAGATAATCAATTCGCAGAAACAAACAACAAGTCACAGAAACAAATACCACTAGGTGGTTACTGGATATCACTTGAATCGTGTGATCACTTTCCAAAGTAAACTATTCACCCTAATGCCCGGGTTACATGAATATCTACTTGGGATAAGACCAAATGCGCTTATGGAATTAGGCACAATTCTATAACCCTGCGCTAATAAGTGTTACCAGTTTTAGTGTGTCGTTCATGCATAAACAGATCTCCTATTTATAGGATAATACTCTTGGCTAGTCAAATAGAATTATGAGTATTAATCGCCCATTGATAGCCTCATAGTTATCCCCATTATAGTCAGTTAGTGGTTACATGACCAATTAAACGTGGTCATTATGCGCTTGTAACTTCCACTGAATAGGTCAAAGCCCGCTACAAGCGCACTATCATCGCATTTCATAGCACTATCGGTGGATACACTACATCGCTGGAAACATCGATTCGTGATCGCTCAATGGAAACATCGCTTCGCTTGGAAACATGTTTCGTGGAACCGAAACACCGCTTCTGGAAACACCGCTTATCGCTGGAAACACTACTTATCGGTCGAAACCACAAGCGGTACTTTCCACTAGCACTACTAATACAAACCACTATAAGAGTCAGGGTGTTCATGGACCTTATGTGTGTACACTCCGTACCTCCTAACCCATTACAAGGTGTGAACTAATCCCACAAGTGCACTAAATTTTCCAACAAAAGATAGAAACGATTTCAATCGATTATTCGATTCCATATCCGTATAATCTTCCAAAGAATCGAACGAAGACCGGACATTGGAGTTTGTCTTACGGATACGGGATGCAAGCTTTTGCTCGTATCTTCAATGAAGAACTAGAAAACCTCGCTTAATTCGCAAAGTAATGAGGAACGAGTACACCCTTTGAAACCATGACTAAATATTTGGTTCTTTATGTTGATTGTTTAGTCCTTAAGTTTATACATGAACTTCAATTTGTTATTTAAGTTGTTATTTTGTTTTGAATAAATATGAAGAGAAAGTTGTTCCAAAATTGGTTGTTTAATTGCTGGTCTAATAGTTATCAATCTTTTATGCTGTTTTATTGTTTCTCAAATGCCTCTAACTTCTAAATCCCTAACCCTCAAGAAGCTATGGCTTCCTTAGCTCGATATAATGACTAAACTTCTTCCCGCCTCCGCTTCATGTACCATGGTTTAAATCCTAATTCTTATGAGCCAGGCCCATATTTAACATTGCAGTGTTATAGCTATTTTATATCCTTTTACATAGAAATAAAACAAAATGCTTTTCTTTTGCTCATTAAATATTTAAAGCATAGGAGCTCAATTTTACTATATGATATTAAACTAGACGTATACCCGCGTAAAGTGACGATGTATAGTGGCAAATAATTATACTTGCGAACGCGTGATTTAGGTTTGACTTTTAATGCAAAGCGTGTGTTTTTTGAAATACAAAACGTGTAGTTTTTTGAAATACAAAACGTGTAGTTTTTGAAGATAATGATAATTATAGAGTAGAGTTTAGGATGTTTTTTTAGAAACTATATACTAAATATAAAAATTCATATGCCATATAAAAAATAAAAGATTAACCGTGTGTGACCAAAAATCTTTAGTATTTGTTTGAATTTTAATTTTGTAGAATACATAAATGCGATATATAAGTTCATTAAGATTTAAGTTTTAAGAAAATTACGGATTAAAGAATAATTGTGCACTTTATATGTTGATCATAAGGAATGTATACATAACATCATACATAACTCGGAGAAACCTATAGTCATATACAGATACACATAGTTTTAATTTGAAGATTCTTTTAAGTTACGTTCATTAAGCAAGTGCTTGTACCGTAGTCTATTTTATATATGGGCGATGTTAATGGAGTACGTCCTAATCTTCAATATTGAAGAATTGTTATGGGTTTTTCTTTCTTTTGCATAATCACAATATATTTCGCTCATAATTGCCATTCGAAATAGGATGACCTGAGAAATGCAATCTACTCTTTCAAAGGAAGTTTGATATCTAACAAAACACAATCCTTAAAATCTAATACTTCAAGAACAAATTGAAAATACTTTGCTATTGCAATGACAAATGCCATGCTAAAAGCCTCTTCGGTTTCAAATTTTCAAGTTTCATAGGGTATCCTAGATGACAAACACCACCTGATCTGTAAGAGTAACTGGTTGAAACTTCATGAGGTTGCAAAGGACATCTTCACATCATGTGAGTCACTTTGTAACTGCAAGAAATATTCAAAAAGGTGGTTAGAGTTTATATATGGTATACCTACCTTTATTCATATTATTAGTTTTTGTATGTGTGTTTTTGTGTGTGTGTGTGTGTGTGTGTGTGGGGGGGGGGGATGATTGAGTGACATTTCTAACCCAGTTACTCGTGAAGAATGGTTTAGGTAATGTTTTTGTCCATAACATAATGGCTCAAATAGAGCTCTAATAAAAAGGGTTTTAGGCTGACTCGAGCCGAATGAAACCAAAAATAATTAGCCCTTTTGGAGGATTCAAAGCAGTGAGGAACTAAAATATTACCAGTTGAAAATGCTTGAGTAGCGTCGTTTCTAACAGGTTTCTCTGCTTTTCACATTCAGCTACCATCTGGCCTGAATTGATCAACTCATCGAGTTTAGACTTTAATCGTTCAATTGTTGTGTATGGAAACCACACTGCTGATGGCTTCTTCCTACGGATTACATCTTCTGGTTGCTGCCGTTATGCAACAAAAATATCAGTAAGTGTTATTAGAAAACAAAATTGAAGTTACTATAAATTTTTCCTGATTGAATGATAAGCATAGCACGGATTTTTTTCCTCTGTGAATACAACTAACACTTTGCATTATAACATTAGAACTTATTGCTCGACAAAGAGACCTAATACAGTAATACTAGTAAAACACAAGTTTTATATTCATGCCAAAACACTAACAATAATCTAGATATGTAAGATTGTAAGCGTAGACTAAGTTTACAGAACATAACTTTTATTACTTAAGAGATTAAATTCTAGGACTTCCATATCAAATACTCATATACTAGTAGTGACCGTATTGATCTTTCTAATAGAAATAAAAAAATAAATAAAAAAAAAAGTAGGAAGCTAAAACTAAACAAACCCCAAAAGTCCACAAAGGAAAGAGAAAAGCATACCAATGATGCAACAGATTCCAAATAATGAAGCACCAGATTTGTAGCCTCTGCATACCGCCCATAATCAACATACAATTGGAACAATAATGCAGGGCTTGATTCAGACCCAGCCATGCCCAAGGTTCCCTTGGGTGTGCCCTGCCATTTGTAAGAAAATAAATTATAACTCGTCACCATTACCATTACCATTATCATCTCATCTTCCCTTAATATCAATTGCTGAAGTCATTTAAAATGATTAGTAAACACGGAAAAAATTGTCTTGTTAACTTAGTCCACTAAATATAAACAGTTTACCTTGATAACAATTTGGTCCTCCATTGATTTGTATGCCTAAAAACATTGTACAATAAGTTTTTTTTCTTTTTTTATATTTATATTTACAAAAGTTAGGAGTGAAATATGTTGAAATACAGATTTCATAACCTACTAGCACCTAGCACAATTTTTTATTTTACTACTAATATCGTTAATGTGAAGTTATTAAAGATATATGTTTTCCGACAATACTCCTTGTTGATTGATATTCGTGCTATACTTTAAACTGGAATATGAAAATCACCCAAATAAATGTTTTCCAGATTAATTGGTACTTGCATTTCTAATGAATTTCATTTAGTACACGTACCTATCAAGTACAATTGCATACATTGCAATACGCAGCAATGTTTATTCAAATTTTAGGTCTGCACATACTTTATGTACAAAATTGAATTTCTATAGGTGAGAAAGAGTTACAAATTACAATACTAGCTGTTGTGTTATACATATAAGCATACAACATAGACGTAAGGTACCAAAACCATTATGGTAGTCACGATAAATACTCTCAATAATACAACTAGATACCATTTGTGTGGCAGGTGGCCCTTAACTTTCTATGCAATTATACATAAAAAAACACCCTGAAGTTATACGTTTTATCTAGGATATTACCAGTTGTATCAGGGTTGTATCTTAGAGGGAAAAAAAAATCATGAACTAGTGTGTTTCATGATTTCTTTGCACCCAACAGTATTTGTTTGAATTACGGATTTTTTTGTATTAGTTTGTCACAGATATGTGCATTGTATACTTAACTAGGATATATCTTGATAACAACTATGGACTAAAAGTATGAACCATTGTATGATTAAAAAAAAGCCAAGATATTCATAACTAGAATGTGCAGTAAAGATATAAGGTTTATTAACAAAATACCTTAAACATCTCAACAAGCCAAAGAGGAAGTTTCATCAAACTGTTAGCAGAGAGAAGGGTGTCTGCAACAATTACTGGTAATCTAGGATGAAAAGACTTATATATTCCCTGCATTTAATTTAATAGCCCAAATGAACACCGGTAAGGTAAATAGAGACTCCCATCATTTGCAAATTGGTAAACAGAAGATAACTGAATTTCCACTTAAAGGCGGAATCATTTGGTTTATTAAAACAAGGGGTTGAATAGGCTAACATGCTAGAATGTTAAATCATCAATTCCAAAGAATTTTTTCCAATAACCAAAGCAATAATAAATATTGTAGAAATAATAAACGTGGTAGAAGTCGAGAAGTGACAAAGAACATCAGAAACATTAAACTGAAAAACTAACTCAAATTGAACTATTGGAGTACCAGATCCTATTAATAAACCACGCTAACGGAAAGGACGTGATAATTCAAACAAATTTGCAGATAGAAGTTTAGACGGTTATGCTGATGATGGGGTTTGGGGGAAGTTTAGACGGTTATGTCCGGGTTCTAAGCTGTTTTGCTCAGAAGCCATTTCTGTAAGTTCATCGAAATTTGCATGAATCGTTTCCATAATCTCCCTTGTACGATGATTCCGCATCCGTATCCTTTAGAGTTTTAACAAGATCCAACAAAGACTCCAATGTTAACTTTAGCCTTGAGCTACCAAAGTCATCACGATCATTATTTGGGTAACAAAGAGAACCAAATACATGAAAGGGTTTTAGATTCGCTTGCGGTTATGGATAAGCTCATAAGGTGTTTTGTTGTATGTTTAGTGATCATAGAATGGTTCCAGTGTAGCATGCATTGACATGCCTTCATTTCAAAAGTAATCTAGAAGTTTTGCATTTATCAACATCGTTCTTGCAGCTTCCATTAACGTACGATTTCGTCTTCCAATAACTTCATTTTGTTCTGGTGTTCGTGCAATTGATATTTGATGCTCAATTACCACTTTCTCATAGTATTCACGAAGAGTTTGATTTACAAATTCAGTTCCTTTGTATGTTCGGATTTGTCTGACTGTGTTCCGGAGCTGAACTTGAATTTTTGTGAGAAAGGTGATGATCATTTGTGGAGCTTGATCTTTACTTCGAAGAAAATAAACCCAAGTCCATCTTGAGTAGTCATCAACAATTACTAGAATGTAGCATTTTCCATGAATCGTTTGCACACGCATCGGGCCACACAAATCCATGTGAAGAAGATGAAGCACATGCTGAGAGCTGTGTTCCACCTTTGAAGGAAAGTGAGCACGAGTGCTTTTCTCTTGTTCACAAGTTCAGCATAGACGATCTTTAGAATACCGAAATCATGGGAGACCTTCAACAAGTTTGTAACGTGAAAGATTGGTTATGGTTTGAAATTTAAGTGTGAAAGACAACGGTGCCATAGCCAGGATTTTGTAGATGTTGCCTTAGAAAGTAGACAGATGGGAGAAGAAGCAATCATGTCTTGCATTGAGATTGTGTAAAGACTTGATGTGCGGTTTCCAGACATAAGATCGTTTCCGTGTAGATCACGAATGAAACAAGTTTTCTCCCTAAAAGTAACTTCCAAATCTCTATCACAAAATTGAAAGAAAGAAAAGAGATTATGACCGAGACCTTCCACATAATAAACTCGCTAATTTTGATGTTCCCATTGATTTAATCTCCATAGCCCATGATAGTGAAGTGATCATTCCGAACCCGACAGGCCGATGAACTTTGAGACAAAGTTTGATAACAGCTTGAGATTGCTCTGTCATGTGTCGTGAACATCTCAGACACCATTACACCATGTATGACACGGTGGAATAGAAGTAGAGGTGGAACCCAAGAGTTAGAGGGTTCCATTACAATTACAGTTGAAACACACATATTAATGATTTTAGGAATCCATTTAAATCCTTGTATGTTTTGTAACCATCTCTGCCAAGTCTAACTAGTCTTTGTTTTGGTCTTAGTGAATACACTAGGTGATAATTTCTTCCTAGGAGGTGAAGTGGGTGCTATGGGTACATCAATGATAGTTGCAGAAACACTAGAAAGCGGTCTACCTAGCACAGACTTAGATGCATTAGTGGGCCTAGAGGTATTCCGTTTTCTATTATTCCGCTTGCGAGATAAGATAGACTTAGCAACACATTTGTCATGACAACCAGAAAACATAATTTTACGACAACCAACACAAGATGCTTCAAACAAAACATTCAAAGTACTTAAAGGTTCAGCGTTCGTTACATTACTTTTACTATTACATTTTTCTAACGCAATGTCTAAAGTGGGTGTAACTTGAGTTTTATTCAAAGTCCTAAGGTGTTCTTCTACTTCAGAGGTCTTTATTGTTCTTCTCTTACGTTGCAACTTCCTATTCTTCCTTGTTTTGCTCTTAAGCTGTGAAGTGCAAACGTTGGGAAAAGAGGCAACTATTCATGTGTCAGTGGAAGGAAGCACATTAGTATCTTGTGGTTTGTCATTAGGCGTTCTAGTGTCAATTTTAAACATTCTTGGGGCAAGTGCATTAGTGTTACTAATTTTATCTTGCTTAAATTTTACCAACTCCGCTTTCAAGTCGTGGATAGTGTGTAACAAATCTTGATTTTCAGAGCGAGTGTTTCCATTTTTTCGTAAAACTTCTTTGGTATATGCAAGATGGTCATCAACATCTTTTGACGCTTGAGCACGAGTCTTTTTGAGTAAATCAAATATGACACCATATTCAGTTTTGACTTTGGCAATTTCTTGTTCATATTTTGAAATCTGACACTTTAAAGACACGTTCTCATCATCCAGTTGTTCTATTTTTGGATCAGAAAATTTTGAATTCAACTGGTTGATTTTGTTTTGTAAAGCAAGCTCACGATTTTGACAATCTTTTTGACACCATTGAAGACGACGTTTTGCATTCGAAAGCTCATTTTACAATCGCTCATTTTCAATTTTTAAAGACTTGATTTGTGACACATTATCGGTATTCTCAACATTTTCAACAGAATCAACATAGTCAACAGCGATATAATTAAATGCATATGCAACAGAATGTAGTAACACAACATTTATGGTATCAGCACATATAACATCTTCCAAGAGTCGGTCAATATGATTTCTTAACATTTTTTTTACGTTTAGTATTTGAAATTGATGTTTTTGTTTTCTCGAAAACTGTTTTCATAAGCCCAATCTCCTTCAAGTTCCTGCTCCCAATAGATTGCACACATTTTTAAATTTCAACATGTGGTAAAGCCCTTCTGAAAAATATCCTTTGTTGTCGCAAGAATGGCGATTGAAAATGTTCACTTTTATTTCAAAATTAACTTCAATTGCATGTTCCAAAAGTTTGATGTCAGACATGAAAGTGTCAAAGTATTTTAGTACCTGACATCGTTCAGCTAATTGCTTTATTTCACTAAAAGAAGGTAAAGGACCATTAATTTGTGCAACATTGGGTCGGGGACCATCATTAGAAGAGGACGCAGGAGTAGGCGTGATAACCAAAGGTGTGTTAGAATTATCCTGTTGTGTGACGAAAGTTATGGCTTTTGAATAGTTAAATGGTTTGTTATAAACAACATTTTCCATTTTTAACC
Organism: Chrysanthemum lavandulifolium; assembly: GCA_022545495.1. NCBI lineage: Eukaryota > Viridiplantae > Streptophyta > Magnoliopsida > Asterales > Asteraceae > Chrysanthemum > Chrysanthemum lavandulifolium. Next base: position 54,231,277 of record CM040240.1, read on the forward strand.
GACTCGCCTTCCTGCATCTAATTCCTCCATACGATTATATTCAAGAACACTCATAACGGAGTCATCAATTCTATGTTCGCTGATCAGAATTTGAGGATTTGGTTTGAATGCTCTATGTGAAAACGTGGTTTGTAATCGCAAGAATTGGTCCATATCCATTACGATTTGGTTTAAAAGAAAACTTTTGAATTGTTGTGATTGACTCACCATGTTTGTAAACAACATTCAAACTCTTTGATTTTGTTTTGTAAGTCGACAATTTCAAGATAGTCATCTATTTGTTTCTAATGCTTTTCGTACTCACAAAACTGCTTTTGACAAGTTAACAACCCGCACTTGGCTGTTTGAGTTTCCGAAGTGAGAGCGTTAAGTTGTTGTTTATGATCAAATTTGAATTATTCTATTTGAGACAACAAAGCATTCTTGGATCCAACTAGATCACATATCTGTTTTTCCAAAGATTTTTCATTTTTGTAAGATTTAGTAAATGCGACTTCAAAACCTTTTTCATGCTTCTCTTTAGTTTGAAAAATGTTGAGTTGGAACTTATAGCATTCATTATCCTTAGTCAACAGTGAAATTTTATCTTGCAATTTCTTATTGATGTTATTGCACTTTTCCAGTTGAGATTGGGTGGTCTTAATTAAGTTGGTCATGAGCTCAAGATCTAGATTAGATAAATACTATAAATACTTCTTCATCGCCATACTAAATTTATCTATTTCTTTATCTATAAATACTTCTTTATCTATTTCTTGCAGCAATACCACCTCCACGAATACCGCATGGCTCAATAATGCCATTACCGCCGCGAATTGCACCAATACCACCTCCTCCTCCTCTTACATGCCTGATAAAAGATCGAGAATGGCCAAGAGCCTGATCCTGAAGATTATTGTACGCAATAGGTGGTGCATACCTCCCCGGGAAAAAATAACGACCTATACTGCTATCACCACGATATCTTGATCTTACTTCTTTATAGCCAATTGCTCTGTTAGCCTTGTCAATGACGAAAAGTCGGCGCCACTATATGATGCATGAATATCGCTAATTAGGCAAGGTGATAGCAAAATAAACATCGTCATCTTCATCTTCGAAATCCTCATCATTGTTTTGTTCTGAAATTAGAAAATATAATACGTAAGTGAGATCGATTTTTGTAACACGAGACGAATTAATAGCATAAACTGAAGACTATCTTAGTAGTCATGTTATTAATATAAACAAAGCTCTGAAAAAAGTTACCTTACGATCGATCAACTTCTTCTGAATTCGATCAACTTCTTCTGCTGGGTATGTTTGTCGCAAATTAATCTTGGTTTTCAATAAAAAAATTTCGTGAATGATTTACATGGGAGAATATGGTTGCATTTATACCCATTGTTTCCGACAATACAGCAACTATGACGGCTAACAAGTGCTTAATACAATACAACCCCTCGACTTCTTTAATGTTGGTTTCGACCCACCTATATTACATTGATTCAAACTCAGCCCAAATATTATTACTTTATTAGTACCGAAGTTTTACAGACATCATGTGAAGTTTAGTTGGGTGCATGACAAGTTCCATTCACGATCGCATCATTACCACTCTATGAATGAGGTAATGATACGTTGCATGTATTATAACGACCCTGGCAGGTTTTCCAGGTGATTGGTTTGCCTGGGCATGTTTGTCTCACAAGGCTTAGCTTGAGCGTGGCTTGGGAAAGCATTTCCCAGACTTGTTGGGCTGAAGCACCCATAAGCTATCAAGAATAATCATTGCATTTGAGAAAACAAAATGTCAAAAACTTAGAAGATTGTGTACAAACCATTAATAAATCTTCACATTTAAAAGTATGAAATTATTTGATACACCCAAGTGGTTTACACACAATTTAAGTGCGAAATTTTCAACTCGGCACACTTTAACGTGTGAAAATTTTCTTTAATAAGTATGAAAAGTGAACTACTTTGTTGTAATGTGTCGTCTATATTTGTCTACAATACATCTTTGGTTTTCGGTTTTTTCTTTGTTTGTGAATTACTTGAGCGGGAATATATGATTTTGGTTAATTAGATTGTTAATGAAAATTGCGTGATCTAAACGGTTAAATCTGTGACTTAATCTATACCAAGTTTAGTTCAAATTCCCTACTTTGATCTAATCTAACTTGTCGACTTCTTAAATGTTTGTTTCGAACTCTTAATTTATACTCTAATTATGAGAAATCTTATTGTATGCATCATGGTAATATATGTACATTAGATATTAAGACCGGAAAGGGCAACCACATAGGTTAAATCTTCGTTGGAAATCACAACAATTGTCAGTTTTCAACGTATCCCCATCCATTAAAAAAAAAAAAAAACTCTTTGCAAACTCAAAGTATTGATCTTTACAATTTAAGATTTCCCATCTGCAAATGAGCAACATAGAAATCACAAACTAATGCATCATTCACATGCCTGCAACTTTCGGAAATAGATTTGTTGTTGTTGCATGGGACATCGAAAATATTCCCCCAACAATGTGCGCAAGATTCAAACTTGGGGCGATTCATTGTATTTCATCGAAAAGACGAAGATTTGTATTGATGTGGTGGGTCAAGAAACTACGTGGATCATAAGGAGATACAGGAATAGTGTTTGTTTTAATTCAAAACATCCACGCAAAGACGCTCTTGCAAATGAAATTAGGATCTTATCACATTAATGGATCGTTTATAGGAGGAAATATATGTCTTTTTTGGATTGATTGGATGGTAAATCTAAAAATACTTCTTGCTAGCTTTTAGTAAAATTTTCGCTAAAAAAAACTAAACATTTATAAGACTCTAAAGAATATGCCAAGACTCAATATACATCTCTGGTTTGTTAATTCATGCTCTTTTCTGAATTTGAATTTATATAGGATATCAAGACTTTTGTATGCTTATTGATCGAGTGTATGCATTTTCCCACATAAAATTTATACAATATCAAAACCAAAACACGTGACATATTATGTTCCTGGCCGGTACGAAGACTAGAATATCTGGTTGTCTATACAGCAAGTACAATCGACTAATCATAGACATATATCGCAAGCAAGGCACAAAGAACGAGCATGCATAAAGTTGAAGCCAAATTGAATGGTGAGTGTCATTTTGACACAGAGAATAGAATTTCCACATGATTCGATCCACTGCTACTACGATTACTAGAACCATGCATGTGATCCACCAAAACAACGTACAATCAAAAGTAATTAGAGATCATTTAAATAAGTGGGTTGTTATCATATAAGATCGACGATAATCAGATTAAAATTAGTAAATTGACTATTGTAACACGTTGCAGAAACAATCACAGCATCATATAAATCAAACTAGAACTTGAAAGAAGTACGCGTGTATCATATCGTAACAATAATCAACATGCAAACATTGAATATAGATCAACTTCTACTACCTCCTCTTTTACTTCGTGATCAACTAGTACCACAGCCATGTCTTGCAGCAATACCACCTCCACGAATACCGCATGGCTCAATAATGCCATTACCGCCACGAATTGCACCCATACCACCTCCTCCTCCTCTTACATGCCTGATAAAAGATCGAGAATGGCCAAGAGCCTGATCCTGAAGATTGTTGTACGCAACAGGTGGTGTATACCTCCCCGGGAAAAAATAACGACCTATACTGCTATCACCACGATATCTTGATATTACTTCTTTATAGCTAATTGGTCCGGTAGCCTTGTCAATGACGAAAAAGTCGGCGCCATTATATGATGCATGAATATCGCTAATTAGGCAAAGTGATAGCAAAATAAACATCGTCATCTTCATCTTCGAAATCCTCATCATTGTTTTGTTCTGAAATTAGAAAATATAATAAGCAAGTGAGATCGAGTTTTGTAACACGAGACGAATTAATAGCATTAACTGAAGACTATCTTAGTAGTCATGTTATTAATATAAACAAAGCTCTGAAAAAAGTTACCTTACGAATTCGATCAACTTCTTCTGCTGGGTATGTTTGTCGCAAATTAATCTTGGTTTTCAATAAAAAATTTTCGTGAATGATTTGCATGGGAGAATATGGTTGCATTTATACCCATTGTTTCCGACAATACAGCAACTATGACGGCTAACAAGTGCTTAATACAATACAACCCCTCGACTTCTTTAATGTTGGTTTCGACCCACCTATATTACATTAATTCAAACTCAGCCCAAATATTATTACTTTATTAGTACCGAAGTTTTACAGACATCATGTGAAGTTTAGTTTGGTGCATGACAGGTTCCATTAACGATCGCATCATTACCACTCTATGAATGAGGTAATGATACGTTGCATGTGTTATAACGACCCTGGCAGGTTTTCCAGGCGATTGGTTTGCCTGGGCATGTTTGTCTCACAAGGCTTAGCTTGAGCGTGGCTTGGGAAAGCATTTCCCAGACTTGTTGGGCTGAAGCACCCATAAGCTATCAAGAATAATCATTGCATTTGAGAAAACAAAATGTCAAAAAGTTAGAAGAATGTGTACAAACCATTAATAAATCTTCACATTTAAAAACATTTAAAAGTATGAAATTATTTGATACACCCAAGTGGTTTACACGCAATTTAAGTGTGAAAATTTCAACTCGCCACACTTTAAAGTGTGAAAATGTGCTTTAATAAGTATCAAAAGTGAACTACTTTGTTGTAATGTGTTGTCTATATTTGTTTACAATACATCTTTGGTTTTCGGTTTTTACTTTGTTTGTGAATTACATGAGCGTGAATATATGATTTTGGTTTTTACTTTGGTTTTCGGTTTTTACTTTGCAATCTCAATGTATTGATCTTTACTATTTAGGATTTCCCATCTGCAAATGAGCAACAGAGAAATCACAAATTAATGCATCATTCACATGCCTGCAACTTTCGGAAATATATTTTTTGTTGTTGCATGGGACATAGAAAATATTCCCCCAACAATGTGCGCAAGATTCTAAGTTGGGGCGATTCATTGTATTTCATCGAAAAGACGAAGATTTGTATTGATGTGGTGGGTCAAGATACTACGTGGATCATAAGGAGATACAGGAATAGTGTTTGTTTTAATTCAAAACATCCAGGCAAAGACACTCTTGCAAATGAAATTAAGATCTTATCACATTAATGAATCATTTATAGGAGGAAATATATGTCTTTTTTGGATTGATTGGATGGTAAATCTAAAAATACTTCTTGCTAGCTTTTAGTAAAATTGTCACTAAAAAAAAGTAAACATTTATAAGACTCTAAAGAATATGCCAAGACTCAATATACATCTCTGGTTTGTTAATTCATGCTCTTTTCTGAATTTGAATTTATATAGGATATCAAGACTTTTGTATGCTTATTGATCGAGTGTACGCATTTTCCCACATAAAATTTATACAATATCAAAACCAAAACACGTGACATATTATGTTCCTGGCCGGTACGAAGACTAGAATATCTGGTTGTCTACAATCTACTGATCATAGACATATATCGCAAGCAAGGCACAAAGAACGAGCATGCATAAAGTTGAAGCCAAATTGAATGGTGAGTGTCATTTTGACACAGAGAATAGAATTTCCACATGATTCGATCCACTGCTACTACGATTACTAGAACCATGCATGTGATCCACCAAAACTACGTACAATCAAAAGTAATTAGAGATCATTTAAATAAGTGGGTTGTTATCATATAAGATCAACGATAATCAGATTAAAATTAGTATATTGACTATTGTAACACGTTGCAGAAACAATCACAGCATCGTATAAATCAAACTAGAACTTGAAAGAAGTACGCGTGTATCATATCGTAACAATAATCAACATGCAAACATTGAATATAGATCAACTACTACTACCTCCTCTTTTACTTCGTGATCAACTAGTACTGCAGCCATGTCTTGCAGCAATACCACCTCCACGAATACCGCATGGCTCAATAATGCCATTACCGCCACGAATTGCACCAATACCACCTCCTCCTCCTCTTACATGCCTGAAAAAAGATCGAGAATGGCCAAGAGCCTGATCCTGAAGAATGTTGTACGCAACAGTTGGTGCATACTTCCCCGGGAAAAAATAACGACCTATACTGCTATCACCACGATATCTTGATCTTACTTCTTTATAGCCAATTGCTCCGGTAGCCTTGTCAATGACGAAAAAGTCGGCGCCATTATATGATGCATGAATATCGCTAATTAGGCAAAATGATAGCAAAATAAACATCAGCATCTTCGTCTTCGAAATCTTCATCATTGTTTTGTTCTGAAATTAGAAAATATAATAAGCAAGTGAGATCGAGTTTTGTAACACGAGACGAATTAATAGCATTAACTGAAGACTATCTTAGTAGTCATGTTATTAATATAAACAAAGCTCTGAAAAAAGTTACCTTACGAATTCGATCAACTTCTTCTGCTGGGTATGTTTGTCGCAAATTAATCTTGGTTTTCAATAAAAAAATTTCGTGAATGATTTGCATGGGAGAATATGGTTGCATTTTAATATACCCATTGTTTCCGACAATAGAGCAACTATGACGGCTAACAAGTGCTTAATACAATACAACCCCTCGACTTCTTTAATGTTTGTTTCGACCCACCTATATAACATTGATTCAAACTCAGCCCAAATATTATTACTTTATTAGTACCTCTAATATTATTTTGTTAAATTTTATTCTGTTTTTAAGTGATAATAGGTAGATGTTCATCTATTGTAATTTTTGAAAATCATGTATGTTAGAAATGTCTAAGTCAACAATTTTTATCAGTCTCTCTTGTCTATATATTAGAATTTTTAATCTTTAAACGCCATTTGACATTGACGGTAGTCGTAATTTGTCAAAAGAAATGTAATTGTAATCTGAATCAATTGTAATGTAAATGAATTATAATATGCAATCGCATCGAAAAAAAAATCAATGGACAAAACCCTTTGGCGACTATAGGCGAAAAAAATAAACCCTAATCGGCGATATAAACACATCAATTTTTATGCTTTCAATCGTCTTTTCTAGTGATCCTTAACTATTTTATCATGCTGAAGGACTTCTTACTTCGTTGATAAACTGTATTTAACTAGTCTATGTATCGAAAAATGTGGGTAATAAGGAGACAAATAAGAGATGAATGCTACGGATCTGACACAATTTCCAAGATTTTCGAATACATATGGTACTCCTTGTTCATCTTCTTTAACTGAAAAACTTCGTGTTATTGAACAACAAAATGTTCGAGAGTAAACTCGTGTTACTCGGAGATGATGGGAAGCCTTTAAAACCTAGTTGAACTACGAGTGAGGATCCATCATCTCAACTAGAAGATGCTTATCAATCTGAGATCCCAAACTTTTGTGTGGGAGGGGATGATATTGTGGCTGGTTCGAGTGGTGTAGAGGCTGATATCTATGAAATTTTATGTTTTGAAAGGATATTGATGTAACTAAAGAATTTGCAAGGATATTAATGTAATTTGATATTTTTGCAAATAAGAATATAGATGAAATTCTCTCATAAATAAAATCATCCATGAACATCATTACATGATGACAATACAAAGGGGATGAGTTAATATATACTTCGTACATATCATTGTTAGTTGTAACGTTGGAAACGAATGTTCCTTTGTCTAACTGATCATCTATTTGTGATTTAATCGGAGAAGATCATATATTTTTGTCATGTTTTTTATTTGTAGTTTTTAATGTACCATATCTGTGTTTTTTTAGATGTATTCATTATCTAATACTTACATTATGATATCATCTTGATCTAACATATTATTTACTTACGTGTTATCAATAATTGATCATTGATCTGCTAATATTCGTTTATAATAAATTCTTGGTCGGTTTCATTGTTCGAAATTTAATCCCGTGATTTTCGTTGTTTCAAATTTAGACCTCTTCTATAATGAAGACCAAAAATACTTCACAGAAACAGCCATACTTTCCCCTACAAACGAGATTGTCGACACTATAAATGAACAAATGTTGCCAGTTATTTCGGGCGAACAAGTCATGTACTTCGGTTGCGACAATGTTTGCAAGTCAAAAAGGCTACAAGTATAAACGAAGACGTGTTCTCTACAGAGTCCGTTAATGGTCTGAAATTCTCTGGTGTGCCCAACCACGAACTTAAATTGAAAGTAGGTGTTCCGATCATGTTGTTGCGGAACATTGATCAATCCAATGGTCTATGAAACGGAACAAGACTTTGTGCAGATTATTTGATAAAAAGTTACATAGACGCCGAAGGCCATTTTGGTAAATGAGTGCTTATCGCAAGGATGAAAATTTCACCTTTTGATAAACATTTACCGTTAAAGATGCTAAGGATGCATTCCCTGTGTCCGTCTCTTCCGCGATGACAATCAACAAAAGTCAGAGACAATCGCTCGTGCAAGTCGGTTTGTATTTACCACGACCTGTTTTTACACAGGCCAACTATATGTAGCTGTTTCTTATGTTAGGAGCAAAAAAAGGATTGAAGATAGTTATTCATAACAAAGACGGAAATTATCACTATTACAACTACCTATGTGGTCTACAACGAAGTGTTCCACATTTTATGATCACATTTACATGTACACGTATCTCACATTGGTAGAATAAAAGACTCAAGATGTTTATTTTCTTTTTTGGATTTTTTTTACCATTGTGTTTCATATGACATATGGTTGATTATTTTCAAGTATATTTTATGTTTGTTTATCCATATGTGGTCTTTCTAACTTATAACTCCATTATATACAATGTCATTTACTACTTTTTTCGACGTTAGTTAAAAATACCCGTGAATTTCACGGTCTTTTAGCTAGTTTAATATATGCCACAGAGAAATAAACATGCCCATTTTAACTTACATAGAAATATACATGCCCATTTTAACTTATATAAATATATAGGTAAAATAATGCTTTTACTCACACTTTCTAAAAGAGTAGTTAAAATTATAGTTATGCACACATATTTTAAAAAGTGTGAGTAAAACACTAGTCTTTTACTTATAGTTTACAAAAAGTGTAGTTAAAACTTCATATCTCGTCACACTTTGCTTACACTGTCAAAATGTATGAATAAAGCTTACACTATGCTCACACTTTCTCTAAAAGTGTAAGAATATATGGACTTTTAATCACACTTATTACATGTGTCATTATAAAAAATGTGACCTTTTTCTTGTTGTAAATTCATGATTTATGTAATTCGTCTCTATAACTAGATACGTTTCAGCACATTAGGATGCATCAAACATATGGCTTCCTTTCCTACTTTCATTATGCTTCAAGGGTCACAAGTATCACCACCTCGAGCCACAGTAGATGATGTGTCGTTGGCACTGACTTACTTTGACACGATACACCTTCTTAGGGCTCCGATTCACTATCTTTTCTTCTATGAGCTGCCTCTTATCACTAAAACACATTTTATGGAAACTATTGCTCCCAATCTAGAACAATCGTTATCAATCACCCTTCAACATTTCTTCCCTTTTGCTGGTAATTTAATCGTGTTTGATACTTCTATTAACACTACAACAAAATGAAGTTAAAGCAACACCAATAAAGTGTTGGATTATGCCTTTAAAATGTTGCATTATGTATAATGCGACACTTTGCCAAGTGCTACATTATGTAACGTTGCCTTAGGTATATGCAACACTTATATTGGATTATGCAACATTTTTCAAAAGTGTTGCTCATGTTTAGCAATTGTGATACTTCATTGTGCAATACTTTTAAAATATAATGCAACACTTTTTGTACTCAATCGCAACACTTATACACAAAGGTGCAACACTCTTAGATTCAATAACGACACTTTTCACATTGATGTGCAACACTTCTTCATTTGGAACAGGTAGACATACAACACTTTAATGTATCAAATGCGACACTTTCGGGTGTTTTATCATATTTGTGCAACACTTTTTCTAATGATTTGTAACACTTTTATTTCATGCAACACAAAATGTTGAATGTTTATAATACACAATTTTTTCAGCAAGTCTAATATACAAATTGATATTTCCATTCCATAATAGAAAAAGAAATAATGATATTGTACTTTGACCAAGTTATTCAATGTAAAATAGCTAACATACATAATCTGATAGAAAAGTTATCTAATCAAAATTACAAATCTTGACATCTTCTTTGCAACTCCCGACGTGCAACTTTTTTTTGGTAAAGTATGTCAAAGCAATGTAGCCTGCAATACACGAAAACGATATAAGATTAGTTTTTTTCTACATATCTTGAAATTAAAAGGATAGCTACCATTAGTAAAATATATATATTTAATTACAAAAATAAAAAACTCTTATAAATTTGTACAATATCATTCAAGTAGTTCTCTAAAAAAACCCAATCAAAACAAATATAAACCAGTAGACTTTATAGCATACATGAAGTTTTGGGTCCTTATGGGGGATGAGGCATTCCATATCCTCTAATGTGTCAAATTAATGTGCAACTAATTTCAACATATATATATTCTTTATGGTCAAACTAGCACTACATATGAAAGTCAAATATACTATTGCAGCATTTAGTATCAAATAGGATATGAATTACGAAGTCATACCTTCTACAAAACCTCGATAATAACTCATGCTACTAAGAGTTGCGCAACTCCATATGAAAGGTTTTTCTATATGCTTTTACATGGCATTTTCAACTAACTTGTCACACTTGTTGTCAACTTTTCTTTGCATCTTACATAATGATAATCCTCTCCAATCTTTGCATTCCAACCAAGAGTGTTTTCAGCTTCTATAGTAGCCAATAAGCTCCCCTGAACCAGATTTAATATCTCGTCACCATCCGCTTTCCTTATCAGCTCACTACTACAAAAAAGCCCACAGGGCTAGGTTGAAAGAGGTCATAATATTCAGACGGGTCGTAAAGGGTGGGGACTCTATGTGAAGCACCAACAGAGCCCTGTTTTAGAAATGGGATCTATACTCGGCTAGTCTAACTCGTCAAAACGAGCTCATGTCTATGTGGTCCGGTTTGGCTTTGTTGACCTGCTCATTAGTACACATAATTGGGGACAAGATCTTTTTGTATATTTGTCGAGCTCATTTACTACATTATAAGGAAGATGCCTTAGTTGATCTAATCCTCATGGCCACAAAGAAGTGGCTTTTAATTTAACCGAATTTTAGTTTAACCATCTATTCAAGCATACATGTATATTCGAGTAAATTATCGGATGGGGTTTTAAGGACGTTAAATTTTATTACCATATGGTCCCATCTAAATTTCTTATTCACAATTCTGAAAATCAGCATACAACTAATTTCAACTCATAAATGAGTTCAAAGAGCCGCATCTTATAATTATTGTCAAACTAAAGCTAGATGTGAAAGTTACTTATACTATTGCAAGCTGAAGTATCGAATAGAATAGGGCTGATGAATATGTACCTGTAAAATCTTGAAAGATAACTCATGTTAAAATCTCTCGAACAACTCCATACGGTAACTTTTACAAGCCTTTGCACCGTGACTTTAACAGCTTGTCACATTGGTCTTCAGTTTCTCACCCCCATTCATGCACCTTCTCTATCAACATACTAGTAACACTTCTACCATAAAGTCTACAGTGTCCGTCGGTCATCACAGCCACCAAAGGAGGATCTAGGTTCACTTCCAAATTCTGGAGCCTTGTACTTCTTCATGTTTTCCTTGATTATTAAGTAAGAAAAAAAGTTAAGCCAATTTAAAAACAGCTAATAGTCTAATAAATATTACTAGTAATAAAGTGAAATGTTACTTAGAATGATCCTTTCTGTTTGTTCAGTCTTTCAACGACACCTTGCAATTAAACTATGTTTTATACATACATCATTGGAAATATAAACACATACAAGGACATGCATTCCATAAGCTATGCTAAGGAACTTCCAAACTCATTTTCTGGATTACATTTAGCTTGATTCTTCAAACTAATGTTGTATCCCCACACACTCCTATAGACTTGCACCGGTATGAATCACCAGCATTTTCAATAGGCTTGCATCAATACGAGTCACCAACATATTCACTAAATAATACATACCATCCTTTATAGGATCTAGCACATAGTTACCTGGAGCAATTGGGAAGGCATGACAAAAAATCACCTGAACAACATGATCTTTTTTATTAAAAAGTAATATCAATGTCGAGGAGGTCCTAATTTCTTATGTAATCTTACAAGCCACCATCAAGCCCTAGCCTAAAAAGCTGTCAAATTAAACAGAGATTCTCAAGTTTAGGCACTAATAGAACCGAGAGGATGTTGAAGCCAACTGCAAGTCAAATGCGGGAAGGAACTACCCAATAATACTAATAATAATCATTCTTGAACTACTTATAGCTACACAAGTACACAATTAAATATGATTTCGTAAGATTTGTATGCAAATATCCATAAATAATGAAATTCCAGTTTGTCCATGTAGATAATTAAACGGATTAAGAAAAGTTTCACACTTTTACCGTTTTATTTGCGATGGCGGCAAAGATGATGCTTGGCCACGAGAGTGTCTCGGTTAAAAAATTAAAGGTTAACAAATGCGAGTCAGTGTAGGGGATCAACGCAATGGGGGGTTACTTTACAGTTTTCTTGATGAATGAAGTGGACCGGCTTTGGTGGTAGAATAGAAGACGACACAACAGTTTTTTCTAATATTCATTGATAACTTTTCCATTTCTTTTGCTTTTTGGTTCACATAAAAATACGAAAATTAGATATGGGTGTTTGGCTAATCTTATAAATCGGGTTTTTGCTTAAATAATACTAGCAGGGTACCCGCACGATGTGGTGGCGGATACCCTGTGACTAAATTTTCCGGCGAATAAATGTTATTTTGTTTTGAGCTGTTGGATTTCAGATTTATGTTTTGGAAGCTTAATTAGATTATACACTGTGGTTAAAAAATTGAACTCTCTCAACCCCATATTAAGTGTCCACTTTCAAAGTGCCCAAAGTTTTAGAAATTTTCACTAACTACACTCTCCACCAATCAAATATCATTTTTACCCACTAAAGTCTCATCTCATTGGTTGGAATACATTATGGACACTTAATTTGGGACATCCAAAGATTCGATTGTGGACACTTAATATGGGATGGAGGAGTATATTTTGGTGAAATAGGTGAATTAAATTGTGTATTAATTGTATGTGTTGAATAATGTGTTTTAGTTTTATTTGTATTTGTTCATTGTGCTTAGGTGGTTGTATATAATCGTGATGAGATGTATTAATTGTATGTATCTAAGAAATAGTATTTGCTTAAAATCAATTGTGCTTTACATAGTTGTACATTATGTTTTATAAATAGTATTTACTTAAATTCTAATTTAGAAAATCTTAAACTCATAAATAAGAGAGGTTTTCCTCAATTATAAGTAGTATAGATATATGACTTATTGCTTATATTTCATGAGCTAAATAAGCCCTTGCTAAATATTTGGTCTAAATTATTATAATTAATAACGAAATGATAAATAAAAATAATAATAAAAAAAAAAAAAACGTGAACATTAAATAGTGTAGTTATTAAATGAGGTTATAAAATTCTTTTACAAAATATTGTTACCATAAGCCCACCTCCACATATAAACCATAAAATTTAGGCTTTATCAAAACCTTTTATATAAGCTCATAAGCTCACTCATATAAGTTTAGTCAAACACTTACTTTAGGCTTATCTAACACATATAAGCTAATAAGCTCATAAGCCCATCATGTAACGTTAGCTAAACACCCCTAAATGTTAGGGCAATCGTAAAGTCGCTGAACAAGGCAACGATCATGTGACTTAGCCATTGTCTCTTCGGTTAATATGGGAAGCCGCATATTTGATTAGTCCAAGTTGATTGAAAGGTAAAACGATAGTTTATAATTGTCGCGATCTATTTTTTATTAGGGATAATTTCATATATCCCCAACTTAAACCTTATAATGTCATATTTACCCAACAAAAACTCATAATAACATATATGCCCAATATTAATAACAATTTGTCATATTTACCCATTTCTTTATACAACTATTTAAAATCTAATTTATGTTATTAAACTCCCATTATACCCCTAATAACTTAATAAATACTCCCTTCGTCCCAAGATAATAGTCCTCGTTTGACTTTTTTTACAATTTTGTCCTTAAATTCTTTTGTTTGTGTTATATAATACTTGATGCAAATATGAAACTCACCTTAACTACAATTAAGAGCAAAATGATTTTATAGAATGAAATTATCCCTTTTATTATTAGCTTATCATAAAGATATGTTTATATTTTAAGAACTTTGTTTTAGAATGAGAAGTAAAGAACCATGGAGGATATTTAGATAAGTAAAACCAAGTAGATCCATGAGTTCATAGAAAAACCATTGTCTTAAAGTCCCATGTTGGTGGGTTTACGACCTTATTCTTCGATTTTGTTGGCTTCACAATGGTTCGCAATCATTTGGTATTAAGAGCATAGGTTTGGAGAAAAATCACACAACTTATTGAATCGGATCCAAACCAAGTTTGCGGTAATAGAACAATCATTCGTTCCATGTTATTGATTTCAACACGTTGTACGAAAACTTATTAAAGGGTATAATAGACATAATCATGAAAAATAATTCTTATTAAGTTTATAAATCTTGCTAAATTACTTAAATTACTTATTATGGGAGAAACCATTGTAAACAAACATAGAGGGGTCATAAATTTTAGAGTTTGAGACTTAGAAAGGCAAGACTTGAGGACGAGTTATTTTCCAAGAGGCGCATCATGACGGTGTTAAGGCGCATCCAAGGCGCGTGGCATGGCCTTCACGTTATAGAATAGATCAAGGCATCACTCTAGGTATGACGTGAGATTAAGCATGAAAATGTGCGATAAAGCGCGATAAGTGGTTCTCTTTTTGAATTCAACCGATGAAAAAGTTTTATTCGAAAGAAATAAAGAATTAAATGCAAAGTTAATTTTTTGACTTAATTTCTTATATATAACACTTTTGTAAACTCAAAATATATGAAATATGATATCATATATAAATCTAAAAAATCATATTTTATGTCGCTTTAATTCACGCTTTAAATAAACACTATGGCTTCGCCATAAATCTTAACGTGAGGCGTGACAACGTCGTCACCCCACGCCTCACGCTATATGTAACATATCTAATAAAGCATGAAGGCCTTCTATAAATAGCAATACTTAAAATTCAGCATTACTTAAAATAGTAATACTAATTAAAACACATTTTTTAACATCAATTTTTTTACTACATAACTTACAAGTCTTAAAGTTTAATGTACAAAATACAAAACACTATGAATGTGGTCAACATTTGGGATGTAAACGAGCCGAGTCGAGCGGGGTACTGCCAAGCTCGAACTCTACTCGATTACTAAAACTCGAGCTCGAAACTCGACTCGAGCTCGGTCAAGCTTTGTATTTCAAGCTCGAGCTCGGCTCGTCATCTCAAACTCGAGCTCGAAACTCAACTTGAGCTCAATTATTTCCACATTTAAATCTCAAACTTGATGAAAAACAAACATATCAAGCTCGACTCGACTCCATTTTATGACAATTACATAACTATGTATATAAAAAAGTGTAAAAGTGTAATATCGTTGAAGCTCGATAAGTGCTCGCGAGCCTCACGAGCCAAGTATTTTCGAGCTCGAACTCGACTCGAAAGTGTACTCGAGTACCTCGACCTCGACTCGTTTATATCGAGTCGATTTCGAGTAGTTTACGATTCGGTCTCGAATAGCTCGCGAGCTGTCTCGCCTCGTTTACACTCTAGTCAACATAGTTAATCTAGTCATTTAACTAACATGTTAATAAATACAATTAATGCGCTTATTAAAACACCCTTACATAAGAAATACAAATTATCAAACAAATTGTACAACCAACTTTAACACAATTCTTGCATTAACTGTCACTAATTCAAATAATAAAGCACATTATACAAATATTCAAGGCATGGGCAAAGGCTCGAGCTCAAGCCCGAGCCCGAATTGCACAGGCTAAACGAAATTTGATATCCGTGAATTTATTGTCAAAAGAACATAATAAACTAAAATACATGATTCATTGAAAATTTTATTTCAGAGTATCTGCCGCCGTGCTTGAGTATATGAGACATTGTTTATAACCAAACAAATTTGGAGGAAACTTTTGATGACCCGCTAATTTTCCCGCCATTATCTTTCACAATTGACCCACGTTTTCTCTAACCTCGTGTTCAAACTTCAAAGCTTATCAAAAGGCTTTGACATAATCTTCTTCTCCCGGGCCAAATAAAAATTGAAATGAAAATGAAAATGAAAAAGTCCGTGAAACTACATACAAACGAATGTATCGTCTTCCCTCATTTTTGTATATGAGATTTCATGTCAAAGATTTATAGTTTTCTTTTCTTCTTTTGGTTGAGATAATGGTACAAGAAAGATGCTAGGTATACTGTATTTGTTTTCCTTTATTAATTACATACTGATCAATTGGATGCTTTGTTTCGCCATACTCAAAGGCAACTGAAAGTTACCTTTTGTTGCATATTTGTATATTTGTGTGCAGGAAGTGTTCGATGAAATGTCAAATTTTTTTTCAACAGACATAACACTCGATTATATTATATATTCACATATGAGTACATGGTCTTCCATCTGCGTTATATTATGTATATATATTTAATGTAATGTAATGTACGGAGTAATATGTAGTGTATCTATACTACTATATAATGCATTTTGACTGTGGGTCCCATTCCAAATTAAGATAAGGAGCACAAATAAAAAATTGACACGTGTACAAACCTGCCTACTTGATATTTCCACCTTTACCAACATATAAAACCCAAAAAAACACATACTGTACACACACAAACACACACAAACGCTCTCAATTTCTTTCCCACCACCACCACAGCCACGACCTTCAACCGTCATCACACTCACCGCCACCACCTTCAACCGTCATTACAATCACCTCCACCACCTTCAACCGTCGTCACACTCACAGCCACCACCGGTAAATGAAGCTCGCGTAAGATCTACACCACCACAGCCACGACCTTCAACCGTCATCACACTCAGGTTTAAGTTATAATCAGTAACCCTAGCATAAGTTCGACATCTATTTCGTTTTAATTTTTTGTTTCAGTTATAATCAGGTTTAATTAATTATGAGTTGATGTATTAAGTTTGACATTAACCCTAGCACTAGCATTAAGTTATAATCAGGTTTAAAATAGTTCATGGTGGTTGATGTTGTTTTCAGATTGTACATGAGTTTCATTCTCGGTTTTGATTTTTTGTTTCGGTTTGATTCATACAGATGTGCGATGGATTTCGCTTGCCGGAAAATGTAAAACATAACTGACACATTCAACCACCATCTACAGGTATTATATGAGTTGCATTTATTTCGGTTTGTTATATATTTATTTGGCTCTGTTAAACATTGAACAAGTTAGTTTTTAGATTGTCACTGGTAACTATTATTTTGGACAAAAGTTTTGAATTAGGGAGTGTTTGGATGTGTGTGAAATAACAGTTACCGGAATTATGAACGGGGACGATGAAAATAGAGGTGGAGATCCGAACCATGCTGACAATAGGAGCTCAAAGCGAAAAGAATACAACAAGCTATATTATGCATCAAGAAAGGATGTTGTCGTCTCACGAGCAGCCGCTGAAAAAAGAAGAATTGCGAATAAGAAGTATTACGAGTGTCAAAAGGAGATAAAGATGAGAAGATTAGCCAACGGGGAAGGAAGTAGTCATTCAACACTTGCAACAAATATTAGTGAAGTGGATATGCTTCAAATGAATACTAAAGCAACTGAAAGGACACCGTTAGGAACATTGAATGCTCGACGAATTAATAATATATCACCTTGTGTGATTAGTAATAGCATAGAGTTTGGTAAAAATATGGCTAATTCCTCAAGTGTGCCCATAGCTTCGAACAAAGAAAACATTTCTCCGTACGAAGAAATATTGGGAACACATTTAACTACATCACAACAAAAACGCTCGAGGCTCACTCATGAAAATTTGAACGGTAAAGATAGATATAAGTTACATAATTTTGTATTTCACCGAGCATATAAGCTATGTCTTTCTTAATGTCTTTGTTTTCTATCACAGGAATTCAAATGCGACGTCGCATCTTATTGCCTCTTTTTGACGAAGTCATGAATGAAGCGTCAACAGGTATCTATGCTAATGCTTGTTAGCTTCACATCTATTAAACATGTTGAAACCATGGTTACCCCCAAAATGTAACGAAACGGTTTACGAGTGTCAATAGGTTTTCCGTAGGTTTTTGCATGCTAAAGGTTGCATTTTGTTGATGTTTTTGCTGCTGTTTTGGTGTTGTCTTTGCTGCTATTTTTGTTGTCTTTTCACTGCTGTTTGGCTGTCTTATGTTGCTGGTTTTATGTCTTTTTGCTACTGTTTGGCCACTGCAATTAGGCTGTTTAGCTGCAGCAATTAGGCTGTTTGGCTAGGTTGTTTAGATTATGCTGTTAGGCTGTTTGGATTATGTTGTTAGGATGCTACTTTTTGGTTGTTGTAACAATGCAACAGTGCCACATAAGAGACTATCCTTCTGACCACAAGCTGAATATCAATAAACATCACTTCATACCACCATAACAGGAAACTCATCTTATGATAATACTCACCTATGATCCCATGTAATGCATCAGACTATAGATCAGCTGCTCACTCCAAGTACACCAGTTATAGGGAGATGAATCCCAGGAAAAATGGCTTTCTTAATCAAGTTACACAGCCATCTGTTTCCACAACCAAACTACTTTCCAAACATCCTGATTTCAGCAGACATGTTTGATAAAACATTGCAGATATGAGAATTAATCAAATGATTTTGGCTAAGGACCACTACATGATAGGAAACCAAAATGAGTCCAACTACATTTCCTTAGACTAAAGAGAATCCAAGATATAACTGCACACCAATGTTGCTTCTATTGAAACTAAGGTTTAGCTTAATTTGTCGTTGTCCTGCTCAGAATAAGTTATCACCCTGTTAATCACTTTTTGCCTAACAACTTATTTGCTCTTTGTTAATCACAACTTTTAGAAACATTTTGTACTGCTTCTAAGTTTTATCTGAAGAGGTGAGATGTTAACTCACTATTTCTTTCAAACTATTTACTTGTAGGATATTGTACTCAGGTGAATGATGATCCACTAATCATGGATACTATCACACAAGAAGATCCGTATGCTTTTGTTTACGATGGTATCCCTGGAGAACATCGTGTCTTGCCCGAATGTTGTACATGTCCTCATTGTGGAGCAAAACGATTTAAATTTGAGTTTCCTACTTTTTGTTGCATGAGTGGGAAGACAAAGTTGGTGTCATGGGACATTCCCGAAGAGTTGTACGATCTTTACACGGCTCAGTCAGAATTAGGAAAAATATTTAGGAACAATATACGTGCGTATAACACCAACTTTTCTTTTACATCAATGGGTGTAAATCTGGATGAAAGATACAGCAATTTGGCGTCATCTGGAGTATACACATTTCGGGCAAGCGGAGGGATTTATCACAGAATTGATCAATTAGTTCCGAGGAATGGACAACCTAAGTACTTACAATTGTATTTTTATGACTCTGAGGTAGAGTTATCACATAGATGCGAGTGGGAAAATCTTAACGAAGACATAAT
Source organism: Chrysanthemum lavandulifolium (assembly GCA_022545495.1). Taxonomy (NCBI): domain Eukaryota; kingdom Viridiplantae; phylum Streptophyta; class Magnoliopsida; order Asterales; family Asteraceae; genus Chrysanthemum; species Chrysanthemum lavandulifolium. The sequence goes on from CM040240.1 coordinate 54,251,007, forward strand.
TAAGATCCTGATGCGTGTTCTGGCTACGAATCCGTATGTGAGAACATTTCGAAGTCTCCGTGAGCTAGGACAACTAGACAAATATAGAGTCACTTTGAATGCATCAGTGGAGATTGACCAAAGGCAAAGGCAATACAATAGGCCTACGACATCAGAGGTTAGAAGATAGTTACTTACCAGCCTAATTGAATTAATCATTGTGTAATCATGTTATACACAATATTAAGTTTTATGTTGTTATAGGTTGCTGGTATTTGGGTTGAAGGTAATAACTACATCAGTGCCTACAAGAGAGATATTGTAGTGTATGGGAGGTCTGAATTCAGTCAAAATATTCAACCCTACTTCGGGTCTTATGATCCGCTATCATATGTTTTGTTCTTTCCAAATGGCGAACCTGGGTGGCATTCAAGAATTCTAAGGGTCGGGGCATCTCTGAATGAAATTGGTGACGAGGATGAAAACATGGATACTGGTTTAGAAGGTATAAAACTTTTTACGGTCCAATGTTTTTGAACTTAGTTATATCTATCACATCCTTAACATTACCTTTCTGCAGATACAAATTCAACGGGTAGAAAGACTGTAACTATGCGAGAATATTACTGTTACAAGTTCCAGATCCGGCCAGAACAAAATGTGATTCTACTTGGGGGGAGGTTGCTACAACAGTTTGCTGTAGATGTCTACATAAAGATTGAAACATCACGGTTGGCCTTTTGTGAACTTCATCAGAGTAAAATAAGAGCAGATTTATACCAAGGCATTGTCGATTGTGTCAACGCAGGTGAGGTTCAACCAACTAGAGTCGGACAACGAGTTGTTTTACCTGCATCTTTCATCGGAGGCCACGTGACATGAGAAGGCGGTTTTGGATGCCATGGCGTTAGTGCAAGATGATGGAAAGCTGATATATTCCTTACAATGACGTGCAATCCAAAGTGGCACGAAATCCTTGAAGCCTTAGAAACGGTCAAGAGGCCTCGATCGTCTCCGATGTTGTTGCTAGAGTGTTTCGTGCCAAATTAGAGGATCGAAGGATCAACTATTCAAGAGGCATGTCCTCGGTGTAGTAGGGCACATGTCTATGTCGTTGAATTTCAAAACGAGGTTTGCCGCATGCACATTTCCTTCTTATCATGACATCGCAATATAAGATGAACAATCCCGACCATTATGACAAGATGGTGTGTCTTTGAAATTCCAGATCCAGTAAAGTATCCAAGATTGCATGAAATGGTTGTAAAGCACATGATGCACGGTCCTTGTGGTCATTTAAGGCCATCAAGTCCTTGTATGGAAGGTGAACCAAAACAATGTCGTTGGAGATATCCTAGGCAATTCAACGAAAAAACAATACAAGGAGAGGATTCATATCCATTGTATCGAAGGAGAAACACTGCAGTTGAAGTTAATGTGAGGCAAAGCACCCTAGACAATAGATGGGTGGTCCCGTATAACCCAAAGTTGCTAATGATGTACAACTGTCACATCAATGTAGAGGTTTGCTCAAGTATTAAATCTGTAAAATATGTATTCAAATACGTTTACAAGGGCCATGACAAACAAATTATACACATTGATCCGGACGGAGACGAAGAACAAGTCATTAATGAGGTAAAAAATTACCAAGATGCGCGCTATGTATCACCTCCGGAAGCAATGTGGCGAATTTTTAGCTTTCCTCTTTCTCAGATCTATCCATATGTCATACCATTGCAACTTCATCTCCCGAACATGCAGATGGTTAGATTTCAAGACGATGATACATTGACTGATATTGTTGAGAGGGAGAGACATAAGAGATCAATGCTAACTGCTTTTTTTGAGTTGAATAGAGTCAATCCGGTTGCAAGACAATATTTGTATAAAGAAATTCCCTCACACTTTACTTGGAATGCTCGTTCACGTTTTTGGAATACTCGTAAAAGAGGATCAATGAGAGGGAGATTGGTTTATGCTAATCCATCTGAGGGAGAGCGACACTACTTAAGGCTACTTTTATCGCATGTTAGAGGGCCGACATGCTTTGAAGATCTTTGCAAGGTGAATGGTGTATTATTCACCACATTCCGGAAAGCAGCTCTCGAAAGAGGGTTAATAGAGAATGATGAAAGTTTATCTCATTGTCTATTTGAGGCATCTTTATTCCAATTCCCTAATGCTCTTAGAAGGCTGTTCGCGACTATTCTTATTTATTGCGGGCCGGGAGATGTTCAAAAATTATGGAATGAACACTATGAATCACTTTCTGAAGACTATAGTCGGCATTGTGAAAATACTGAGCGAGTTCAAAATATGGTACTTACAGACATCTCAGTATTTCTTCGTTCTATGGGTAAGAGTCTTTCTGATTTCGATCTTCCCAACATAACTGAAAATGTGAACTTAGAATCAGTTGGTTTTCGTGAGGTACATGAGGAGTACTCTATAGTTGTAGAAGATGAACATCGAGCTGCCCGAGATTCTCTCAATCACGATCAGAAAGCCGCGTATGATAACATCATGAGGCATGTGGACGATGATTTTCATGGCGTGTTTTTCATAGATGGTCCTGGAGGTACCGGAAAAACATTTTTATACAAAGCTTTGCTTGCCGAGGTTCGTTCACGAGGTCTTATTGCACTTGCAACTGCTTCTTCGGGTGCAGCAGCAAATAATTTGCCAGGAGGTAGAACAGCCCACTCTCGATTTAAGATTCCCATCAATCTTAACAATAACTCGGTGTGCAACATCACCAAACAAAGTGGACTTGCTCAACTACTTCGTCTGACAAAATTAATCATATGGGATGAAGCAACAATGGCTAAAAGGCAAGCAGTAGAAGCGGTAGATCGAACAATGCAAGACATTACAGGGGTGAGTCTTCCATTTGGTGGAAAAATAATGGTTTTGGGAGGTGACTTTAGACAGGTGTTGCCAGTTGTCAAACGTGGCACCCGAGCGCAAATTGTGGACTCCAGTTTAAGAATGTCACCTCTTTGGACAGGAATTAAAAAGATGCGGTTAACAATAAATATGAGAGCACGAGCTGATCCATGGTTTTCTGAGTTTTTGCTACGAGTTGGTAACGGGGTTGAAGAAGCTATTGATGGAAGCTATATACGAATACCCGATGACATGGCCATTACATATACTAATGACGATAACTCGAGAGATGATTTGATCAATGCAATATTTCCTTCTTTGGAAACCAACACACATTCTTCTGAGTATATTATTTCTAGAGCGATTTTGTCAACTAAAAACGAGAATGTTGATGATATTAATGATCAGCTCATTGGTAGATTTCACGGGGAGGAGAAAATTTACTATAGTTTTGACGAAGCTGAAGATGACAACAACAATTTCTATCCACTGGAATTCTTGAACTCCCTTAATGTAAGTGGATTACCCCCACATTATTTACGACTGAAGATTGGATGCCCGATAATTCTACTACGGAATATTGACCCATCAAATGGATTATGTAATGGCACAAGATTGATATGCAAAGGTTTCCAACCAAATGTCATTGACGCTGAAATAGCCGTGGGTCAACATGCTGGAAAGCGAGTCTTTTTGCCGAGAATACCTTTATGCCCATCTGAAGAAGACATGTTTCCGTTCAGACTGAAGAGAAAACAATTTCCTGTCCGGCTTAGCTTTGCTATGACAATAAATAAAGCTCAGGGCCAAACAATTCCTAACGTGGGTGTATATCTTCCGGACTCTGTATTCTCGCATGGGCAACTTTATGTGGCATTGTCGAGAGGGATATCACGTGAGACTACAAAGGTATTGGTGAGGCCTACCAAACAGTTCTGTCAAGATGGGGTCTACACCGCAAATGTTGTGTATAAAGAAGTGTTAAATGATAAATAATCTACGACGTATGAGATTTCTAATTTGAGTGTTGAAAGATGGCCGTTTGTTACTCATTTTTTGGGGTGCAAGCCTTGTGGAATTTATGGTTATTATCTGGTTCAAAGGTGTTTGAGTGGTATGGAGAGAGGGTTTAATTTTGCAAATAATCCGTTTGTTACTCAAGTGTTGAAGTTGTATGGATTTAGGCACAGGGGAGTTTTGAGTCCTAAGATTAAGAGGATCAGAATGTAGATCAGTTTGATATTGGGCATTCGGCTCAAGTGACTACTAGCAACTGAACCATCAGGTGATGATGAACTTTTTTATTTTTATTTTTTATTATTTTTTAATATGTTTTTTTATGGGGTTTGAATTTTGAACTTTTTTATTATTTTTTAATATGGTTCAAAACAATGGAAGGGGAGCATTGAGAAAGCTGGTTAGATATAATGCACTTACTAGGCCTGGAGCGTTTCAGAGTCACAAACACAAGGGATCCCATTTAAAGTTGGAAGTTATGCGGTAGAGAGACAATTTCCAGGACTTTTAAAGTAAGTTTCTGTTTGGTACAGTGGTCTGCAAGTGTTGTGTTTGTCTTGCTGTTTGTACTTCAGGTAATATGTAACATCAAATTTGGATAGTCTTTTTGGCTACTTGGTTATGAATGGGCTAGGCTTACATTAGTACTATCAATAACCTGTGACATAATGCAAGCAACCATTTTTGGGAAATCAAAGGTGTGTTCTAAGGGGTGTTTGGCATTACAACTTAAAAGTCATTACAAAGCTGTGCGCTATGTTCCGCCGCTATGCGCGGGTTTCCTACTACGTATGAGATTTCTAATTTGAGTGTGTTGATATGACAGTTGGGTTCAAGATGATTGAAGTGTTAGATGGCTCTAATAGTTGTGAAATATACATGCCTACTGTATTATATAAGTGCATAAATACAGGTATTTGACAGTTGGGTTGATAAACAATGAAGTTTTGTATTGTAGACACCAAAAGTGAAGATGTGAAAAATTATATGGCTTCTGCCCTTTGTTATATAGTTGATTTTTGGATGTAAACTGCAGGCCTTTATGGTTTTGGTGTATCAAAAGTGCATTGACTATTCTATTAGAACATTTCTTATTTTAAGACTGCATGACAAGCCATTATAGGTTAGAAAAACCATGTAGATTACTAAAATCTGCTTCGTTTATCTGGTTTCTTATTAACTCCATATGAAGACTCTCTTTTCAATGTTGAATGTTTGCTATCTTTGCTGCTTTTTTTGTTGATAAACTCGGAAAAAGATGGGATGGGTGGCAACTTTATATCATTATAAGTGCTTTGTGAAGGACTATTAATGTCTCCAGATGAAACATTAACATGATCCTTTTCGTTTGTCATCTTCCTTGCTTGATCCAAACAAACAGTGATATTGTAGACGAAGGTTCCACTTCTGTTTCATTTTTTAAAGTAGGACTCTGACAGGTGGCAAGCCTAGATGTCAAATCTTCAGCATTAGCTGTTGAAACTTGAAAGGCATCTTATGGTTTTGAGTGTGTAAAATAGGCTCTTTTTTAAAGTTACAATGTCGTCTTGTCAGCTTCATGGCAAGCCATTATAGCTGTTATATTCGATGCACGACGATATATTGTTGTGAATATCGATCGTTAGCTGAGATAAAATTGGTTAACTATGTCGTTGTTGATTTTATACCTTGTTTATTTAGAGTTTTCTTAATTCTTTTTTAACTTTACACCTGATACAATCAGTTAGGACTTAGGAACATGAAACAAAGTAATTGTTGGATTAGTATATTTTTTTACACGAATGAGGATATGTAAATTTTTTATATTTTAGTATGATATTTTGTTCGAAGAGGATGTTATGTAAAATAAATATTGCCATGAACAAACACGTTATTGAACAAAATTAGTTTTCCGCCGCTATGCGCGGGTTTCCTACTAGTGTTACGTAATGAATGCTTCTGACTGATTCAGTCTACTTTTCCATGAAGGTCTACCGTGACTAAGTCGTGAGTTGGTTGAAGATGCGACACATTGACGTAGTGGGATTTAATGCTTCATCTTCAAATGTTCCGAGTTTACATACTCTCGCCTGGGTGTGCATAAATCAAGTTGCAGTTATGTCTCTTCGTTTACGGTTTCCCCCATAACTAGTCTCATTATATATGGTTTATCAGCTACTTAAACTTGTTTATAAGCTTTAGATAGTAAAGATAACAAGTTGAATAGAAAAACCAATTGAGTGTAACAAGTAATCAATCAAGAGGATTAGAGGTTGCAATTGGACTCACTTATAAGTAAATTGATAAATACAACCAACCTGCTTTGTGCCAAAAATTACCTTTTTTTACCTGTAGCTAGTCCATAACACAAAGTTGATTCTTTAAGAAATATCTTGTTTTAGACTTTTTCTCCCAATTAGTTATGTGATTTTAATAGGAATCTTCTCATGCTATATTCTTTCACTTTGCGATCAATCAAACTTGGTGTAGGAGCATTCAAGATGGAAGTAGCTCTATATTCGCAAATTGTTTTGTTCATGGAAAATTTGGGAACATAAACTACTACTTATCATATACACCTCTACTAAGAAGTGGCATTAAATAATTAAACATTTAAATCTAATTGTTCAAATGCTTAAAGGCGCTACTAATATAAATTAGTATCATATCATCATTTACATGTGGAAGATCACAATGAAAATTTTGCCAAAACATGGAGTAAACAAACATAACTTTTTTATAATTGTTGAAATGAAGAGCAGCAACACTTTACACCAGCTGCTGTCTTTGATCATTAACAATTGCAACACCTTTTAAAAGTGTTGCATTTTCTTAATAATTTTGCAACACTTGAAAAAAAGTGTTGGTTTATATCTTAATATGCAACATTTATTTTGAAAGTGTTGCTTCATATTTAATTTGATCGAAAAAGCAACATCTTTCAAAAGTGTTGCCTCTAAATTGTTGCATTAGGATCATTTTGTTGTAGTGTAAATTACCCGAAATATCTTATTTTGAAGGTGATTCTGTTAAGGTTACCTTTGTAGAATGTAATATTGATTTCAACGATCTTACAGGATACCATCCTCGAAATTGTGATAAGTTTTACCATCTTATACCTCGACTGGGACAATATGTTAAATTACCCGATTGTGTAAAGATCCTGGTCTTTTCACTTCAAGTAACGTTTTTTCCAAACCAAGGTATCTCTATTGGTATGAGTAGTCACCATAGCCTCGGTGATGCCAGCACTCAGTTTTCTTTCTTAAAAGCTTGGACATCAATTGCTCGACATCGTACAGATGAGTCGTTTTTATCTAATGGAACTTTGCCGTTGTATGAAAGATACCCTCCTACACCTGATGAAAGTTATCGAAACCGTATGGAAGTTGAAACTTTTTGTAAGAAAGAGTATCAACGATTGTACTTGTTTGGTCCAACTAATATGGTCCGCGCCACATCAGGCCCAGATTTGGCTATGGTCCATGTGGGCGACGGGCCAAGGGCAACCCAAGAGAAGGGGCATCAATCTACAAGTCCTTATTTACCTATACTAGATTCATTTAAGCCCATTTAATACAAAGCCCACTTCACTAACTGGTAACGAAACAATAGGATCAGTGGATCACAAATACAATAGACACGACAGACGACAGTTTTACAGGTTTAAACATTTACATCAGTCCAACCAGAAAATTTATGAATTGTGGTTACAGCCTTATAGGAATTAAGAGTCGAATTTGAAACAATTAGGGCATCAAACGAATCAAGGGTTCATCTTTTCTTCTCTTCATTGATTTTGATCAAGTGATTTTGTTTCATGCTTTATTATTCTACGTGAAAGTAAAAAAAAAAAAATAGTGTTAATCCATCTCATGAAGTCTTATTGCCTTTATTAGTTTGAATAAACTTTTGTTCGTATTATGTTTGACAAGCAAACACTTTTATAGTAAGACTATTACTACTTTTCTCAACTAATCATGTCCATCAAATATTCATTTAAAAAGCCATCCTCGTAGTTAATTGCTGATCCAAATGTATTAAAGTAATTCTTGCTTTAGTAGAATAATTATGTAGTTTACACTCGAGTTTATCATGTTGCATCGTTTACAACCGTCAGGTGCCCAAAATAGGAAACGAAAAATAAAATTCAACAAAAATCTGAGCGACCTTTTCATGGTTCTATATGGGTATGTAGTTAGAACAAAAAAGAATGATAATAGTGTTGCGGAAAATAATGAAAAAGATAACGTTAATATAAATTATGAAAATCCTATAAATAATGAAAACCTAGAAAATGATGAGGTTAACGCCAATGATGATAATGAAAATTCTATAAATGATGAAAATCTATACAATGATGAGGCTAGTGTTAGCGAAGACAATGAAAGTCCTATTGAAGAAAGTAATGAAAGTCCTCAAAACTGTTATGTTAATGGAGTTAATCACAATATTTTTGATTTAAGAGTTTGGGATGGTTTAGAATAAAACGTATAAGAGTTACTTGTAAGCAAACGAGTTATCAGATAAACTAATATAAATTATCAAAAAGATAGATTTGGTAGACACTTTTCTAGTAAACATTATGTAAGTAAGCTACGAAATAGCGATTATTATCTCCTCATATTGTAACATTCATTTAACGAATAAAAATCGGTGTGGGGATGAGCCGCCTGGCTTGATCAAGTTCAAAACCCCCTAAAGAAATTGTGTTGTTTGTTAACAAGGGGCATATTTCTCTCGGCTCGCCCAAGACATCCGCAATCTCAGGACCGGCCCTGCGCCACATTTATCATGACGCGGACTATATATTACAGCCCAACTCCCAAACTTATAACATGTGTCATCTTTAACTGTAGCATGTGGATATATATGGTATTGCATTGCTAAATCATGCAATGATGAGTTACATGCATTTGCATTCCCAATAGATTGTAGGAAACGTCTTGATCCACCTGTCCCAGGGGCCTATTTCGGAAACTCTGTTTTGGCAAGTCTAACAACTGAAACCGCGAGCGTCTTATCGGGAGATGATGGATTCATAACTGCTGTTAAGTTAATCGGAGAGAATCAACACAAAATGTTAACCGATAAAGATGGAGTAATGAAACATAGAATCCATTGGATAAATGCTTTATTATCCAAAGGATTTGTGCCCAAAAAGTTTATTTCAGTTTCAGGATCACCTAAGCTCAAACTTTACGAATTGGATTTCGGATGGGGGAAACCCAAAAAGATAGAAACGATTTCGATCGATTATTCAGATTCCATATCTGTACAATCTTCCAAAGAATCGAACTAAGACCTGGACATTGGAGTTTGTCTTACGGATACCGGGATGCAAGCTTTTGCTCGTATCTTCAATGAAGAACTAGAAAACCTCGCGATTAATTCGCAGTAATGAGGAACGAGTACACCATTTGAAACCATGACTAAATATTTGGTTCATTATGTTGATTGTTTAGTCCTTAAGTTTACGCATGAACTTCAATTTGTTATTTAAGTTGTTATTTTGTTTTGAATAAATATGAAGAGAAAGTTGTCCCAAAATTGGTTGTTTAATTGCTAGTCTAATAGTTATCAATCTTTTATGCTGTTTTATTGTTTCTCAAATGCCTCTAACTTCTAAATCGCTAACCCTCAAGAAGCTATGGCTTCCTTTGCTCGATATAACTTCTTCCCGCCTCCGCTTCATGTACCATGGTTTAAATCCTAATTCTTATGAGCCAGGCCCATATTTAACATTGCAGTGTTATAGCTATTTTATATCCTTTTACATAGAAATAAAACAAAAATGCTTTTCTTTTTGCTCATCAAATATTTAAAGCATAGGAGCTCAATTTTACTATATGATATTAAACTAGACGTATACCCGCGTAAAGTGACGATGTATAGTGGCAAATAATTATACTTGGGAACTCGTGATTTAGGTTTGACTTTTAATGCAAAGCGTGTGTTTTTTGAAATACAAAACGTGTAGTTTTTGAAGATTATGATAATTATAGAGTAGAGTTTAGGATTTTTTTTAGAAACTATATACTAAATATAAAAATTCATATGCCATATAAAAAATAAAAGATTAACCGGGTGTGACCAAAAATCTTTAGTATTTGTTTGAATTTTAATTTTGTAGAATACATAAATGTGATATATAAGTTCATTAAGATTTAAGTTTTAAGAAAATTATATATTAAAGAATAATTTTGCACTTTATATGTTGATCATAAGGAATGTTTACATAACATCATACATAACTCGGAGAAACCTATAGTCATATACCGATACACATAGTTTTAATTTGAAGATTCTTTTAAGTTTCGTTCATTAAGCAAGTGCTTGTACCGTAGTCTATTTTATATATGGGCGATGCCGATGTTAATGGAGTACGTCTTAATCTTCAATATTGAAGAATTGTTATTCGAAATAGGATGACCTGAGAAATGCAATCTACTCTTTCAAAGGAAGTTTGATATCTAACAAAACTCAATCCTTAAAATCTAATACTTCAAGAACAAATTGAAAATACTTTGCTATTGCAATGACAAACGCCATGCTAAAAACCTCTTCGGTTTCAAAATTTCAAGTTTCATAGGGTATCCTAGATGACAAACACCACCTGATCTGTAAGAGTAACTGGTTGAAAACTTCATGAGGTTGCAAAGGACATCTTCACATCATGTGAGTCACTTTGTAACTGCAAGAAATATTCAAAAAGGTGGTTAGAGTTTATATATGGTATACCTACCTTTATTCATATTATTAGTTTCTGTATGTGTGTGTTTTGTGTGTGTGTGTGTGTGGGGGGGGGGGATGATTGAGTGACATTTCTAACCCAGTTACTCGTGAAGAATGGTTTAGGTAATGTTTTATCCATAACATAATGGCTCAAATAGAGCTCTAATAAAAGGGTTTTAGGCTGACTCGGGCGAATGAAACCAAAATAATTAGCCCTTTGGGGATTCAAAGCAGTGAGGAATTAAAATATTACCAGTTGAAAATGCTTGAGTAGCGTCGTTTCTAACAGGTTTCTCTGCTTTTCACATTCAGCTACCATCTGGCCTGAATTGATCAACTCATCGAGTTTAGACTTTAATCGTTCAATTGTTGTGTATGGAAACCACACTGCTGATGGCTTCTTCCTACGGATTACATCTTCTGGTTGCTGCCGTTATGCAACAAAAATATCAGTAAGTGTTATTAGAAAACAAAACTTTAGTTACTATAAATTTTTCCTGATTGAATGATAAGCATAGCACGCATTTTTTTCCTCTGTGAATACAACTAACACTTTGCATAATAACGTTAGAACTTATTGCTCGACAAAGAGACCTACAACACTAATACTAGTAAAACACAAGTTTTATATTCATGCCAAAACACTAAACAATAATCTAGATATGTAAGATTGTAAGGGTAGTCTAAGTTTACAGAACATAACTTTTATTACTTAAGAGATTAAATTCTAGGACTTCCATATCAAATACTCACATACTAGTAGTGACCGTATTGATCTTTCTATTAAAAAAAAAAAAAAGGAAGCTAAAACTAAACAAACCCCAAAAGTCCAAAAAGGAAAGAGAAAAACATACCAATGATGCAACAGATTCCAAATAATGAAGCACCAGATTTGTAGCCTCTGCATACCGCCCATAATCAACATACAATTGGAACAATAATGCAGGGCTTGATTCAGACCCAGCCATGCCCAAGGTTCCCTTGGGTGTGCCCTGCCATTTGTAAGAAAATAAATTATAACTCCGTCACCATTACCATTACCATTATCATCTCATCTTCCCTTAATATCAATTGCTGAAGTCATTTAAAATGATTAGTAAACACGGAAAAAATTGTCTTGTTAACTTAGTCCACTAAATATAAACAGTTTACCTTGATAACAATTTGGTCCTCCATTGATTTGTATGCCTAAAAACATTGTACAATAAGTTTTTTTTCTTTTTTTATATTTATATTTACAAAAGTTAGGAGTGAAATATGTTGAAATACAGATTTCATAACCTACTAGCACCTAGCACAATTTTTTATTTTACTACTAATATCGTTAATGTGAAGTTATTAAAGATATATGTTTTCCGACAATACTCCTCGTTGATTGATATTCGTGCTATACTTTAAACTGGAATATGAAAATCACCCAAATAAATGTTTTCCAGATTAATTGGTACTTGCATTTCTAATGAATTTCATTTAGAACACGTACCTATCAAGTACAATTGCATACATTGCAATACGCAGCAATGTTTATGCAAATTTTAGGTCTGCACATGCTTTATGTACAAAATTGAATTTCTATAGGTGAGAAAGAGTTACAATACTAGCTGTTGTGTTATACATATAAGCATACAACATAGACGTAGGTACCAAAACCATTATGGTAGTCACGATAAATACTCTCAATAATACAACTAGATACCATTTGTGTGGCAGGTGGCCCTTAACTTTCTATGCAATTATACATAAAAAAACACCCTGAAGTTATACGTTTTATCTAGGATATTACCAGTTGTATCAGGGTTGTATCTTAGAGGGAAAAGAAATCATGAACTAGTGTGTTTCATGATTTCTTTGCACCCAACAGTATTTGTTTGAATTACGGATTTTTTTGTATTAGTTTGTCACAGATATGTGCATTGTATACTTAACTAGGATATATCTTGATAACAACTATGGACTAAAACTATGAACCATTGTATGATTAAATAAAAGCCAAGATATTCATAACTAGAATGTGCAGTAAAGATATAAGGTTTATTAACAAAATACCTTAAACATCTCAACAAGCCAAAGAGGAAGTTTCATCAAACTGTTAGCAGAGAGAAGGGTGTCTGCAACAATTACTGGTAATCTAGGATGAAAAGACTTATACATTACCTGCATTTAATTTAATAGCCCAAATGAACACCGGTAAGGTAAATAGAGACTCCCATCATTTGCAAATTGGTAAACAGAAGATAACTGAATTTCCACTTAAAGGCGGAATCATTTGGTTTATTAAAACAAGGGGGTTGAATAGGCTAACATGCTAGAATGTTAAATCATCAATTCCAAAGAATTTTTTTCCAATAACCAAAGCAATAATAAATATTGTAGAAATAATAAACGTGGTAGAAGCTGAGAAGTGACAAAGAACATCAGAAACATTAAACCGAAAAACTAACTCAAATTGAACTATTGGAGTACCAGATCCTATTAATAAACCACACTAACGGAAAGGACGTGATAATTCAAACAAATTTGCAGATAGAAACTTCAGATTCGATAGAATTAGAAAAAAGCGAACCATGTATTGCTTAAGTGCATCCCACTGGTCATTCCCTTTAGAGTGTTGTGCTGCAGAAGCAACCTCATCCTTTGATGCTAGGAACAGATCCTGTTTTTTGGTATCATCCCTGGAATTAATATGAAAAATTATTCATTCTAACAGATGGTGTGAAGATTATACTAACTAAAACTACTGACTGGTAGTTCCAAGCTTGAAAAGATCACTTGAGCTGGCAAATTTAACCGTATAATTAAAATGGGTGGACCTGAGCTGAAAAGAGCTTGTTTCATGCCAAACTCATATTGACCCTTTACACAACCCGCCCATTTTTCCACCTCTAGATGGAACAAAGAAAAAATAAAAGTCCAAAAAATACATAGACAAACAGGTGATGACCGATGGATACCTGCATAGACAGCAGTTTCGCGACATAGCAGAAAAAACTCTTTCTAGTTCCCTATACAAGAACTCATGATTTTAGCAGCAGTCATAATAAAGTAGCCAAGAAAGCACATGGGTTGTATTAAGCTATTAATTTGTTAAAGAAAGTAAGAATGTAGATTTACCCCTTTAATCTTGAACCCCTATAGAATCTTAGGATCACAGTGAAAACCATATCATATAGATTTGACTGCACCAACAACTCAATCAAGTTGGATGGGATCTCAATCCCTGAAAAGGTATGCAAGAGTTGTATCAATGTTCAAAGAATACCATATTACATCATTTTTCTTCAAGATCATAAATTGCCGTTTGCATATTGGTGAGACATAAAAAGTTACTTAATATTAATAGTCTATATTTAATAAACAATTATGCGAGAAATGGTTTATACCAGTAAATGACCATTCGATATTTTTCATCCATAGAAGGTGTTCCGCTGATGTTAATAAATACTCTTTTTCAAGTTTCTCAATATCCATACACGAATCCGATTTTTCACTTGAAAAGGTATCATTAGCATCTGCAAAAGATAAATGACGAACATTTACGCCATAGTTTTCCCAATGTTGAAATAAAGAGTCAACAAGACTTAGGAGAGTATTTGAATAATTATCCACCTCTCGAATTGTTATCTAGGCTTTCTAACATGATATAACTCATTCTAAATACATTTACCTGGATGCAAAGTACTGATCCGTGCACAGTCAGAACTCAGAAGATACAATGCATTAATAGTGGCAGAAAGGCAATTCAGTCTTTCTTGGATAGCAAATGATCTGAATTCATAAGCTCTCCCCGCTGCCTCACTTTTGAGTTTTCTTGAGTAAAGGTACATATAACTTGCTGCCTTGCGCCAGTTACATCGATGGATTGCAAACGCGTATAAGATCTTAAAGGGGTTCGGTTTTACGGAAACATCTGAAAGTTTTGCCTGCACGATATATTCAGAGATGATAGTTATCCAAGGGACATTTAGTAAAGCAACTGCCATTTTACTTTATATTCTAAACATGGGTTCAGGTCAAAACATGTTACGATTTGTACCCATTAGGTTGAGTTGAGCTGATACACTTCTTTCACATAAGTTTAGTTTTTATAAGCAACGAGTGTGTGATATAAAAAGCTATATTAACGAAATGATTCAAGAGGTGTTATGCATTTACATTGTAATTTGGGAGACTTTAAAACCATTACCTTTTTTGTTATTTTTTTAAGTTTACCTACAAGAGATAACAAACATAACCCGAATTGACATACTTAAAAGTAAATGGGTTAAAACTTTCCACACATATATTACTTTCTTAAGTAGTTCTACACACCTTTAAAGCAAGTTCCTGCTCCACCTTCTCAGTTAAACCAACAAAAGGTAGTGAACCGTCACAAAGAATCTACAACAAAAGTTCATTTGAAAGTGTTAGTTTATGGTAATGAATGATTTAACAAACAAATGAAAATAGTATTATAAAGTAGAGAGAAAAATTAACCTTAATTGCATGACGCTCAAATAAAACATTGATAAAATGTCTCAAGCAAATGCATTTGCTTTCTTCATCAGGATTCATAATTATTGCAGAGTATGCATCATTGTAACTGTTTAAATCGAGTGAAAACTTAAATACATTAGCCCAAAGTCGCGCTTTAGTAAGAACTGGTGATTCATTATCAAAATCTGCCCCCGAATATACTTCATCAATGCCCAAAACCTCATCAACTTGTTCAAGAGCAGCAATAGCAAATTGGCACGCACCAGCGCTCATATTATATCGCTCAAAAAGCTGCATTGCCCATTGATAATAATGAAGTGTCCAAGCTTTAGGTGAGACCTCATCGGCTGCAGACAAGTACATTATAAGAACTAACATGAGAACTATATTTTATCCAAAAAGACACGCAGACTTACATATATGAAGGTGCCACAATCCAGACACATTTGACAATTTATGCAACGAACTTGAAGCCCCATCCAAAGCTGCAACTCTAGAGAAACAATAAGTAGTTAAGCCTATATCATATCATTTCTCAGCTTAAAGAAACCAAGTAGCATAACTATTTGATAATATAAAGATTTTTACAATATATATATATATATATATATACCTGATCCCTCTATATATATATATATATATATATATATATATATATATATATAAAAAGCAAGAAATTGATTCTTCAAGTTTCTTATTGGTAGAAGTCAGTGATGCCTCACGTGTGCTTGTGCAGCGTAACAACACCAAGAAGATGAAGAATGGTGCACCATTCACTGTTCTCACCTTGAATATCATTGAAATATTCTCCTTCAGTATTTTTTGGTTTACAGTAGTAAGAAGATGCTTCCAAAACAAAACAAAACAAATTATGTTAGTTGTTGAACTTTCTTTATTTTATATGCATAGCTAATCTATTACATAAATGTGTAAAATGCAACATAAATATAGAAAAGAAAAAGAAAATAAACTTTTTAACTAATAGAATTTCGGTGGCTTGCCACCCGATTTGATCTATTTCCCTTTAAGGTAGTCGGGACACTTAACTTTTTCCCTTAAGGTGATTTTTAATCCGTTTGACCTATTTCCTTTAAAGCTAATTTAAACCATTATACTTGTTTTCATTATATAAAAATCTATTTTACATGAATTAGTTAATGATGCAATAAAAGCAAACCTCAACAGCTTCTAACTGCCCATGCTTAAGCAAGATCAACGCCAACATTGTTGAGCGAGTAGATAAAGATATTGAGCCATCTTCATCTCTGCCCCATATTATCCAGCTTGTAAATTTGAGTAGTAGAGCAGCTAAAAAGCTGGGATTTGGAAGATGTCTTGTATCAACAACACTATACCCTTGGATTGACTTTGGATGATCAAACATCAAAGCAAAAGCCAACGGGAAGTCACAATTTTTGAGCTTCTGATGGTGAAAATTTCACAAAATGTCACCAAAAAATAAAAATAATAATAATAATAAAAAAAATAGAAATAAGATTAATGCCAAAAATAGATTAAATTGTGGCATGTTCTCCCTTGATAGCTATAAAACTAAGGACAACTAGAATGAAAGTGTGTAGTGCAACTAATCATTACTAATACTATTACCAGAGGTTGTATTATCAATTAATGAAGTTAAAATAGGTTAGTGTGGATTATGTGTTATCTCTGATGGGCCAGACGGGTATAATTGAAAAAGTAAAAACGAAATTGCCCAAGATGTATATGTTTTATGTGTGAGACCTCCTGGACCCCTTTATGCAAAATTTATATTAATAATTTAATCATACGTAAATTAGCTATAACTTTACCTAAAAGTGTTTCAGACCAACCAGCCTTACCCAAACTGACCTGTACCAAATATTACCCGTTTTGACCCGTTACCCAACCTGCCCGTCCAGCCCACTTTGCCACCTCTAGTGAAGAATATAGATGTAATTACACGTACTAATTTCTGATAGTGAGAGTTGAGAGCTCAAATCATCCAACAAAGGTGCTTCACAAGGGGTGGTCCCAATAAAATGCACTATATGCCACTCCGTAAGAATTTCTTGAATCAATGGAAATAACTCACGTTGTACCCTGGAAACATCACCAGGTAACATATTTATCTGCAAACAAAAAATAAACTAATAAGCTTTCAGCTTTCTCAAATACTTCTACTATGTATACCTACCAATGTATAAAGTATAAACACATTGCTTTTCTAATATGCTCACCATGCCACTTAAGTCGACCATGTAGTTCAACAGCAATATTATATCCACAGCAGAATCAAATATCACTTTGCTAACTTCTGAAGTCACATGGGCAGTTATGCAAGTCCTAATATCAAACATTGCTTGAAGATCTGATTTGTCTTCATACTTTTGAGGAACCAAAGAGTTACAATAAAGTAAGATGACGTCGATGACTTTGTCCCACGTCACAGCTTTTCGGTACAGGCCTTGAAGAGACACCCACATGTTATGAGAGAATTTTCTATGCAATTTGTTGTCTCCTACT
This sequence comes from Chrysanthemum lavandulifolium, assembly GCA_022545495.1. Lineage (NCBI taxonomy): Eukaryota > Viridiplantae > Streptophyta > Magnoliopsida > Asterales > Asteraceae > Chrysanthemum > Chrysanthemum lavandulifolium. Next base: position 54,268,584 of record CM040240.1, read on the forward strand.
CTTTTCTTCCGAGTATCAACACCTGACTCTGATCCATAAAGAGATGGAGGAAGAAGTTCCCAATTTTAAAACCTTCAATAAACGCCTCAAAATGTCTTCAGGAAATATTGATGGTTCGGTGAAGAATGATTCATGAAATAAAGCATGTGCACCTTTCCCTAGTTGTTGACTAATATTATTGGTGCATTGAAGTACCATGTAAAGTACTTCCCAATCAAGATCACGTGATAACTTGATCTTGTTGCTTGCAATTTTGGCAAGTTCAGTGAAAGACCCTATAGCAAAGGAAAGATTAAGAACGTGGCATATGACATGGTATTAGCAAATCAACAACCATAATGATAGTAAATGTTGTGCATTTAGATAGGTAGTTTCAAACAGTTTACTTACGACTACGTTAATTTGGGTGATTTTCACTCTCTAATGGGTAAAATCGGTAACACTTCTAATTTTGGGAAATGGGTCAAAAGTCGTCTAGAGTGTTCGTAGATGCTTAAAACCCATAAATCATTAAAACACTTAAATTTATAAGTTAGTAAATAGTTTTATAATATTGATACACACGAATTAGTATGGCCTTCTTAAACACATACTCAAAAAGTATCCGTCCCAAAACCCGTTAACCTATTACGGAACCTACCCGCGTCTCCGTTTTGCTACCTCTGCCTTAATTTATGATCAAAACTGTACATATACTATCAGTTTGATTTCGGTTTCATTATGTTCAGGTTCCAAATAAATGTTTATTCGGCTATTTTAATTCCACCATCAAGATTTTCGCAACATTAAGCAATCTATTAGAGTTTGAATATAACTAAAAGAAAGCTGTGCTAACTTAACCAGATATTCCTATATAGTAAATACTATCAAAACAAAGTTATTTAGAAAATAAGGTGGCTTTCAATTTTCAATAGCATGAACCTACTACAAATTATTTCGCTTTTTTGATATGAAAACATACCATAAGAAATCTCGATTTCCTCCAAGTGACGAAATAGAGAAACAGATGATTTTCTTATTAAAACAACAGCATTGGTTGATGAATCAAGAAGTAACCCACATGGTGCATTCATACGATACCAATGATCAGCGTAATGTGAGCAGAAGTTTTTCCAGCAGTATAGAAGTGAAAGTGGACTCCTGGAAGTGGCCTATGAACATTAACATGGTTATCAGTTCAGCATTAACCACACCGCATACGGACATGGGAAAAAACTAGATAGCACATTCTCAGAAAAAGCTAGAGGTGGCAAGTTCGACCTAAACACTTGTAAAGAAGTCGATTCAGGTTATACTTTAACTTATGTAACGGTACAAACGGTTAAAATAAGAAAATAAAAAAATAAAGCACATCAAATGGCTCTAAACTTGCTGAAACTATAAGGGTTAATGGCATGTAATACCTACGTACTTTCTCATTTGTTCCATTATCATATACGAACCCAAAAAAATACCACAATACCCATCCAACTTTCAAATTTTGTTCAAATATCAGATACGAACTTTTTTATTTGTTCAAATATCAGATACGAACTTTTTTATTTGTTCAAATATCAGATAGGTACTTTTTTATTTGTTCAAATATCATGCACAAAAAAAACAAAGAAAAACAAAATTTGAAAGTTGGATGGGTATTGTTGTAATATTTTGAGTTCGTATATGATAATGGAACAAATGAGAAAGACGTAAATATTATATGCCATTAACCCAAACTATAATCTAAAGTGTAAAACCTATTTTATCCATTAATACAGATTATTATTGTTATTATTGTAATTGTAATGATATAATATTTGACACGTAGTTCTTTTCAGATAACCATTTAGCATAACTGTTTCGGGTCAACCGACCCAAAATGTGTCAGACACAATTTGACATGTTGCAAAACCTGCCTGGCCCACCCATTTTGACACCTCAAACTAAAACAATAAGATAAGAACTGGTAGGACATTTCCGCTTCACACCTCATTTTTAATAACAGACATGATCTCCTTTTTCATTTCAGCAGCAGTGAAAGAATGAAACTCAGAATCGGTAAAATGTACGTTATGATCTTGTAGTGTTGCTCGGAGAACAGAAAGATAGAAAATGCCTGGTAGAAATAACAAATGGAGGAATATTGAGGAGACATGCGTGGCAACTTGCTCCTGCAAAATTTTGAAACAGCCTTATTATAGTGTGCTGCAACAGTGATAATGACATGTATGATACAAGGATGTAGTTATAGCCCTTATGCACCTTTTCCTACTTGACAGAAAAACATTACTAAAAATCTTCAAATTGGACCATTGTCAAAAACGATGATTTCATGCTCAAAAATCAGAGATAAGCTTTGGTGATCATGATGTGGACATGTGGTCATATGCAGATTTCAACAGAATTTTAATAACCAGACAGTCCCTATTGTGTGTGTAATAATATAAAATGTTAAAAGAATTTTATGGCATCTAATGCCTACTCTTTTACTTGCAAGAAGCTAAATATTGCAATGCAAACACTTGAACAACAAAAACCAAACCTAACGCAATAAGCACCTCTACAACAAAAATGTGCAATTATTAACTGCATGAGACAAAAGTTGTTTTTTTTAAGAAATGGGAGAGAACAAATCTTAAGATGTCTAGATTTAAGACTGTAAAATAATTAGAAGCGTTAAAAAGAAAAATAATACTTCACAGCACCTCTGCAGATGAATATAGTGAATGAGCAAGCAATAAAAGATCATCTGCGGCATGGTCAGAACTTTGAAAGAGTTCTTCAGAAATCACCAATTCCTGTAATCCAAAGACTTGCTCGTGTTTCCTAGCAATAATTAACATAAGATATCATTACACGAATAATATCGTCAACAAAATATATATAATTATTTTAAGCTAAAAGTGTTCATTAATCAAGATAGCACTAGAAGGTAGTCAAGCAAGTGAACTCTCGGTTCATGCAAGCAAATTCTTAAGTCATGGATAGAAACAGTAGAAGTGCACACAAAACTAAGACTACACAACTAAAACAAAACAGTAGATTAAAATTAAAATGAGCAACAGTTGGCATATAAGCGGGCCACAAGGTTTGGAGCCTATAAATAAGATGCTTGCCATATGGATTCGAACACACCCAAAAACACATACTACGTATCCTCGTAGTGTTAATAGTTCTCTCTAGATTTGTTGAATGTTTCTTTCTCTAAGAGACATATAGCTCATGGTGTATTTAGAAGAGTGCGGTAAACTTAAAAGTTTGGCCGAACCTCGATAAATTCTCGTGTTCCTTTTGTATTATCTAACTTTCAATAAGCCAATATGGGTATAGTTTTAGTGATAGATTGTACTAGTAAATTATCTGCAATATATTATTCTTGAGTGATTTATTACTGCAAGTATTCAGATTCTTTACCATCCATCTCAAGGGAGCTAGTGATACTTTTAGTATGCTCCGTGGTTGCAATCTAATTTGATCTTCCCGTAAGAAAGGCATTCCGTTGACTTTAGTTGGAGGCTATTGAATATTAATTTGTACTTGAAATGGTGGATGCGGAAGTTGTAAAACCTTCCACATCGGTGGATCGAACATCTTCATACAAGCATTGACTAATGCAAACAAAGTGAGATTCTAGACGCTTTTTTTCAGCAAGGTCTAGAGTCTAGACATTGCCATTGAAGAAAGTAAACTCGGGGATATATAATAGAAAAACTAGCATGTGGTACAATTATCTCTTTATAAAGAAGCGGATCTTTAGCTTAACATGTGTACCGGGTTCCATGAGAACTGATCGCATTACCGATTGGTCACATAGATAACAAGTATGATACTGTTGGGATCGTTTTGTGAGAGAGAGAGAGAGAGAGAGAGAGAGAGAGAGAGAGAGAGAGAGGGAGGGAGGGAGGGAGGAGGAGGAGGGAGGGAGAGAGAGAGAGAGAGAGAGAGAGAGAGAGAGAGAGAGAGAGAGAGAGAGGATTTTGTCATGAAATAGGTCACTGGATGAAAATTTGTCCGAATTTGAAAACTAAGAACATGTATCACAAAGGGAAAGCCGTAGAGTAGGTGAATGTAACCAAGCGTGATAATGAAGAATCAAATCTTTCACTTGCAACAATGTGAACCACAAATATTTCTAATATATGGCTATTGGATTCTACATGTAGCCATCATATTACACCTCGAGGGTGGTTTTGTGATTCTGAAGAGCATAATAAAGTTTTTTATAAGGCAAATGGAACTCATCTCACTACTCATAGAATTGATTCAATTTTTTTATTTTTTATTTTTTTTACTAGGTTCCGACTTGACATTACGCGTCGACTAATCCCAGGGCGACTACCTTTTTTGGATAGCCCAGAGTCATCGCAGGTGAACCTCACATGGGGATTAATTTTCTCCCCAATGTTTGAACCCGGGACCTCAATGGACTTTAACCACTTAGGAGACCGAACAATTGTGACCACTTGGTCACCTCATGTAGTTATAATTTGCAGAATGAAGACAGAACAATTGTGACCCTAAAAGATGTTTGTTACTCGCAAAAATCTGAAAAAAAATATCATCTCAGTTGGAACCTCCTAAAAATCTAAAAGGTTCGAAGTAATAGGAAAAAATGAAGTTATGAAGATCATCTTTGGCGTAGTTGTAGTAATTAAGGGTATACGTAAAATAAATATATCACTACAAGGGTAGAAAGTAGTTGGAAACTGAAGGAGTTGTAACCAATAGTCATATAAATACATAAATTGTGAAGCTACGACATATGTGCTTACAAGATAACAAGGGTGAAATTTGGGAAAATTATCCATAAGACACAAGGTATCTTGGATTATGTACACTCTCATGTCCGGGGTCCTTCAAGACAAGTTCTTTAGGACGGAGATACTACCATATGACCTTTGTTGAAGACTTTTCTCGAAGAGTATGGGTATACATATTCAATGAAAAGGATAAAGATGAATCTTGGGCTCAAGACTCAACTAAATATGAGTTGAGATGAATGGTCTTGGTGAGGCAACGAAGATTCTCGGGCTTCAACATGGAGATAGTGAGATAGAAAATTAAGGAAGCTTTGTTCGGTTAAGAAACAACATTTGAAGGGATTAAGGAGCAAACAAACCTTCACTAACTCCTCATTTCAAGATTAGTGCTTCTAAGTTGCCAAAGAATGATGCAGAAAAACCGTACATGGAAAGACTCCGGTATATAAGTGTTGTCCGTAGCTTAATGTATGTTATGGTGTGTACTTAGACATGAAATTTCTTGAGCTCTTCGGGTGGTGAGAAGGTATATGCATAGCCGTAAAGCAGGACATTGACAAGGTGTTAAATGGATATCACAGTACATCCATGACACGTGACGTAGGGTTAGTATTGGAACATGAAAATAGTTAATGAGTAGAATAATATTGTGAATCAGACTATGCTAAAGATTTAGACAAGCGAACATCTACGACATGCTACATCTTTACTCTTAAAGCTGTCGAGTTAGTGGAAGTCTACCTCAAATTTTATTGACCACATAATTTAGTGAGCCAAATCTTTCTATGGATTGCTTGTCAAGTACAAAAGCTGAGTTATAGCGATAAAAAAGGTTGTAAAGGAAAATTTTGGCTTCAAAGATTACTTGGTGAACTTGGAATCAAACAGAAGTTTCTCATGATGCTTTACGATTAGAGTTTAATTCATTTAGCGAAGAATCAAGTTTGCCACGCAAGGACGAAGCACATTGATGTTTGATATCATTTCATAGGAGATCTACTCGAAGAAGGTGGAGTCCGAAAGATCCACACCTCAAAGAATCTCGCAGATATGCTCACATAAAAGTAGTAGGTGATATCAAATTCAATTATTGTTTGGACTTATCAATATTGTGAAAACTTAGAAAATTGGTTTGAGGACACCACCAACATTCTATGACCAGGAAAATAATGACATTTGTATTTTGGTCAAAGTGGAGATTTGTTATATTGTTGGCTCAAATTGAGAGGTCCCACATACATGGAATCTCAGCAACTTGCTAGCAAGTTGACATTAGAGGAGAGTTGCGATGATGTATTTGGAGCCTATAAACTGGATGTTTGGCATTTGGTTTAAAACACACCAAAAACACATACGAGTATCCTTGTAGTAATAATACTTCTTCTCTCTAGTTTTGTTGTGTGTTTCTTTTACCAAGAAACATATCATTGGTGGTGTAGCTTGGAGGAGTGCGGCAAACTTAGAAGTTTGGCCGAAACTCTATAAATGCTCATCTTCTTTTTGTATAGTCTAATCTTCAAAAGCAATTAAGTGTATAGTTGTAGTACTATATATTGTACATTAATAGAGTATATAATTCTTGCAGTGATTTATTAGATCAAGTATTCACACTCCTACATCTCGGTGGAGTGTTATCCCGATTATTCCACAACACTTACCCATTAGAGATAAAAACCGTAATAAAACAATAGAGGAAACAAAAGGGTGTACAAGAAAGCCAAGAAAGAGAAAGAGGAAAAAAAAAGTGCGCACACACACACACACAATCAACATTCATTCATCTGTTAAGGAGGCACAAGAAATGGGAGACATAAACGACATTTATATAGCATTCTTACCAGCTCTCGCTTTGACCTGCCAAGTTATGCAATACCAGTCCATCTTCTTTGAGTATCCAAATTTTATGTGATGAAAGCTTCACATCAATTAGTGCACCCTGGAAAAAAATCCAGTCAAGTGTTGTCAATTGAGATTTTCACATTAATTAAAGAAAGATATAATGATATGCATGACACCATCGCTCACCTCCTCCAGTGTGATGTTCAATGAAGCCTCGGTTGAAAGATCAATCCACCTTCCAGGCTTAATAATATATGCAATTTTCCCTGGCACGCCAAGGTGCAAACTGTATAAGGAGATTACCTCCTCATCAACTTCCTGCAGTTTCAAGATGCAAGAAAGTGAGCCAAAAATTAAAAATGAAAACAATAATCCATTACATATATCATCAGGCATCAGCCAACATAAAGAAACTCACCACAACCATGTATTAGTCGTATATGTTCTAACTTCTAAGTAACCTTAAAAAGGACTCAAAATAATTAACTGGCTAGCATTTACCAAGAAAATTAATTTATTATTCAATTACTATGTTAAGCAAAACTACACTTGCTAAATCTTATATAGCTGCTTAAGCAAAGATTATTCAGTAATCAGTAGAGTATGGTGCTGGATGTTTGTGAAGTAGGTGGTGGTGAAATGTGACAGCAGCACATCTATTTAATTCTCTAAATTTGACGAGTGAACATAAGGTATCATTAAGCAGAAGCTCTCTCTTGTCTTATTTACTTATGCAACTCTTGTTAACTAAGGAGTATGGAAGCGTTTGAAATTCATTTACAAGACTGTTGGTGAATACAATGTAATAGATGTACCATTATTTCATAATTAAATAGGGACTCCAACCCAGCGCATAAGTTGTTCTCTAACCTAAATTCTACCTTGTGTTAGTAGGAAAAGAAGCCACGCTTTCCATTTGTGGTGAAGATAGTTGTTTGTTAGAGAGAACAGAGACATACCATTATAATTTACCATCTCTTCATACTGGGGAGGGATATATCTTTATAGTGTAATGAAAATAAGAACATGTTCAAGAAAATAAGAGCATGATATCTCAAGCAAACTAATCTAAGTAACTGGTTGATAAAACAAGAACGACTCAAATACATACAGCAAACGAGAAAATCATAAGAGAACACAGTATTGAGTTTAAAAACATTCAAAATACCGGATTTGGCTTATGCAGGATCGCCAGAGGTAATACATATGATTGGAAGTACACATCGCCTGGCCACAACCTCCTGTAAGTAGCTCCTAAAGTTGTATATACAGAGAAATTATTGATGATAAGTAACCACAAATTATTTGTCACAGTTGCAAGTACAAAAATAAATTAACAGATGATGTTTCACTTGCACCATATTAGGAAAGCAGAAAAAGCTTCAAAATAACATAGCTACAAGCAATATGAGATGATATCATCAGAAAGTAAGGACTTATTTGATGTTTACTTGGTAAGATTCTTGTATCCAAGTATTTAGTATCCCATCAGCTTAGTTATGGTCAATGTCACTGTTTTTTCATTCAGAAACAGGTGGTTTTAAAAATAGAATTCATTGCATAAATATGAACATCTAATAATAATCCTACAAATAGATGTATAGAGAGCACATATGGAATAACAGGCTGCTCATGCAGGTTGGATAACCGGTCAATAAACTTTGGATTAAATTGGGTAATTTTGTTATGGCTCCAAACGAGTTGGGTTGAGTTGACCTTAAACACGTTTTGTCCTAATTTTCTAATAATTTAAAAAATACCATGTGTGTTGAATCTGATCACAAAAAAAATAATAATAAATAATAAATAAAGAAATAGAATAATAATCTAGTTTCTACAGTTTAGCAGGGTGTGTAATATAATAAAGGTGTATGCTAAAAAGAAAGCCATGGGACTTGCCTTTTAAACTTGATGCATTTAGAGTACTATCCAAAAGCATGTGTGACTTCAAAATATCCCATACTTCTAAGAACCCATCTTGATGAAGCACAAAAAGGTGTTTTCTCCCTCGAACCTCTGAACATATAAGATCCGTCACAGGAGCTAGCAGGGTCCTCCTGTGTGATAATCATAAAAATATCTTTAAAAGGTTGTATATAAAAATTAAAATAAAAAAAAAAAAAAAAAAAAAAAAAAAAAACAAACAAACAAACAAAAACAAAAAGCAAAGCAAAAAAAACAATACGGACTTATACCACCACACTTTACCAATTTCTTCCGAAACATTAACCATTACAATTTTGTCCAACATGGCGCACATGTTAGGGGCGTGCACGCCAGACATTTTTCAAAACCAGTTACAGTCATACAAATGCTCCTTGTAACCAAGAAAAAATTAATTAAATTCTGTAAGCAAGTAATGGGCGTGCATAAATATTTATGATGCATTAACTCACGTGCCAAACATTTATGATTGTAGATAAAATTGTGGGCATAGCGTGGGTGTTTAGAACGCCAAATACAAAGGCCTAATGCGCCAAATATAGAAAAACTCGAATGAAATAATCAAAACAACTATGGCACGCAAAAGTTAAAAGCGCGCGTGCCAAAAGTGACAAAATGGAAAATACGGTTTAAATACAGCCCTTTGTGATAGTAGACTGCTAAATACGCTTACATCTGAAATTTTCACTATGTAAATACCCCTCATCCAAGTAGAAAAATCAAATCATATATTGTACTCCTTAAATGATGATAAAGCACCAGATGCTTGCAGTTTAGATTTCACTTCATAATTGATAATAAAGCACCAGAAGCTTGTAGTTTAGATTTCACTCCTTATGAAAAAAAATAAAAAATAAAAAATAAATAAAAAATTAAATCATCCATAATCATAATTTTAGATATAAAAAAAGGAAGTGGTTATCATATTAAAATAATGGAAATTGTTTGTGAATATCAGCTCAAAATAAGAAGAAAGAAACAAAAAAATGCTAACAGGTTCCAGTTAAGTAATACCGAGTTTTATAGCATTAATAAGCATGCAATCTGTGTACAAAAAATCTTGATGTTTCTGAGAGTAGTACTGGGACTAATGGCGCAACTTCAATACAACTCAAACATCATGATGACTCTACTATTAAGCATCTAAGTAAATTCACAATAATTAAGATTGCATAAAACATAGAGAAAGCATATATTCCAAAAACAAATTATATGATAGAAGTTAGCAGATTACCTCGAAAATAGACTCAAGAAACGGGTAGCAATGGTATCATCTCGTAATTCATGCAGAAAACCTAAGATTTTGTGTAGAAATTGTTAGAACAAAATGCGGCTAATATACAATGTAACAGGTAGACAAGCATGCATTATCAGGTAGTCAAACTTTCCACTGACTATATGGACCAATATCCCATTAGTAAATTTCATTCCAGGGGCAGAACGTGTCCTTACATAGATGAAAAACTATAATCTTCGTTTAGTTAAACTGTCTTAAGTAGCACACATTTTCTTCTAAAAATCTTAATAACTAAACTTCAATTACTTCTTGATTTACTTTCCAAAAACTAAGTAGATAATGTATTCTAGTTATCCTCATATTCGAGATTTACGGAGGATAAATTACATTCATTTTACATATTTAGTACAAGAAAAATTCAATAACTTTTCTAATTTATAGTATAAAAGAGAGTTAAAAGCAATAAATCTTGGTACGAAAACTTAATTCATTTATGCAGGCCGAGCAGACAGTCCATTTTAGTAGCTTGCCTGTTCCATATTAGCCTATCCATTCCAGCAGACTAGATAGAAACACATCTCAACTACGTGCACAGAGAACTGAAAAAAAAAAGTAAACCATACCTGGAGACGTAATATCAAGGCTGCCAAGCCGGAAACAAACAACTGATCCATCCGGTTGCCCTATAACAAAAATTCCTGCAATTGCTGCTATATGTGTAATAACTCCACGAACACCAAAACTTTGGGGATTCAACTCAATAGCTTCATCAAGTGGGATAACAGAATGTGATTCATAGCTAGCGACACCTTTCAGTCTAATGAGATAAGCAACTCCAGAAACGGTCATTGTGTAAAGCAAGTATGGGTTCCTCGAAGAACTAGAGTACTGCAAAAGAAGATAGTGTTATATAAGAAGCTAGGCATGTAAAGTAAAAGGATTGCAAATATGGAAAGGAAAAAACCTCATTTTTGCATATTAAAGCAAATGGACATAACCCACTCATAAACTCAATACGCAAACCAACCCCTGCGAGCTCTGAAGAAGTGTTGAATTCAACTATCTCCAGTACATTCGGAGTAGTCTCTTTTATTCTCCTGTTATAGCACGACGCATAAACATGAGACAGGTATTAAAATGAAGATTTTAGTGGGAAGCATCTTTACACAAATTCTAGCAAATTAAGGCCAAACAGATTCCCCTTACCGCCTCCTAGTATGGATCATAATTTGATGTAACAATTAACTCATCAACTTACAAGGAGCTTTTGCCGTTATGTTTTCATTTACTTAGACCACTAAGGGCGCCACTGACTTCTATTTGACTTTAGATTATACTAATTAGTTAAAAGATCTCCTATCCAAAGTGCTAAAATTAAATGCATTAGGAGTCGTCACATGATGAGGAATGTACATATGGCAAAAACATAGATGGTCAGGCATACAGACTTTTAATGACTTATCTAACCGTATAAAGTCATGGCGATCATAATACAATTAAAAATAGATTATATGGTTTACGTGAAAATAGATTCTACTCATGCGGAAAAGTATATCAGTCTTATTCGGTGTTTAGGTCATTAATTATCAAAAACCATCTCTAAATTACTGTTTTGATACGCGAACTAAAATATGTATATATTTGAACACTTATTATAAAATAGAACACTTTTTAGTTCCCTTACTAAAACATGCATTTTAAAAAAGTTTGTTACTATTAGTGACCTAAACCCCTTGTTGTATATACTCATCTAGTAAATATACAACGTACAACCGGCAATAACATCAACCTTTTGTTTCTAAATTTTGTTTTTTCTTATTTACATGCAAACTTTTAATAATATCGATTGTGTCTATCATTAGGGATATTATTAACGGATTAATGGTAATCTTTCATAATATATACTAGTATTAAAAGTTGGTAGGTAAAATACGAAAAAATTTAAAAATGATTATCCATAAATAAAAATAGTTACTTTAGTAAAGCATTCATTTTTACCATATAAAATAGACATCTCCAACGGCACAAATACTTGATGCGTCTTTAGTGGGCGGAGCGCTTATCTCGGGAGACGGTGGAACGGAGGTTGAAGATACAGACACACTAAACCACTCAATCGAATCGCTACTGAATGCCGGAACTTCTCTGCCAACTATCGTCATGCACCACGGTTGCGGTGGCTGAAAACCTAATTTTGATCGCTAAAAGGGAGGTTCTAGAGAAAGGACTGAAAGTGTAGTGTAGTGGAGGGAAGTGGTTATATAAGGGGAAAAAAAGGTAATCGGAATATTAAATTTAATTTTGAATGTTATTCTTTACTACTTTATATATCCATGGTTTTCTTTTTATCAAATAAACCTAAAATTAGCAATGGTTAAAGTTCGAGTATAGTTTAATATAGTTACGATCAAATGAAAATAAAATTAAAATGAAAAAAATGAGAAGAAACTATAAACCCATATTTTAGATGCATTTACAAACATAGATGCATCTTTTTTTAATTTTTCCTCTTATTTAAAATGGGTGTCAGAAATTTTTTCTCATTGTTCTCATTTTAATTTTTTTTAAATTAGATCTCTTGACAACTATAAAAGCTTATGCAATGTTTGGTTGTAGAAAAATATCTTATTTGTTTATAAAGCTATTTCATTGGAAAATTAGAAAAAAACTCGTTTAGTCACCCTTTATTCCAACAATTTTTAATATTTCTAAATTTTTAACTAGAAAATGAAAACTTCAATCTACAATTCTTCACTCTTTTTCTCACTATAAAGACGGGATTTCTCAATCTATCATTCAAGTATTTCATTCTAACTCTCATCGCCAATGGTAACATCACCACCTTCCACCTTCACCGTCACAATCCGTAGTAATTTCTTTAATAATAAAAAAATATATATAACTCCGTCTAAACGGGTTTTCAAAATTATAAACTTTAGGAGAAAAAACATTCCCTTTTCAAAGAATCAAGAAACGAAAAAATTAGAAAAAAATATCTAAACCAAACACTACCTTAGTCTTTTAAATTTAAGTTTAAAAAATTGAATTTAAACTTTAGTCATCTTTTATGTTTTAGCATGTTGTAAAGTTTACTGAAAAATCAAAATATATAATTTAACCTGAAAAAATAAAAAGAATTAAAAAAATAAACAAATAATAAAAAACTAAAAACCAACAAATACATCAGTTTTTTTCAAGTTTTGTATAAAATCATTTTCGACCAAACCAAGCTTTAATTTTAACTTTTACTAGACAACATGTATACTTTCTTGACAAAGATACACCGTTGGTACCTAAACTTGTCACTGCGTATCATAATGGGACAAACCTTGCATTTATCATCGTGGGGAGTGCAAACTTGTGTCTTATACTCTAGACAAGTCTCTTGACCAATTCTGTTAGTCAACGTCTGTTAATTTCCCCATGTGCCTTGCACATGAGGGTAAAATGGTTATTTCATTGTTTTGGTTAATTACTCTTCATCTTCATCTTCCTCATGTTTAAACCCAGATTCCGGCGACCTTAAACCCAGAATCCGGCGACCAAGAATTATATCATGTGTATCATTCTTTTTTATATCAAACTTTCAAATAGATTAGACGTGTCAAATGGGTCAAGTATATGTTTCTTGTATACGTGTTTTGTTCATAGCTGCTTTATACCTCATATCGTATGCTGTTTTATGGCTACTTACAAGTTCTATCGCATTGCATGAGCCCATGTTCTATTGCATTTTTTATTGGGTAAAGGGGGGTTGTTCTGTTGCTTCCTGCTTGGGTGAATGTGTTCTCTTTGCCTTGCAATTTCTGCAGAATGAACTTGCTCTATCGTGTTTTTTTTAATGACCCATTATATGTAAGCAAAAATTACAGAAGTGTTAACATGTGCTGTATGTGAGATATCGAGCCCATCTCTGTTTTCTTTTCTAATTGTTGTAGGTGTATAAAATTTGACCTACTAAAATTATAACATTTCTCACTACTGTAATTTAGCTAAAGTTACATGTCATGTTGAAAAATTTAATTATGAGTTTTATTGCGTTGGTTAGTTAGGCTATGAATTCTATTTAGGAATAAACCATCTCTGGATTTTTGGTTTGTGTAACCATGTTCAAGCGTCATGTGCTTCAACATTTTTCACCCAAAAATGAGGAGATGATTGTTATGTTACATGGGGGTTTTAGTGCCAGGAACACAAGTTGTGCTATTAGGCTGAACTTGAAGTTGCTTAAGATTAGGTAGTATTTGACATAATTTTGAGATAGAAAGATACATAGCAAGTTTGCAATCATTGACACCTAGTCAAACTTGTGAAGCAATTTTATAGAGAATGAGCAAAAATGAATTCACAAAGCAATTACATTCTGCAAATTTAAGGAGAAAGGGCTTCTTTGACAACAAGAATAATTATAGGTATACATGTTTTAAAAGCCCGAGAGATTGGACTTGTCTAGATAGTTTGGTTTCAAACTGAATTGTGAACACGGTATAGTTTGTTCTAATTTGAATAATAAAACATAGTAGTTCCAAGTTTGAAAATCTCAGGGAAAACGACGACTTAATTTTGCTTTATAAGCAAACCATAGCGGAGTATAAACCGAATAAATGAGAATGTGATTTTTATAAGAGTAAATATTAGTCTTTTGTGGATAAGAGTAAATATTAGTGATCGAATATTTGTTTCTTTTGTTCTGATTTGATATGTATTCTAGTTCGATACTTCTTTTTGTTGTCACAGACTGTTCATCGTCATCATTTACTGTTCGAACAAATCATTTTAGACTCATTAATGATTTAAATATGGTAGCTTTATCTTGGTCGCCGGATTCTGGGTTTAAGGTCGCCGGAATCTGGGTTTAAACAAGAGGAAGATGAAGATGAAGGGTAATTAACCAAAACAATGAAATGACCATTTTACCCTCATGTGCAAAGCACATGAGGAAATTAACAGATGTTGACTAACAGAAAATTGGTCAAGGGACTTGTCTAGAGTATAAGACACAAGTTTTGGACTCCCCACGATGATAAATGCAAGGTTTGTCCCATTACGATGCGTAGTAACAAGTTTAGGGACCAACGGTGTATGTTAATCTACTTTCTTTTAACATGGTGATAAAATTGAGTTATCTTGGCGATACAATTTGATCCTTTTCATCAAAAAAAAAATTACTTATTTTTTTTTAAATGACAACTATTTATCTCACGATATATACAACAATTTTTCTTTAAAAAAAACCAAACAAGCCTATTTATTTAACCCTTCTAAGAATTCAAAGTAATACCTAAAATGCACACTACAACGACACACATCAGTTCTCTTGCGTTGTTTCTTGATGATGGCGAGTCTCTCTTTCGGGTGTTTGTTTGTTCTTTTCTGAATGAAAAGAGGTGTCCATTCGAGTAAGTCCGAGATGGTTATCGGTTGTGACCGGAGTTTGGGGTTTGTTCATCAGGAAAGTTTAGTTAAGAAACTTGTACACAAAGGAAAAAGTATCTGATTTTTGAGTGAGAAATGAGCGAAAACAGGTGAAAACCTTTAAAATATTTGTGGCTATTTTATATCATATCTCCACTGATGGCGCCATGTAAATGTATGATATATGAATCGGATTAAATGTGAGATGTGATGGGAATCATTTTGTTGTTTAGTTTCCCGTGTAAAACGATAAGGACCCGATGAGTTGATAAAAATCGAGAAGCTTGTGTAACACTAGAACGAGAACCATACGTCACTACTATGAAACACTATTTGCCAAGTGTGTGAAACTTGTGAAGTTGTATGTGTTGCACTCCTTTTATAGAGAGCCTTGTAGATTTAGAGATAATTACCCTTGCGAGATGATCAACGAGACAACGACTGTCGGGGAGCCAGGTGTTGATCATCTATTAGCAGACAAGGAGGACATGTGTCATGCGTCAATTAGCTCGTACATGGTGGTGTTTGTTGTGCGTTTTCACTGTGTGGTGTCAGATGATACATCTTAACCATTAGTGGCAGATGGGGAGGCGTAGTACTATTTGCTCAGTCAGGCCTGGCAGGTCTCGCACGACCTAGGATTTAAGCCAGGCCGCTAGATGGGTCTTGCTTATGGGCTTAATCCGAGCGTGTATTTAGTGGGTCTGGGCCACTGATATTGATACGCTATCAAAAAGTATGCATCTAAGTCACGTGACCATATATACACATGAAAGGTCGTCGTTCAAAGGCAACAAAGAGTAAAATAAAAAATAGCCCAAAACAACGTCTTTGTAAAGCCTTGCTAAATAGCGTCATTTTCTATTGTAAATGTATAATAGAGTAATTAGGTCAAATTAAAATTGGTTTACATTGTAGTTATTAGATAATATTTTTTTTTTTTATATTTCGTATACAAAGAGGTAACAAGGAAACATAAAACAAATACAAATGTAATCTCACTTAGCTAGGATTTGCCACATAGCATAAGTAATGGCAATTATATAAGAGCTTCACTCTACTCGGAGTTCGTAAATGGTACCATGAAGAAATTTACATGATTAGTTATTGCGCGAATCATACTTCATAAATCACAATATTGTAATTGTGTTGAGTAAAAATATTATAAAAAGGGTATTTGATAAAATAAAAATACATATATAGTTTTAATAAAGGCCAAAATATGTCATATTTGTCTATGACTGTCAAAATAAATAGTGTGAAGCGACCGATCAACCAAAGTGATCTTCAACCAGAAATGAAGACATGTTGCTGGTAGGATTTTCAACCATATTAGGTCAGAAAAAAGTGCTCTGTGGTCTGCAAAGTGTGAACCCACTCTCATGCATGGTTTGTTGTTATTCTTCTATAATGAAAGTTTTTGATTTTCACTTTAACTGAATGTTTTCGTGCATGGGTCCATATCCAAATGTATATTTTCCAAATTTTAGATTAATGTCATCAAACAGACACATACTGGTTATCTCCTTTCGCACATCTACAGCGGGTCTATGCCTAAATGTATGTGTTTTTCCAAAGTGTTTTCTAATATCCGGAAACAGATACGTGTACATCAATGTTTTGAAACCCGGTCGACCCGGCCGGGTTAACCGTTGGACCGGTTCGGATAAAAACGGGTCAAAACCGGGTTTTAAAAACGGTCAACCGTTTAGACCCGCGGGTTTTAAGTGACCCGGTCAACCGGGTTTTGAAACCCGGCCGGTTTGGTTTTATCATTTTTTTTTTTTTTTTTTTTGAAAGGCAAAATATATTTAACCTCAAAAATAAACTTGTAAATCTCGTAGGATGCATGTCTTTAGAAGTATGAAACTTGTAATCTCGTAGGATTTATGCCTTTTGAAGTATGAAACATGTAATCCCGTAGCATTTATGGTTGTTTAGAAAATTATGCAGGTTTATATCATTGTCCACATTTGATTTGTTATTTAGAGCATGAAAAATGGTTCTTTGTTTTTTTTTCACTGCAAAACTAGTGTTTGGACATTATGTTTGGACAATTAAAAATAGATGTTTGGACATATGCATAAAACCGGGTCTAACCGGGTTGACCCGGTGACCCGGTGTCTTGGCCGGGTCGCTCACAAACCCGGGTTTCAAAACATTGGTGTACATTGTTCCGGCCGTCCAATATATCTTGTGTCCATATTATTATTATATTATACAGTACATGTATAAAGACTAGTCGGATACCCGCGCACAGCGGCGGCGATAAGTATAGTTATATGTGTTTGCTTACCCGTTAAGTGAATTCGTTTCACAACACTTGAATGTATATTTGTTACTTGTATGTGTTTGTTTAGGTTACCCGTAGCTTTCCGTTACATCATTATTCCCCATATAAAATACTCTGCAATCTCTTACATGTCAAACACTCCCCAAAATATATTTGACGAATCAAGATTGTATTGATTGAAATAAAAGTTAAAGTTGTAAAATTTGAATTAAAATAAAATAAACCCACTAAAAATATAAAACTAAAACTCATAAAAATATATCAAAATGGATGTTGAATTAAAGAGCATAAAAGTTTAGAAAATATGGTGAAATTAGATTATAAAAAATAAATAGATAAAAGATATTTCAATTTGAAAATAAAGATGAATTTTAATTGAAAGTGACACCGCCACTTTATAATTAGACTCTTATCTTACTTTTTAGTGGTTAGGAGTTAGCTGGAGTTTGTTAAGAATTGACACATGTCATCTCATGATTGGAGCTCCTTATCTTAATTTTGGTTAGGAGTTAGAGCTTGGAATGAGGTTTGACGTTTAAACGCATTATACTGAGAAGTATAGATAAGATTGATGTCAATTAAGTTGTCAACTATTGTTAGACTAAGTTTAGTAGATTTCTCATATATACGTGCAAAAGTTAAATTTATTAATATTCAAGAATTACAGAAATTGAGAAATATATATATATATATATATATATATATTTTTTTTTTTTTTAAGGATTACCCGGTAAAATAAAATTGGAGAAATCTCAAATATTGAGATACTATAAGTGACTGAAAGGATCGGGGTGTCGTTTGTTTTTCGAGCTTTTACCTCTTTATCTGTAAACCTGTCTGCAGAAAAAGACGCACATCTAAAGTCTTCATCTACACGCAAGAAGACTGTTTGTTTTTTATGTTATTAAAGTACTTCTTTCATTTTTTCTTTTCTTTTCTTTTTTAAGCTATTGAAGTACTATCGTTTCGATCGTTTTGTATTTTCGCCTGCTTTTTTACATTTTGTCCGCTTTTTAAGTTTTCGACCGTTTTTACGTATTCGTCCGGGTTTTACGTTTCGTTGCTTTTTACGTTTGAGTCCGTTTTCACCAATTTTTTACGTTTTGAACATTTTTTACTTTTCGACCGTTTTTACGCTTGCATCTGCTTTTTACTTTTCGTCCGTTTTACGTTTTCTCATTTTACGTTACCTTGTTTTTTATGTTTCGTCGCATTTTACGTTTTGTCTGTCTTTTACGATTTCATCCGTTTTTACGCTTTTGTTTGTTTTGCGTTTCGCTTTTAAACGTTTTTGATGGGTTTATTTTAATCATTTTTTACGTTTCATTTTTTTACGTTTCGACTTTTTACGTTTTGTCTGTTTTACGCCGACCCTTTTAACGTTTTATGCTTTTTACATTTCGTATGTTTTTACGTTTCGACCCTTTTATGTTTTTTTACGCTTTCGCTTTTTACGTTTCATTATGTTTTACGTTTTCATCGTTTTTTACATTTTACTCCGTTTTCTTACGTTTTCATCTATGTTTTCTCCACTTTTTACGTTTTCGTCTGTTTTTTTACGTTTTCGTTAATTTTTTTTTTACGTTTTCGTCATTTTTTTTACGTTTTCGTCCATTTTATTACATTATCATAAGTTTTATTACGTAAGATAATGTAAGAAAATGTAGAATAACGTACAAAAACATATGGAATCATATGAAACCGGATAAAACGTAAAAGACGAAACGTAAAACCGACTAATACGTAAAAACGAAGACAACGTAAAAATTGACGAAAACGAAAAATGATTTAAATGGACAAAACGTAAAATACGGATGAAAACGTTAAAACGGACGAAAATAAACAAAACGGGAAAACGTAAAAGCGGACGAAACGTAAAAATGAAGAAAACGTAAAAAACAGTGAAAACGTAAGGAAATAGACGAAACGTAAAAACGGATGAAATGTAAAAAGACATACGAAAAATAAAAATGACGAAACGTAAAAACGGCGAAACGTAAAAAGCGGTGTAAATGTAAAACCGAATAAAGCGGATGAAAACGTAAAAATATGCGAAAACGGACGAAATCGACAAAAACGTAAGAAAACGGACGAAAACGTAAAACGAACAAAACGTAAATACACGGACGAAAACGTAAAAACAAAGAAAACGTAAAAATCGACGAGAACGTAAAAAGGCGAAAATTAATGAAAACGTAATAAAGTGGACGAAACTTATGAAACGGACGAAACGTAAAAACAAACGAAGACGTAAAAAGGGGCGGCGTAAAAACGTGCGAAAACGTAAAAAAAGGGACAAAACGCAAAAAAACGGACGAAAACATAAAAAAACTGACGAAAACGTAAAAAAACGGACGAAACATAAAAAAGTTGTAAGATATTGAGAAAGAGATGTTGGGTTTGTGAAAGAAGTGGTAAGAAGTGAAAGATAATGTCTGAAATTTAAAAGAGGAAAGAAGTGAAAAAAAACACTTTTGTCTACAAAAACAAACAAAAACTTCTACCCTCCCGGACAAAAGAGTGAAAAGAGGAAAAATGCTTATTGAGAAAAAACAAACGACACCTAACTAACATCGACTAAAAAGCATAACATAACAAACTTTTTGACTTAAATAACGATGTTCTAAAAATATATATGATACTCGGATAAACATTTGTTTCGATAAGATCATCGGTTGCAATAAAGGAGCGTCTAAATTATTGATTGGGTTGAATGACCTTCAAATGAGTTGCGGAACCTTTAAATTGTCAAGGCTGTAAACGGGTATTTATACGTCCATGTATGCTTGCCCCAAAATCAATCACGAAACAAATCTCTTTGGCAAATCAACAACTCCCAACAACATATAATTTAACCTTAATTTTAGACGGAAAAGTTACTCGTAGTCTTTACTACTTAGGCTGAAAGACAAGGCGTGAATGGCAACTTAGAGTGGACGGTGTGGTAACGGGGAAGGGGAGGTTAACCCCTATCGCACCTGCGTTACGGGGCATTAACCACACCCCCATTCGCGTTACGGGAAGGTTAACGTGGGTGTGTTAGTGGCTTAACGCCACGTTAAGGTTGCTTCAAAAAATAATAAAATAAAAATTCATTTCACCCCCTAAACTATTTAAAGTAAATTTTCACTTACACCCCCTCAACCTATTCAAATTCAAATTTAAATTTAACTGGTTAATTCTGAGCGGGATAAATGAAGTTCAAATTTGAAATTTAAAAATCAAATATGAGCGGGATTTATTCAAATTCAAAATCAAAATCAAAATCATCTGCCTATATATACAACTCTACCAGAGTTGTTTAACACACACAACTCAGACACACAACTTACACACACAACTCACACACACAAAAATGTCTCGCAAAGATTTCTCTCAACAATTCCCAAGTCCACAACAACTGCCGGAAACTACCTTTCCAAGTCCACCACAACTGCGGAAACTACCTTTCCAACTCCACCACAACTGCCGGAAACTACCTTTCCAACTCCACCAGAAGAAGTTGAAGTTTATTCAACTCCACCAGAAGATGTCTTTCCGGTTTTCCAACCGGAAAATGTATTTGTAAACACTCCACCTCTTAACAATCCAATTGTTAACACTCCACCTGTTAACAATCCACTGCTAACAGTCCACGGGTGACCTCGAAAACAATCTATTTGGGTTTAGTGAGGCTTACCTTCGTGAACTTGCGCATGACGAGGAAAATTATAAAGATTATGGAAAACGAGGCACACGAGGAAGTCGCTCGTTTGAAACAGAAGCCCGGGAAGTGAATATCTTAGGAGAACTACTTTGACATCATGGAGAAAGTACTTTCTTGGCGAGTTTAATTCTCTTCGAGTGACGAGGTTACAACTCGATGATTCGTATTCTAATTTGTAGTTTTATTTTCATCAATCTCGTTTTAGTTTTAATGTTTAATGTACTGTGTTTAATGTTTAATGTATTTTGTTTTTAATGTTTAATGTTTAATGTTTTTAATAAATGAAGTGTTTATTTTAGTTTAGTGGTTGAATTTGAAAATATTTGAGTTAAGGTTTAACCTTGAGAATGTTATGATAAGGGGTGTTTTTTTGTTAAGTTAAGGTGAAATGTTAAAGCTGATGTGGCGCTGACGTGACAAAGGTTAAACCTTAACCTAAGGTTATTATACCCAAGGCTCTTACTGGCCATTATAGGGTCACGTGCGACCCCATGTCCAAGAGCTGAATCATGCGCGAGTGAGGGGAAGAAAAGACTATTTAAGGTGTGTTGCTCACCTTTTTTTAAAATTTTTAATTTTTGGTAAAAGGTTACCACAAGTAAAATTTATTACTCTAAAAAACAATTAAGTACAACGGATGTGTGTGAATCCCATACCTCAACTCAAAGAAGGCAAACTAAAAGCGCCTACAGTGCTTAAAACCTAACAAAGCATATGAAATGACATGCTATACTTATGCAAAACAAAATAAAAACAACCTATCTAATCTGACCACGTAGACTAATGTCATAAGCATTAGCAAACTTCAATTGAGCATCGGTCAAACCACAATCATCGAATTCATCATCCTCATAAGAATTTTGGTCATGAGTATCTTCTTTCTATTGCTCCATTAAGCTCCTCATGCCCACTGCACTACTACTTTTAAAACCGTCTAATGATGTAAAACTAGAAGTTTCATTGAAGTCATCAAGGACTTCATCATCATCACTATCCGAGATAACTAGATCACCAACCTTAGAAAATGCATTGCCTACCTTTTTTCCATTCTTTAACCATGTTGGGAGTGCTCTTCAAAGTACAAGGAAGAGACACAATGGATGAACTTGGGATACTTGCATAGTTTTTACTGATTTTTTTGAGCTTTTATGAATTTTATGATGAAAATGAGAAAAAATGCAAAATGAACAAACACATAAGCAACTAATTGACAAATAAGAATAGATCTAATTATAAAACAACTAATAAGCTATAGATAAGCACTAGAATACTATAGTGCTTAAAAATAAGTGAAACTTACAAACACCCTAGCCAAACAAGGGTGTGAAATGCTTGAGGAGCTACTCAACAAGCTCCACTTGTTTAAAACAAGTCAGTAATGACCTATAAGCCCTTCCTTGTCCGGGCTTATCTTCCACAAACTTATTTTTTTTAAACTTATTTTGACTTTTTTTACTATTTAGGAATTTTGAATAATTGACAAACTAAGCTCACAAAAACTATAAAAGCTTATATGAGCTTGTAATTAAGATGTAAGAGCTTATAAACAACTTATAACTACTTTATTTTATCATTTAAAAGCAATAGTAAAAACATAAATGTAAATTTAAACAATAGAATTGAAACAAACTTTAAATTTTATTAATAATAAAAGAAGATTACAAAGCTTAATAAACTGAAATTTAAAAGACAATTACAATGAAATGATAATTTGACATAATAATGACCCTAAAATTCTAATGCTTCAACTCGAAATGAGGGGTATTTATAGGAGAGCTTGAGTCTTCTTAAGGTTTCGAGAAGGATCTAGAGCTATGATCTTGGCCTTTCAATCATTGTATCATCATCCCATTCAATCATAGCCGCTTGATCAATTAAGTGATGTGCTTCAACCAATAGGACAAGCCGGGATTGCCCAGTGTCATTCTCATGTGTCAGGATGTGCAAGCAGTTTCTAGAAGCTTTTAAAGGACGGGTAAAAATAGTGGTTAAGTGGGTGAATTTGGGGAAGGGGATGTACGGGTAAAAATAGGCGGGTAAGGGGAAAGAGTAATATTTTACTCTTGTTTGACTTTGTTGACCTGAGGTGGGAAAGGATTGGATACGGGTTGTGGATTTTGGACTGTTAGTGGGCTGGGGTGTGTAATAGGTTAATATATTAGTGGATTAAGATGTAGGATTTTAGTTAATGGATTCGGATTAGTGGTAGGTTAAGTGTAATTAGTTAACAAGGTTAGTTCAGGACTAACCTTGCAAAAAGGGAAAGTTAGGTTTGATTAGATTAGGTAGGTTAGGTTTAGGGACTATGATGTATTTTAAATAAAGTTGAGGGTGTAGAGTTTAACTATGGTGAAGTAGAGGGTATAAAGTAAACTTGAGCAAACATGATCCAAGATCCGTAAATGTAGAAAACCGCTTCCCGGCTCCGGTTTCACTCTCTTTTCTTTCTCATGCTCGTTTTCTTCTATTTTATCTTTTCTTTGTCCGCTTTATGATATCCGAACTTGCATATGCATAAACTCGAAACACAAAGATATTAAGCATTAAGGGTTAGTTTCGGTTTATTTGGTCCGCTTTTGATAAAGAAAAGGGTATATGTTTTCACATATACCAAGACCCCTGTCACAAAGAACTCCTTTCCCGTGGCTTGTAAGATCTTATTCACTTTTGTGATTCATGTCCTCAGCGGGAATCACTCATCCACTGAACATATTAACTCTATTTAGTTGATGATTGCACACTGCTTGATGACAGGGACCATTGTCGACATAGGAAAGATCATTTACAGTGATCTCGTAACCAAACTACAATATAAATCTAGACTGAACTATGTCTCATATCCTAGATTTAGTTTGTGTGCTTTACAAGTGTTACTTGGTTTGCAATTACACTCGGGACTTTGATTTTGGCACTTTCCGGCCGTTAGTCCTTTAAACTTTGCAAAGCTCCCATCCTTAGTCCTCCCATTGAATTGACGGGCCATATGGTTGATGTATATAACGATAGGGAATCGGTGTCTACAAAGCCTTCTCGAAAAGAAAAAGGAAGACTCGGATGTGGCTAAAACCAAACCCAAGCCACAAGTCCGTGAGGCTTCGGAACACAACCTAAAAGGCGAAAAAGACCCCTGACTAAAAATCCACCCAAGAGAGGCCAAGTAACACTACCTCGGTGAGAACGAAGGTACTAATACATCACACCGGTCCCCTTGGTACCAAACACGCTCCTCAAGATCAAAGGGAAACAAAACCACTGGTAGGGGCGCTTCCACCATTCCTTATGATAGACCTGGAAACTCGCACCGGTGCTTGAGGGGACACCGAGGGACAAAGATTCGAGCGAAAGAACCCCTTGATACGAAACTCATCACCAAATCCACCGATCCTAGTGATGACAATGGGAAATGCCCATCGGTGTATGAAGGGTCCTTGGGGACAAAGACTCGGGGGACAAAATCACCCGATATGGAACCCATACCCCTTCTCGTTTTATTTCGTGGCGGATGTTCAAGATTTTCTTCTATCGATGAAGAGCTTGAAAAATAAAGTGATGAGGAAGTTTTCACGATGGTGATGATATGGACACCGATGTTCAATCCATCGAATAAGAGCATCGGCCTCCTCCAAAAGCTCGAAGAGTCATCCTTTCAAGTCGATGATGATTCCTCCGACTCTGCACTTCTTCTTGCCTCAAGAAATATGATAATATTCTTCCTCTCACCGAAAGACAACTGGTCAAATTCTTAAAGAAGGCTACTCAAAGGCTTTATGATTGTATTGGCGATGAACAATGGGATTAACATGTTCAAGTTGTTGCTAGTTATATGACCTCGGGCTTCATTGTTGAGAATTTCAAATATAATGGTGAACATGTGGAAAACACTTACAATGCTCTTCACTCCTCGGATAATCACTTGAAGAAGTTTCTCAAGGCTTTTCAGATGCTCACACCAAACTTGACAACATCAAAGAAGCCGCCAAAGATGACCTCAGACCGAACAAGAAAGTTATTGAGGCTATTGACACGTATGTCAAGAATTCATCAAGCCTCAATAAAGTCATCCAAATGTTGAAAACTCAAATGTTTAGGGTCTCGGTTCATCGGTGGAGGAGATCAAGTCCTCTCTCATCGTTGGAAAAGCATTTGGCACTGGGTTAAGTCTTCAAATTCTATGGCACTGAATCTTAGGCCCAGAGTGTCGACTATCACTTGTCTTCAAGCAGACACTTGGATATCAAGTCAATGGTATCTAAAATTTATTAGGCCTTCAAGGTTCAAGCTTTTCCTCAACTTCAGTGCATGCGCCAACTCTTGCTATCACTGAGTTCCCAACAATAGTTGAGGGGTACAGAGTCACTAAAGCTGCTACAAGTGAACCAAGTCTTTCTTACAATGAGGGGGAGTACAATGAAGTTGACAATACTCCACCAACTCTAGCTGCCCAATCTCATCATTCCAATGTCCAATCACTGAAGCAACTCCATCATCATCAGTTCCTCCCAAAGACAAAGGCAAAGGCATTCTCACAACACCGAGCTCGAGCAACAACCTAAAATGGTACCTTCCTCACCGTCGGATCGGACACGATGAACCTATTAGGGTACCTTATAAAGTCAATGGCAAATTATATTATCGATTGCGAAAGAAATGGAGGCTTATCTTGAAAAGGAAGAATTGACAAGAAATGCAAACAAGATGAAAGGATAAAAAATCGCTTTGATCAAGGTTGTAAATGAAGAAGTGAAAAGCTTGGATTTGATCCAAAGGCATTGGCGTGAAAACAAGATGGTGAAAAATTCAAAAGGGCTCGAATCTTTCGAATCGGTAGCTATTAAAAGAAAAGGGATAAAAGGGTAAAGGGATGGCATTTGAGCCCGAAGAAGCAAAGGATTGATCATTACAAATGGGTAATGACAAGTAGAAAGAGGATTGAACCTATATCGATATCAAGATTCATCCAAACACCAAGCTCGTTGTCTTGATCTATAAAGGAAGTGACAAAAGAACCTTCGAGGTTCATGATCCATTTAAATTTTCGACTTTCGAATCACTAATTTGGATGAAATGGGTCCCATCATCCTAAAGAAGAAGAATACAATTGTCAAAGATCTCATGGACTCACTAAGTAAAAGATATAAAAGACTGAAGAAAATAGGGCTGAGCATCGGGTCGGATCCCGACCCGACCCGACCCAACTAAACCGAGACCCGAAACACACTATAAACTGGACCGAGTCCCGACCCGATTGATACTCGTTCGGGTTCGGGATACTGTCGGGCTTGTCGGTCGGGTTTCGAGACAAACGGGCCTGACCCGATTTCACTTTATAGTTCCAGCCCAAAACCAAATAAAGCTAGGCCCAGCAGAATATTTCACTAAATATTATAATTTGGAATTTGGATAGTGATGTTACATATCAGTGTTCTCCTTTTTGGCTACTGAACATTTGTCCTAACTGATGTAAGTTCAAAAAAAAAAAAAAAAAAAATTGGCTCTTGAACTTCAATTTGGCATCAAGTCCTTCACTCCTTTGGCATCAAGTAAAATTGGCTACCGCCATCAAGTACTAAGTTCAAAATACTCCAAAACCAAATACAAATGACAAATGTTTTGAATCATGCCTCCACGACATTCTAGAAATACAAGTTCAAATTAGCAACCAAATACTACTCACGACATTCTTGAATTTCCATGTTCTCCTTTTGTTTCTCTAACGCCTCTTGAATTTCTAGAAAAACATGAGAACATAAGTCAAACATAAGTTACTACTATAAACAAATAACCAATAAACTAAAATATAAATACTTTACCTTTAGCAACCTCGTCAGTCTTTCATTAAATCCTCTAACGATCCAAAGTGATGTTTCTACTTGATGTACGGATCCAATCTTGTGTGCACACCAAAGCCTCTACAATGCTAGGCGCTAAAGAATTCCTATATGGGTCTAAACTCGACCACTTGCGCTTAAAGGCGGATTCGAAGCAACGGTGGATACTTGGATGCACAAGATATCTATTAATAAAAACATAAATTTATAAAAACAAAGCACAAAGAATCTAAGATATCTAAAATTTAATAAAAAATAAGTTGTTACCTTTCGCCATCCTTGATACAATCGGGAATCTTGGACTATTTACCTTCCACCAATTAAGTATGTCGAATTCTTCGTCATCCTCTAGTTCAAGACGCGGTTCTTTTAGATATTTGGTCAACTGCCTTCACCCCACTCATCTTATTTCCAAGTTTATCTTTAAATGCGTCTAAGAAAGCAAAACCACGACGATTTAATTGTGTTACTACTTTGACTTGTTGTTGCTTTTGGTATTTCACTTTGACTTGATGTGCCATATTTTTCTTTGTAAATGGCAAACAAGACCCCATATCTTCCTCAACCTTCTTAACCAATTTGTCACATAATTCATCTTCGGTTAAAAATGAAATAGGCGTCTCATCACTATCTTCATCGACCTCCATGGGAATGCAACCATTTTCTATCAAATGTCTAAACCCGTAGCCTACTATTTCCGACTTCATTGTGGGATCTAAGATAACGGCAAAATACATATAATGGTTGATTTTTTTGTAATCACCCCAATATTTGTCATACTTTTTTCTCATTTCTTCTACCATTACCTTAAAAGAAGGTTTTTCTTGCCAATCACGAAGATGCTTATCAATATCAAGTACCTCACCAAACCACAAATGAGCTACGGGAGATGATACGGTTGACACAAGTTCGGTTGTTTCTTTAAATTTTTCCAAAAATGCAACTATCTTCTTACAAACCTCAAAATCACCCCGCTTAGGTATTTCCTCTAGGTCCCGCAAAACAAGAGTTATTAAAGTCATAATCAATAAAAGCATCTTTTAACTCAATAGCGGTTTTCAACATATCATGTGGAATTCCATCTTGTAGGGCATTTGAAACCAAAACTTGTTTGAAGTACAAGCCTTTTCAACACTTTCTTTAAAGTTGGTCACTCTTTGGCTCGAATGTTTTATGTATTTCACGGCTAACCCTATGGTATTCACTTCCTTGTTGAATGTTTTAAACCATCTTTGACAACTTGGTTTAAAATATGAGCCATGCATCTTATATGAAAATGTTTACCACCATCATACTTATTTGGCAAATTTTCTACCAAGTATTCAAGGGCTTTGTCATTTGAAGCAATGTTATCAACCGTAATGGTCATAACATTCTTTATACCCCATCCGCTTATACATTCCAAAGTGCTCTACCAATATCCACCCTCTAAGGCTATGAATTGGTCTAAAATTAATAATTCTTTATGCATTACCCAATCATCATCTATAAAGTTAGTTAATACCATAAAGTTCATTCTTTTGCAACTAGAAGTCCACGTATCGGTGGTGGACTTGTTGCTTAAGAAATTTAATAGGCTCTTCCTCTCGCCAAGAAAAACTTAGAAACATCCCTAGCAATAGTAAACGAGAGGGCATATTAAATCTAGGTTGCATGTTATTTCAAATTTAATGAATGCCGTGTTCTACAAACTTAAAAGGAAGCTCCAAGAATAATCAACTCAATCAACGACTTTTTAATCAATTTTTCATCATACTTCCAAGTTTCTAAAGTACCAATGCTACTATCACCCTCAACATTCTCCCAATCTTTTATTACAAGTATAACTTATATATTTTCCTATTAGACAAAAACTAGTCGCCGCTAGTGACCATGTTGAGAGTCGCTTTTAACATCGATAGAATACTTTTTAGAAGACGATGTCTTCTAGTAAAAGTAAGTTCTCTTAGCCTATTTTCCAAAATGATTAACCGTTCGTCAAACGGAGTTGTAACAAATAAAATGCGGTCACCAAACTTTACCGAAAACTACCCTTAAACAATATTTTTGGTACAAGTACCCTACTTTACCTATGTTTTCTCCATGATCGAGACTCTATGATAAAAATTTAAAAGCTAAGACTTTGAGATAATGCTACAAGCTTTCCAAAACAGTTGGGTTTGTTTTCTAACACTCGATATTCACTATTTTACGACTAGCTTTTCGAGGCCATTTAGTCACTTTCATCAAATTGTCAAATGACATTATTTTACTGACGAAAAGTTATAATTTCATAATAAATCACTAAATGATTATCGAGGATATCATTTCGACGTAAGTACTTGTAAAGTATTTTATAATATGACGAGATGTCATAAACTTATATTTCGACGATAAACCTTATTTTCAAAAATGTACAAGTGGTATGGATATCATATGAGTTTGCATGCACGACATTGTTTCATGGCTTACATTAGAACACATCATTCATATTAGGTTGCGGATAGAGATCGCACCTCATTTCAAAGTGTATCTACTTTTGTCATCATAAACATTGCACTGTGTGAGTTCGTAGCCCCACTTTTACTCGCTTAATTGTTTTATAAACTCTTCGGGAGATACATGCTCAACTACTTGCTTTTACTTTACATTTATATGAACTTAAATATCTTTTGTTTCACTCTATGTGCGCGTAAGTAGATTATGCCTGAACTAAATTGATCACTATGTTATGAACGCTATTATTTGAATCACTTTCCTTGATTTTGAACCCTTCAACATGTATATTTGAGCTCTTTTAAATTGATTCGGACCCTTTAACATATAAGTGAACACTTTGGACTTGTTATGAACCTTTTGACATATTGTTAAACTCTTTTAACTTGTACAAGGACCTTTTTTTATATATTTTAAACTTGTTTGACGTGATTTTGAACGCTTCGACTATCTTGAACCTTTTGATATTATTCGAGCTCTTTGACTGTTCTGAACTCTTGAACTCGACTTAAATCTTTGAACTTAATTACGAACTTTTGAACGGAACTCTTGAACTTAAATACAAACTTATGACTTGTTTGAACTTATTAAACCGGACGTGTTATGACCTTGACCTAAAGTCTCGCCATATCGGTGGAGCGTTCTAAAGTCTCGCCTTATTGGTGGAGCGTTCTCAATAATTCTCGCCTTATTGGTGGAGTGTGCAAAGTCTCGCCATATCGGTGGATAAAGTCTCGCCTTATTGGTGGAGCGTTCTCAATAATTCTCGCCTAGGTGGTCGAGTGACAAAGGAGTCTCCTTGTTGGAGCAAAGGCAAAGTCTCCTATGTTCGGAGCATCCCCGAATTATTATATCGTGGTGCAATATTGTGAATTATTATGGTAACTTATACTCGACTACTAGACACACTATATTTTGTGCAATGGGTTGTGAACATTGAGGTTGCAAGTTTTGTATGGGCAAAACTTGAACCGAGTGGATTTACAATGCCTTTGCTTTGTGAACTCATTTGACATCGTGTGCTTGAACATAAACTAGACATATTTTGGCAGTGGGTTGTGAACACACAGGTTGCAAGTTTTGTATGGGCGGAACTTGGAACTGAGTGGATTTACAATGCCTTTGCTTTTGTGGACTATTCTATATGACCAAAAACTTTTCCTTTGCTGCATGAACATTCTTTAAAGGCTTTATAATTCAACCAAACTCTATGAACTCACTCAACCATTGTGTTGACACTTTTAGCATGTTTTATCTCAGGTATCTAAGGCATTCACTTCATGGCATGCATGTGGACTTATCATAGAGTCGCGGTGTCGACGCTGTCTCACCTATATTTTATGCACTTAACTATCGTTTGATTGTAACAAACTCGTTTTGATATATTGGAAATCTTTTGGGACCTAATCTTTGTAAACTCTTATTATTTTAATGAATCAAACGACAATTTAGGTCGCTCGATATAACTGTAACTTTGATGCTATGACGGTCCTCCCAAGGTATTCCATTCATCAGTAAATACGTAATTTGGGGTGTGATGATTGGTATCGAGTATCGGTTATAGAGAACTAGGTTGCATCATTGACCCTAGACTATAACTACATCATCATAGCATCTCATCATATCATTATACGTGCATACTCATTATACATGCGGATTCATGACTTAACACCAAACATCATATGAGTTGATTAGTCCAAGCATTGCATAGTTACTCCTAAATTATACATAGCCCGATCACCTATGTCTAATTCGGGAAGAATCATGCAATGAAGGAGTACTAGTCTCATATGTGTAAGCAATTCCGAATCGAGCCAAATTTTCAAAAGATTTTCTTCAAACCACTTGTTTCGGTTTGATCCGAGTGACAGTTCTTGTTTGATGAGTTGCAAAGATCGAGCTAGAAACAAGTTGTTACCTAAACCGATTTAGCCTAATCGTATGACAGCTTCTTGTTTGATGAGTTGTGGGATTAAGTAAAATCGGTTACCTAAAATCTTTGAGGGTTTTGCTCGGAATGGGAAAGCTTGCCTCATCAAACCTAACCATAAGAGAGCATGTCTTTAGAATGGGATATAGTCACGATATATGCATGAGCATTGACATGATCATTTAAACTATACACGAGCATGAATTTTTAGAACCCTTGTCGAGGATCGGACTATAGTTATCATTAATTGAATCACGAGGACGTGATTCCTCGACATGGGAAGAATGTCACAATTCTTAATTTCCGGTCATTTTCAAATTTTACTATTCATTCCGGAGAAAATTTATATTTCATTAACGATATTTTTCTTATTAAATAAACGCTATCGCGTAATTAATTATTTTGAACATGTGATCCGATACTTCCAAATATTATCCCGATATATTTTTATACTCATATTAAGATTATAAAATAATATTATTAGTTTACCCGTGTTTTAAATTTATTTGGTATATAAATTGTTATATTTATATAATTACTGACGGTTTTCGTAAATACTACACAATAATTATTATTTCACTCAATTTTGTAAGAAATGTATTTTTATAATTTTATGACTTTGATATATTTTATTTTGTTCCGTAAAATTTATTTCTAGCTAACGCTACCTCAAATACCTATTTTAGCTACTACATACAAACTAATCATACACATTTATACACTTACTTAATCAAAATATCTCATTCTTTTTCTTTGTTTTACTTTTGTCGACCAAACAAGATGACACACCAATTTTTGGACAAAAAATATCTACTAGCTAAGTACTAGACATTACACTTGTATTGTATTAATATTACAAACATTTAACACATACATTCACACATATCTTAGGTGTAAAAAATATATCACTCTCTCTCTCCTCTCTTAGAACCGCCATAGCAAGAAGAAGAAGGAAACCATATTTTTTCATGATCCAAGTGATTATCAAGTCTTAGAAGTAATCTATGTTAAGGTTTTGAAATAAAAACCTATAGATTAATAAGGTTTTCATCATTTTCTTTCACATAATCATTCAAGTAAGCATTTCATGATCTTCATAACTCTTTCATATTCATATTTATGTTATTCCATCATTTTGCAAGAAAACATACAAGTTACATGTGTATCTATACCACTTTATTTGTTTTTAGTACTTATAATTAGTATATCTCATCCTATATATTATCCCTTGAAACATATCATTTTGATGATTTCTAGGAACCCATGACACCCTAAGAAGGTGTATGGTAGGTTTAGAATAGCTTTGGCGTTGATTTGAAGTGGTTAGAATAAGTATTATGCGAGAAAAATCATTTTCGACAACAATAAATAGCGGTCCGATCTTATTTGGGAAATCTGGAAATTTCGACAGTTTACAAAATATTTTGGGCTAGAAATTCAGAAAATACACTTTAAAACGAAAGCGTGGTCGCTTGAACGGGTTAAACGGAGTTATAACGAACAAGTTATGTTATTTTCAAGTTTAACGACGAAAACTATATTTCTGAAAAACTGCATGCTGTCAAGAGTTAATTTAAGGGCAAAAACGAGTTTTAAACATTGTCTAAATGAGTCGATTTGTCAAAAATATATTAGTATACTTTAACACGAAGCTAAGGACATATAAAACGTAGAAAACGGACTTATAACGACTAAGTTATTAACATTTTAAACAAGTTGTCGTAACTTTTATTACAAGTATAACTTATATATTTTCCTATTAGACAAAAACTGGTCGTCGCTAGTGACAATGTTGAGAGTCGTTTTTAACATCGATAGAATACTTTTTAGAAGACGATGTCTTCTAGTAAAAGTAAGTTCACCTAGCCTTTTTTCCAAAATGATTAACCGTTCGTCAAACGGAGTTGTAACGAATAAAATGCGGTCACTCAAACTTTACCGAAAACTACCCTTAAACAATATTTTTGGTACAAGTACCCTACTTTACCTATGTTTTTCTCCATGATCGAGACCTCTATGATAAAAATTTAAAAGCTAAGACTTTGAGATAATGCTACAAGCTTTCCAAAACCGTTGGGTTTGTTTTCTAACACTCGATATTCACTATTTTACGACTAGCTTTTCGAGGCCATTTAGTCACTTTCATCAAATTGTCAAATGACATTATTTTACGACGAAAAGTTATAATTTCATAATAAATCACTAAATGATTATCGTAGGATATCATTTCGACGTAAGTACTTGTAAAGTATTTTATAATATGACGAGATGTCATAAACATATATTTCGACGATAAACCTTATTTTCAAAAATGTACAAGTGGTATGGATATCATATGAGTTTGCATGCACGGCATTGTTTCATGGCTTACATTAGAACACATCATTCATATTAGGTTGCGGATAGAGATCGCACCTCATTTCAGTGTATCTACTTTTGTCATCATAAACATTGCACCAGGTGAGTTCGTAGCCCCACTTTTACTCGTTTAATTGTTTTATAAACTCTTCGGGGGAGATACATGCTCAACTACTTGCTTTTACTTTACATTTATATGAACTTAAATATCTTTTGTTTCACTCTATGTGGGTGTAAGTAGATTATGCCTGAACTAAATTGATCACTATGTTATGAACGCTATTATTTGAATCACTTTCCTTGATTTTGAACCCTTCTACATGTATATTTGAGCTCTTTTAAATTGATTCGGACCCTTTAACATATAAGTGAACACTTTGGACTTGTTATGAACCTTTGACATATTGTTAAACTCTTTAACTTGTACAAGGACCTTTTTATATATTTTAAACTTGTTTGACGTGATTTTGAACGCTCGACTATCTTGAACCTTTTGATATTATTCGAGCTCTTTGACTGCTCGAACTCTTGAACTCGACTTAAATCTTTGAACTTAATTACGAACTTTTGAAGCGGAACTCTTGAACTTAAATACAAACTTATGACTTGTTTGAACTTATTAAACCGGACGTGTTATGACCTTGACCTAAAGTCTCGCCATATCGGTGGAGCGTTCTAAAGTCTCGCCTTATTGGTGGAGCGTTCTCAATAATTCTCGCCTTATTGGTGGAGTGTGCAAAGTCTCGCCATATCAGTGGAGCGTTCTAAAGTCTCGCCTTATTGGTGGAGCGTTCTCAATAATTCTCGCCTAGGTGGTCGAGTGACAAAGGAGTCTCCCTTGTTGGAGCAGTGCAAAGTCTCCTATGTTCGGAGCATCCCTGAATTATTATATACGTGGTGCAATATTGTGAATTATTATGGTAACTTATACTCGACTACTAGACACACTATATTTTGTGCAATGGGTTGTGAACACGGGTTGCAAGTTTTGTATGGGCGAACTTGAAACCGAGTGGATTTACAATGCCTTTGCTTTGTGAACTCATTTGACATCGTGTGCTTGAACATAAACTAGACATATTTTGGCGGTGGGTTGTGAACACACGGGTTGCAAGTTTTGTATGGGCGGAACTTGGAACCGAGTGGATTTACAATGCCTTTGCTTTTGTGGACTATTCTATATGACCAAAACTTTTCCTTTCTGCATGAACATTCTTTAAAGGCTTTATAATTCAACCAAACTCTATGAACTCACTCAACCATTGTGTTGACACTTTTAGCATGTTTTATCTCAGGTATCTAAGGCATTCACTTCATGGCATGCATGTGGACTTATCATAGAGTCGCGGTGTCGACGCGTCTCACCTATATTTTATGCACTTAACTATCGTTTGATTGTAACAAACTCATTTTGATATATTGGAAATCTTTTGGGACCTAATCTTTGTAAACTCTGATTATTTTAATGAATCAAACGATATTTTCAAAACGACACTTTAGGTCGTTCGATATAACTGTAACTTTGATGCTATGACAGTCCTCCCCAAGGTATTCCATTCCGCTGTAAAACAGGTAATTTGGGGGTGTGACAGCGTCCCATTTTACATGGGACTTCAAAATTTCCCACGCTTCCTCTTGAGCAAACGAAACACCTTTATGCTCGTCATGAAACATATTTCTATCCCGTTTCATATTATTCATTTCATTTTCGTCACTTTTTGCCAAACTTTTAGCACGTTTGAAAACCACATTGAGTTTTTGGCAATTTTCATTCAACGTATGCCACTTGCTTGCTATCATACCCTTGTTGCGTGGTTGAAATTTTTTCTAATTGAACTCTTTCATAACCCGATACCAAAACGTGATGCACTTTTGTGAAACTCCGACATTTGGATAATCAGAAACGATCACCCAACACGAGGCAAATAGTACTTTCAAGGCCAGTGACCAGCGTAATTTAGTCCCGGTCAAGTAGAGATTTCTTTCATCATAGGGCTCGGGTTCTTTGGATTCTTTGGATTTTTTGACATACGTTTACCTCGACTTTTGGGCTTTTTAGGAGACGTAGCTTCGGGGTCGATTTGAAATTGTGAGGATTAGGTTTGCAGTTGGGTTTGTTGTTCGAGAATTGTGATGGGTTTTGTTGAAAATTTGAGAAATTGGCGTATTGCCACGTAAAATACATTTGTTGTTATTGTTGTTAAAGTTGCTCGGGTGTGAAGCCAAGTGGGTTAGGGATACCGGAAGAAGACACGTTTGAGTTCGGGTTTTAAAAGATCCCGTTCGGATTTTGAAAACCGAGTAGGTTCAAAAACTCTTGTTGATTTCCGACATTGTTTTTTTTTTTTTTTTTTTCATTTAATTATTATTATTATTGATATTTTTAAACTACCTGTTGCATTCAAAATGAGGGTGTGTTGTGAATTCTTTTCCTTCTGTTTGATAATAGATGTTACCGGGGTGGTTTGTGTAATTTTTTTTTCTAAACGTGCCTTTCATTTTGAGTTATTGTGCAACGTATGGCTTAACGCCCCCACGCCGGTCTTCTTGGTATGGTTTCGCATCCCAACGTTGTTGGGCGTTATGTACCCAAAGATTTTACTAAGTTAATACGTAAAGGAGGTAATTTGTGTCCAAAATTATATAAAGAAAAGGGCAATTTATTTTATTTATTTATTTTTTTGAAATAAGCATGTTTGATCAATTGAAAAGTTAAATAAATCTTAAACATATGTTTTTATCAATTAAAGAATGGTGGGGTACTTTGTCACAAGTTTGGTTTCACCATGTTTAAGGCGCCGATGTAGTGTAGGGGTGAGCGAAAAACCGAAAAGACCGAATAAACCAAAACCAAACCGAACCGAACCGAAAATAACCAAACCGAACTAATGACCGAACCGAATTTGCTAAACCGAACCGAACCGAACTACTAATTCGGTTCTCGGTTTGGGTATGGGTTTAGCGGTTTGAACCGAAACCAATTGATATAAATATATACATTTTCTATATATTTATATATATATTTATATATTTTAAGTATATTTATATATAAATAAATACTATTAAAGGTTATCATAATATAATAAAACACTTTTATGCTTGAAATATATTTTTTGCTAAATATCTATGTAATTATTAATTTTTTTAAATAGTGAAATTGGGTTATTCGGTCAACCAAAACCGAACCAATTAGAATTCAACCGAACCGAATCGAAAACCGAATTTGAATTTGGTTCGGTTCGGTTCAGGTTGACCTAAAAATATTTTAACCGAATTAACCGAACCGAACTAACCGAACAACCCGATGATCGAACCGATCAACACCCCTAGTGGCATAGAAAAATGATGTCATCTGAGTACCTTTGGACCATAACATTAGTTTTGGCTATAACACAAAAATATCTTTCTGTGACATAACACCAGCTTTGTGATGCCGACGTGCATTTTTTTTATTATTATTATTTTTAAATAAAACTAGTCATGTTTTAAAGTAAATATATTCAAGTTTATTAAATTGTTGTCAAATTTAATGCTACTTATAAGGATTGTTAACAACCAAATAATTCATCATTTTCATTAAATAAAGACAAATAATTTAATTTTTAGAACCCATCAAACTATCAAAAAAGTTTAACATCTATTTCAGTAAATACATTAGATGTTACCCCAATAACAACTTTCAACAACTCTTATTTTTTTCTATCACATTAGCTTTTTTTCTTGCAATTCTATAGAAAACCTTTTAGTCACAATAAAGCGACCGATATCTATTTATTTTTCTTTTTAACAACTTTTATAACAACAAAATTAAAATTCATTACTAATAAAACACATTAAATAATAATTCAAATAAATTAAAACATTACAATAATAGTTAACAACTTAAACTAATAATCTAAGTTATGTAATATGATGCATGTGTACATTATTTACGTGTCATCATCCCTCAAGCCGTTTGTTTAAGTATGTTCCATGTTTTTTTAAGACACCAAAAGTTCGTTTCACATCTTTCCTTGTTGCTTCGTGCTTCGTCTTATACAATTTTCGTTTGTGATCATTCGTCCCTAGATCTTTTATGGACTTGACAAGAACGAATCATTCCAGATATATCTCGTCAGGAAGAATATCTCCTTTTATCAGTCACGCCGTTAGCCACGACATTTTAGACACATTAAGGTAACATATCCCACAAAAAAAACTTTTAAATAATTAAAAAAACACACAAAACAAACACTCATCTCCTTCGACCTCCTCCAACCCTCATCTCCACAACAATGCCAACCCACTGCAACCTTCTTCAACCCAGTCGGTTGCGGCATTATTGAGGGTAGCCTTATTTTGAGATAAAGTTGCACCACCTCTCAAAGTTTTGGACTAAAAATCAGGTTTCGACTCTAAGAAATTTGAGTATTTGAAAATAAAAACAAAGTGACGAGGATGTAATTAAGGTTTTAAGCGAGATGTATATGGAGCGATTAGATCATGACAAAAGGACTTGAATCAAGAAAATGTGATCTCGTTTCACGGTGTAACCCTTTGTTCTTTGTTACGCCGTAAAAGCTACGACTTTTAATTTATTTGTTTTAGGTTATTGCATAGAGGAATGTTTCTTGTTACACCGTGAGCTCTCGAATAAGAATTAATTTAGCCTTTAGTTGTTACGCCGTAAGCAAAAATATCTTGTTACGACGTAGAGGTTTCGAAACCGGTTTTTCCTTTTTATTTTATTAAGTCGGTTTTACTATGTTTAGATGATTTTGTTCATAAGATTTACTTTTCTATAAATGTAGTGCTTGTGTTCATTGTTTAGACATTCAAAAGATCCATAAACTTTGAACTGTAAGTCTTTAAATTCTTGGTGATTTTGTTTAACCATTGCTAAGGTTTTATTCACGCCTTCATTCTACGTTACAAAAGCTACTTATTTTGAAAGTATTGTTGTAATTTCTATATAAGTAACCTATTTGGTTGGGTTCGTGTCGGGTCGACCCATTTGACACCCATAATTTTGTATACCTTAGATGTTTCCTTAGATTCGTTGATCCCAAATTTGGTCACACTAGTTAGTTTCATAATGCATCTAGTGGGTAACAAATTTGACCTTTTACCCAAAAAAATCTAGTGGGTGACAAATCCAAATACTTGATTTACACTTCTTTTTAAAAAGAAGATAGTGAAAGTACTTTTTATTTTACTAATTTAGCCTTGTTAATGACAAGACGGTATAATACAAGACTAGGTTCAATTGGTAAAAGCGAGTCTATTTCCTTCCTTATTTCCCTATATCAGGTTATCAACAAACCTTGCCATTTTTCTTTTGACAAAAGTTCTAACTAAAACTACCGTTTTACCCTTGTACTATCAAGCAATGACAACACCAAGAAAGGGTAACTTGGTAAAATCCTACTCAATTTCTCTTCATTTTCTCCCTATTTCTACTCATCTTGCTCCCTTCTTCCCAACAAAATACTAACCATACCACAAAAACAGCACCTCCCACCACTATGGAAAACCCTACAAAACCATGACCACATGGTGACAAAATCTTACTTGATCAACCAGCACGCCATTTGTATGAATAGAATCAATTAAGGAGCATGTGACCAACCATGACCAAATAAATAAAAGAAAAATTACACGTTTGGTCCCTATGGTTTCATTTAATATAACAACTTTAGTCCCTAAGTCACTTTTATTACACCACAAGTATCTAATTTTGAAACTATACGCTTTTGGTCCCTATTTTGGATGGGCGTTAGTTAAGTCCGTTAAGTATTTTGCGTTGTTAGTCCTTCGTCAATAATTTTGCAATCGTTAGTCCTTAAAGTTATTTGCATAAATCGTCCTTGTGGTTGGGTCGGTCAACGCCACGTGTCACCACCGAGTGGTGCCACGTGGCATTGGGTCGGGTCGGTCAACGGGTCGGGTAGGGTCGGTCAATGGGTCGAGTCGGGTTGCCACGTGGACCAATGAGGTGGTGCCGCGTGGCATTGGTAAAATATACCAACAATTTGTCACGTATGGGATTCGAACCCGCCACTTGGGTGGAAAGCATAGCTCACCTAACTGGGCTAAGCATAGCTTCAGTTATTCAAACCTAAATTTTATATATAACGCTTTTAAAAGTTAAATTCAATTCAATATTATTAAAAGTTCAATATAGTTTTGGCCTATTAATTTACGGAGTTATATGGACCGTAAAAATAAATAAATATACCGTCGGACTCGTTTTTCGTGATCTTTCCAATGGTATGCTCGGGATTTTTTGACTTCAAACGAACCTCGAAAATGCGAAAATAATCTTTTTCTTTGTTTTCGCATTTTCGAGGTCCAAACCAAGTCAAAAATTATCCGAGATACCGTCGGACTCTTTTTAGTGCTCTTTCCAATGGTATGCTCGGGGAATTTTTCGACTTCGTTTGAACCTCGAAAATGCGAAAATCACCATTTTTCTTTGTTTTGCATTTTTGAGGTCCAAACCAAGTCGAAAAAATTCACCGAAATATATGACTCGTTTTTCGTTCTCTTTCCAATGGTATATTGGAATTTTTCGACTTCAAATGTACCTCGAAAATGCGAAACAAAGAAAAAACGATTATTTTTGCATTTTTCGAGATTCGTTTGAAGTCGAAAAAATTCCCCGAGCATACCATTGGAAAGAGCACGAAAAAACGAGTCCGAAGTTATGCTCGGTGAATTTTTTCGACTTGGTTTGGACCTCGAAAATGCAAAAACAAAGAAAAAATGGTGATTTTCGCATTTTTCGAGGTTCAAACTAAGTCAAAAAAATTCCCCGAGCTTACCATTGGAAAGAGCACGAAAAAACGAGTCCGACGGTATTTTTCTAAGTTTTTGAACCGGCCCAGAACCCCTTTAAAATGACAGGTCAAATTTCCATTTGACCCTTTTATTTAGAAAAAAACCACTGGGCTTTTAAGGGTTAAATAGAACCAAACACATGATAATACATGAAGGTATGCCCATCTCAGATGGGTATCACCTTGGCCTCCCACACAACCCACCAGGGTTCGATCCTAGGGGAGGTAAATTTTGGTTTTATTTTCCATCGCCACGTGGCACCACCTCATTGGTCCACGTGGCGACCCGACCCGACCCGTTGACCGCCCGACTTGACCCGTTGACCGACCCGACTTGACCCGTTGACCGCCCCGCCCCGCTGCCACGTGGCACCACTCAGGTGGTGACACGTGGCGTTGACCGACCCGTTGACCGGCTAACCACAAGGACGATTTATGCATATAACTTAAGGGACTAACGGTGCAAAAATTATTAACGAAGGACTAACAACGCAAAATACTTAACGGACTTAACTAACGCCCATCCAAAATAGGGACCAAAAGCGTGCATAGTTTCAAAATTAGATACTTGTGGTGTAATAAAAGTGACTTAGGGACTAAAGTTGTTATATTGAAGAAACCATAGGGACCAAACGTGTAATTTTTCTAAATAAAATACATAAAACCATTTCTTAAACAAAGTAAAAACTGAAAATCATAATACGATCAAAGCCGTAATTTTCCTACCTTTTAATTTACTATTGGTCTATTGTCACATTGAGCTACATAAAAGTTTTGCATTTCAACTTTTTATTTACTAGCCAAGTAGTAATATACTAATACTAGATAGACCAGCAGAAAGCGTGGCGACTCCAACATGTCGGTTTTTCTCGACTCGATTTTTAACCGGTATGCAATGAGAGTTAGTATTTTGGTTTACCCGTTTGATAGTTCGAAAAGAGTAGATATGTATTTGAATTTCCGTAAAGTATATTAATACAAATATAGATATTCATACTTATACTTATTTGAACTTTGTATAACTTGAATGTTTATAATAAAAATTACAACTATAA
This sequence comes from Chrysanthemum lavandulifolium, assembly GCA_022545495.1. Classification (NCBI taxonomy): domain Eukaryota; kingdom Viridiplantae; phylum Streptophyta; class Magnoliopsida; order Asterales; family Asteraceae; genus Chrysanthemum; species Chrysanthemum lavandulifolium. The sequence continues at coordinate 54,310,218 of CM040240.1, forward strand.
ATTTGTATTATTGTAAGTTTAAAACATTCATTTTAATACTAAAATTTAATGTATCATTAGTGTATATAATAATGCAATTACTATAATGTAGAATTTAATTATATGAATTACTAATTATAGTAAGATGTGTAGGTTTAAAAATTAAGACTCCCATATTTAGAAAGTCCCAAATACATTATAAAGTAGTATAGATTTAGATTGAATTTTAGCGAATTGTCCCATATTGTCTAAGTAGTAATCAAAGTTGATGATTTTACGTGGTCCATATTTGTATGATGAGATTTTCTAACTTGTACCCGCTTCCTTCCTCGTCGCTTCTTTCTAGCGACCGGCTTCTCAGTGGATGGCTTGGTAAGCAAGCTACCTTCGAGATCGATAAAATCCTTATAAATAATAGGCGGAAAGGTGTATAAATAATAGGCGGAAGCTCTCCTTAGTGGCACATGTTAAAGAGGTCTTCTGACTGGGTGTCACCCCGAGATTGGGTAAGTGGTGTAGGGCCGATCTTGGGAGGATAAGAGCACACGGTATGGAGAGAATTTAACATGCCAAATATCCATTTTTCGTGCCATTGTTGAGCCAAACCATACCACCACTTGTGCCATTCGTGAGCCAAAGATATTTGAGCCATTCCAATGGCTCAAGCCATTGTGATGTTTAGTGTTTTTTTTGTGTGTATTGGTGGTGGGTATTTTTAATGGGGTATTTTGTGGGACCCAATATACGTTATTCTTGGTGTGTTATGAGGAGGTGTTTTAGTTATTGGTGAGTTATTGTAAGGTGTATGATGTGGCGCCGATGTGGCATAACAATAACGTGTTATTGATATCCATGATACCTTGTGCTCTAATAGGGACTAATCAATGGTTGCTGGCCATTCAAAGGATGACACGTAGGCTGTGAGACAGAAAAACTTTTTATGATTAGAGTAATAATCTACTACTTATATTAAATCTCTATTTTATAAGGTATCAAGTAATCACATAGATAAGCATATTGTGATGTTGATAGTCAAGTAGATAATTTAAAAGGGAAACCTGTAATGTGTAAATAATTCTGTTCAAGGTAGACTATAAGCAAAATGTATGAAAGTCTGATGAGCTTTGTAAGAAGCACAATATATGGCATGATAGGGACTTGTTGGTGTATGCTTTTGAGATATCAGGTTTTCATATTTTATAGTATGCTTGACTTTTAAAAACGAAACATCATTCCAGCATCCTTGACACATTATATTTGTAGTAATCATAATGAATAATCTATTCTGGTTATAAGGAAATAGCCCGTATTTAAACAACTGAGATTTTAGCAACTTTAAACAATTCATTTATTAATTTTGCAAAATGGGCAGTTTAAATTACATGTTAATTCTGGTCCTAAAACTTGTTTATCTCACACGAAAATTGGCATTGTAGACTTGGTCATCTTGGAGAACCAATGTAAGTTTGATTCCAAACATAAAGATGTTTTTGTGAAATTTGTCAAAGGGTTAAACAAACTAAGGAACCTTTTCCATTAAGTGATCATGTATCTTCAACATGTATCTTGAGTGTTAGGAGAACTTGTGCATTTAGATCTTTGGGGTCCTTATAGGGTTCCTAACATTGATTGATATAAATATTTTTTAACTATTGTGGATGATTTCACTTGAGTTGTTTGGGTTCGTTTGATAAAAACAAAAGATGAAGTACCTAACTATATTAGTGTATTCTATAATTTGATTAAAAATCGGTTTAATAAAAGAATGAAAACTTTAGAAGTGACAATGGTACCGCATTTGTTAATCACACAGATTACAAGGTTTTGTGATGAAAGGCATAACCCATCATACTTCTTGTGCTTATACTCCACAACAAAATGGTGTAGTGAAAGGAAACACAAGCATCTATTGAATATTGCTAGATACCCTCTATTTCAAAGGAATACCTCTAAGAATGTGGAGTAAATAACAGATTGCATTCTTCTTGCTTAATGGAAAGTCTCCTTATGAGTAGATTTATAATAATAATAAAAAAAAAAACCTACTCTCACACACTTAAGAGTATTTGGTTGCCTTTGTTTTGCTAATGTGCTTATGTCTTGATAAAATGAGTAGCAGATCTAAAAAATGTGTTTTGATGGGGCATTCTAATGTTAAAAAAGGATATAGGTTATATAGTCTTGATAATCAATTCATCTTTCCTAGAGATGTTACATTTTTTAAATTTGTGTTTCCTTTTAAAGATTCAGTTACTGATAAAGGTGATACTATTTTTGAAAATGTTTTTCAAGACTTAAACAATTTAAACTTTTTTGATATTGAATATCCTGAGATACCTAATGATGATGAGAGTAGCCTGAATAGTAAATCTAATTTACAAAGTGAAGGCATCAACTCTTCTCTTTCTGGTAGTGATGTAAACACTAAAGATTTCTCTAATGGTAATGAGAATGAAGCTAAAAACAGTGTAACATCATTACTGAAGAGGATGAGATGGTTGCTATACTTGAAAAGAATCATAATAGTTCTGAGGGTAATTTGGATCAAAATCCTGTAAGAAGGTATAATGTTTTATTGATTGATTCATGCCTGACAATCCCAAAACCGGGAATACATATAGGTCCCAAACCCTACAAAGACATGGGCTTGGGTACAAGTACATAAACATGGGCCTAATGTAAATACTAATGACCAAGGTTGTAAAAATTGCTAGGCGCTCGTGAGGCGGTTGGGTAGGGCTGGCGATTAATCGGTTAGCGGGATTGTCTGGGATTAATCGGATTGCAATTTTATAGTGAAATTTTTTCAAATATAAACATAGTTCTAAGTTTCTAACATAAAGTTACAAACATCGGATTATTGACCGATTAATCGGTCCGTTGACCGATTATTGACCGATTAATCGGTCCGTTGACCGATTATTGATCCGATTTTGACGATTAATCGGTCCGTTGACCGATTATTGACCGATTAATCGGTCCGTTGACCGATTATTGACCGATTTTTTACCAAAACGATTAAATAGGCCGATTATGGAAAATCGGGGCGGTTAACGGCCGATCGGCGATTATCGCCGATTAATCGGCCGCTGGACCGATTTTACAACATTGCTAATGACAGTCTAACACCCCGCGGTTTGAAGCGGCGAAATCGCGAAGCTCGAATCGGAGATTAAAGCTAATAAACAATAAACTAAAGCAAGTAAATACAACTAAACAAAGATAAGACAACGAAGTTGGTTCTAAAACTTCAACCCCAAAGAACCTTCCAAACAAGCGGGCGTGTTTTTCATAGAAAACATAAAGATCCTTTTTTTTTTTTTTTTTTTTTTTTTTTATAAGTGAGATAGATAGGGGAATGGAGGTGAGGAGATGACAAAATGAAGAAGATGTAGAAGGCGGGAGGTGAGGAGGAGGTATATATATATATATATATATATATATATATATATATATATATATATATATATATATATATATTTTTTAAAAGTCGTCTCGGAATTGATACCCGGATTCGACACCAACAAAAGTCGTCTAGAATTGATACCTGGATTCGACATAAAACAAAAGTCGTCTTGGGAATTGATACCGGATTCGACATAAAACAAAAGTCGTCTTGGGAATTAATACACGGATTCGACATATAAATAACAATTTTTTTTTTTTTTTTTTTTTTTTTTAATACTTTGTCGACAAAGGTTATTGGCTTTTTACATATCACCACAAACACTACTAACCATCCACTTTTCTCATAAGATTCCCTGCTCTCTCTCTCCATCTAGATAGGAGATCTTGAAAAAAAAAAAAATTCACAACTATGAACAAACTCCGAACTAAAACCTAAAGTGACCACGATGCACAAACAAGGTCTAGTTTCTTGCGTCGTAGATGGAAAGACACGGTAGTGCAGTAGCGGTGGCGCGGTGGCGGTCGGATGTGATCGGAAAAATAGCGGTAGGTGGCGGCAGTGAGATATGGGAGCTGCTTTCATTTGCTATAACGAGAGAAAAGATTGTGAGTTTAAGGTTTGAAGGAGCCCTCGAACCTCCGGCGTGTGGCCGTGGAGAGGGCGGAAGCAATGTTGTTTAAGGTTTTGAGGTAAGACCGATTAGCTCTCGATACCATGTAAGAAGGTATAATGTTTTATTGATTGATTCATGCCCGACAATCCCAAAACCGGAATACATATAGGTCCCAAACCCTACAAAGACATGGGCTTGGGTACAAGTACATAAACATGGGCCTAATGTAAATACTAATGATCCTAACAAATCCAAGTTCAATTTCTCGGTGTGTTCAAAATTTAAGAAGATCCGAAAGAGTTTATGTTTTTCCAAGAAATTGTAATGACTTTGTTGTTGATTCTATAGTTAAGCATGGTCTTGAAAGGTATGTTAACTATTCTAAACTTAATTCTAGAAATCTATGTTTTGTTGTTGACTTAATAAAAGAATGAACCAAAACTTACTTTGAGGCTTCTAAGCATATTCATTGGACTCATGCTATGAACAATGAAATGAAAGATTTGCATAGAAATGATACTTTTGAGATAATTGATTTACCACGATAGAAAACCAATGGCGATAAATGCATTTATAAAATTAAGTATAAATATGATGGTGAGAAAAAGAAGGTGTTGATTATGATGAAACTTTTTCACTGTTGTTAAGATGGTTACTATTAGATGCTTATTGAATATTGTGCAAACGATTTGGACTATTTTTCGCTTAGATGTTAATAATGGTTTCTTATATGGTGATCCGAATGAAGCGTGTATATGAAATTGCACGAAGGTTACTTTCTTGCTAATGATAATAGAGTTTGTTGAATTAAAAGTATTTATAAGGTTTAAAACAAGCTTCTAGATAATGGAATTCTAAACTTACTTCTGCTCTTATTGAAAATGGATTTCGTCAGAGTAAAACTGATTATTCTTTATATACTAAATTTGATAATGGTGTGTTTATTGCATTACTTGTGTATGTGGATGATATTATCATTTTTGGTAATAATGTTTCTGAAATTGAAAACTTTAAGAAGTTTCTTAAGACAAAGTTTTTGATAAAAGATCTTGGCAAACTGTAGTATTTCCTTGGCATTGAAGTTATTAATACTGAAAATGGTATATGTTTGAATCAAAGAAAATATTGTCTGGATTTACTTATTGAACTTGGTATGCTTGGTTGAAATCTTGCAAAAACTCCCCTGTAGTCTAAACTTGTTATTAATAATGAGGTTACGGTGGTGACCCTTTATTGGATAACATAACCGATTATCAAATGCTTATGGGTAAAAAGATTTACTTAACCAATACTAGGCCTAATATTTCATATGTTGTACATTGCTTAAGTGAGTTTATGCATTCTCCATTTAAGTCTCATCTGAAAATTGCATTTAAGATACTTAGGTATCTTAAAAGATCACCAGGTTTGGGAGTTCATATTACAAAAATTCTGGTATGTCTCTTCTTGCTTTTCGAAGATGATTGGGCAAAATATTTTGTAACCGTAAAAATGTTCTTGGTTACTTTGTTTTCTTGTGTGCATTTTAGTATCCTAGAAATGTAAGAAACAATCTACTCTCTTTCTAAAAGTTCAATAGAAGGAGAGTATAGAGCTCTAGCTTCACATTACCAGTGAAGTTATTTGGATTGTAAAAATCTTAAAATTTAAATGTAAAATCTTTTACTTGTTTCACTTAAGCGTGATAATAATTTATCTATTAAAATAGCGCCAATCATGTTTTCCATGAAAGGACTAAACATTTTGAGATTGATTTGCATTTTGTTAGAGAAAAAAATTAAATGGTGTTGTCAAAGCTGTAAAGTAGATTTTGTAAATCAAATTGCGTATATCTTAACTAAAAAGTTGGATATATTGCAACACAATTTTTATTGAAAAAGTTAAATCTTTTTACGTTTATTAGATATCGTTAAGGGGATGTTGAGATGTATGACCTAACTCGCTAACCGATAATAACCTAAGGACTACCTTTGCACATTTATATTTTCGGTTTAGGTCCTAAGGATGCCATTGGAACTTTGTTCTTGATGTGAAATTTTTAGAAAGACACGTGGTCGATAAATAAAGGAAAACACATAGGGGCTGTTTGCAAAATTAGGAGGGAGTTGGATGTGCAATTTGTCGAAATCTAGGATCAAGAGTATGTAAGCCACGAATTTTGGCTTATTACTCATTCTCTCAATCGGAAAATCTCTCTCTCTCTCTCTCTCTCTCTATAAAAACCCTAGATTAGATCATCATGATCCTGTTGTTCTTGTTATTGATTTGTAATAGTACTATTATCAATTAGATAATATCATCACACCAAAGTAAGCTGGTGATTTGTTTGATTGATTTGGTTAAATCTTTTGAGACAAGAGGTATTATTGTTGATTTACATCAATAAAAGAGATTTAGATTGTGTTTTTCACACACATTATATTCTTTCTTTAAATATTCGATCAATAATAGTTAGAGTTGTTACTGACTTGGTCTCTTAAGATTTGTAGTTAAAAAAGCTCTATTTTGCATCTATCTAATACTTTCTAACAAATGATTTGCACAAATGATCTAACGATCATCTTACAGTTGTTTGTTGAGATGGTCGGACCAGTCCCAAAATCAAAGCATGTAATTATTTGAAAGTAACATTACCAAGTTGGATACAATTGGTTGTTGAAAGTTCGAAATTCTATCTTAAAAACCCTAACCGACGATCAAAATATGAATTCTTCGATCCGTTTCCCTTTGTAGTTTGTTTTGGTGTAAAACACGAAAATCTAAAACATGATTAAAGACTAAAATACCCTTGGAATCGAAAATTATAAATATCGTAAAATACGTTTATAATCATTTAACGAAATTAAAACTAAACTTACGAGTAATTAAAACTTAACGAATGTGTGTGCGTGATCGATTTTGGTACGACGAAGATTTAACTCGCGTAAATAACTTGGGCGTGTTTGTTTTGTGTCGTGTGGACTCAAGGGCCGAAGACCATTGGGCCGTGGGTTTTGTTGTGTTCGGTTGGACTAGGCCGAGACCCAACCCCCTCCTCAAGCCCTAAACTAAAAATGATACCACTATAAATATAATGCATTTACAAGAAATTGAAACCCTAGTTTTGTTGCCTCTTCTTTTCTTTTCTTCCTATTCGGCCGAACCTAAGCATTGGTGTCGAGAGCTTTGTTTTCAAGCAAGCTAAGGTATAACAATGTTTCTTGTCTTCTTTCGTTACACCTTACGTTAATATGTTGTGATTTGTTTTGGTTCTAGTCGACTTGTGTTTTTCTTTTTTGTGACCGAGCCATATGAAACCAAACAAAGACAAACCGTAATGATTTAAACCTTATAATTATTAAAGAGCTTGTTACGTAATAAGTATTATTGAATCGGATCATGAATATGTCGAGTATATAAGGACCGAACCACATGCATGTGAACCGAACCATGTGTATGTTTCGGCTAAGGTATAAAAACATGATAACTTGAATATGTAAAGTACTTAGATAAGCTAGGACTTGCGTTAAGTGTTGTAGTTGAAACCCTAGGTTTGAACCGAACCATATAAGAGTTTTGAATGAGTATTAAGCGAGTAAAGATCATGTGAAACCTAAACCCTAGTTTAATGTGTAGCGTGCATGGGTATAAAAGTTGACGAATATAACATATATATGAGTAACATATGATTAAGACATGAGCGTGTTGAGTAAATAACAAGAGTAATGAGTCATGTAATGACGTAACATATAAAGTAAATGCACATTAATATGATCTTAAAAGAATAAGAAAACCCTAGAACATAAATGAGAGTCGATTAGGGTTTGAAGCTAAGTATATTAATTCGTTATTTCATGTGTGAGTTATGACGTTTAAACTATTTTCACATTTAACCCTAAACTTTAATAAATGACATAATGAACCTTAATCTACGATATTGTTTATAAAACACTTAAGTCTCATTTAATTATAAAACCCTAAAGTATTAAGATCATTAAATACATTAAGTATGAACACCAAATATTAAAAGATCATTTCGACGATTATGGAATCATAAATAACATGTACGACCGTTAATGTGTATAGGTTCTGTGAAGAAGGAGTAATCCTTTGCTTTCCGTGTTTCTGCTTTTCGATCATTTGCTTTGGAATAAGGTACAGATATTCTGACCTTTTCAGTAAAGGTTCCTTATAACGTTTTCTTTTCGTTAGCTTTTATATTAGGATTTCCTAAGCCTTTGCTATGAACCCTATTTTGTTATTTGAGCTGTTGCTTATCTGAACTTGATTTTTGAATCATAAAACATTTGATTTTGAACTATATGATATGAAAACTTTGACTTTGAAAACATGATTTAATCTTTGATAAAGTATGATCTATGTCAGTTTTGACATTCTAATTTGACCTAAGATAGTTTGACACCCGAGCCAAATAATAACTAGTCATGGGGTTCCATGTCCGTGTCGATGATGCACTTGACATGACTCTAGGCGATAGAGTGAAGTTACGCCACGTCCCTTATCATTATCTGTTATGAGCTCAAGTTATATTATATTATCAATATATGTTTGTGGGGCGTATGGGTGCATCCTAGATCATTATATGTTATATATTATATGTTATATGTTGTATGTTATCGATGATTGATCTTTGCGTGCATGCATGCGTCCTTCATAACTCTGGTAGGTCTCCCTACAAATGTTGCCTTGTGTGATTATGAATATGAATATGATATATTATGATATGGCATATGTGTGCGGGCTCGAGGTAGTTAGCTATAAACTTATTCTATTATTTTGATTTATAATTTGAAATGATTATGATTTTGCTATCTTTCTTTCACTTTATTTCGTATTCGTTTTCGTTTCGTATTCGTTTTGCTTGTATATCATTCCTTTGGGCTTTTGAAGCTCACCGCATTTCTTTTCTTCATGGCGGTATCTAAGCATTGAGCTGGGTTTTGCTTTGGGATGAGTCTTGAGTGGACTTACCTTAGAGATATTTAGCTTTGATCTTATGATGCCATTTAAGACTTTATATTTGGATATTTCATTTGGAGTTTATTTTTCATTGGGACCTATGTATTGAAGTCATTTTGACTTGAATTATTTCAATATTTATGTTAAGACTTCTTTTGGATATTTATGTTTGCTTTGATATGACACCATTACTTGTGATTCCTTTACCCTTGTCGGGTCGGGCGTTACAATTTATGGCATCGAGCCTGGGTTTACGACTTGTAGTCGGGACTGTGACATATGGAGCCTAGGTTTTGAGACCCTTAGAGCTTAGGATTTGACTGTGAGGATTTGGGTAGACTTTAGGATTCCTTCTGCGTACTTCCATTTCGTATCTCACCTTTGTTCATTTTGCTAATCGTTTGAATATCGTTCGGATGGTTCGAACTCGTACTACCGTAGCGGATGGAGCGATGATGCTACTAACATTGATCTTTGCGATTGCTAATGCTCTCAACACTCTTTTCCCTGGTCTTACTACACGAGATGATGGAGCAGTGATCAACAACATTCGTAATCGGTGGTGCTTGGGTAGTGGTGGAGGAAATCAACCCGTCGGCATTCACACTTGGCTCGGCGTTTGGTAAGCTCAAGCCTCTTTCGTTTAGCTTCTTGCTACTCCCACCGAGGCCGAGGTGGATCACTCATATTGAGAAGTGTTTGAAATCTTGGGTTGTGGAGACGAGTTTAAGACTCGTTTGGTCGCATTCAAATTGGAAGGTGATGCTTTAAATTGGTGGAAGGCACTCAAACAAGCAAGAGGAGGAGATGCTTTTCTTCATTACTTGTACTGGGTGAGTTTGGACTATCTTCTATAATCGTTACTTCCACGATCTTTGGCGACAAAGGTATGAGAGGATTATCGGGCAATCTACCGACTTGATCATGAGAATTCCAATGAGTACATGAGTAGGTTTATGAGGTTGGTAAGTTTTGTGGGAGCGATTCTTTGGAGATGGTAGGCGTCAAGCTAAGCACTTCAAGTGGGGATGAAGAAGTGGGTGTTGGACCGACCGCTTAATATTGAGTATGAGAATGTGTCGGCTGCAATGACGCACTCGTAACATTGAGATCTTTCATGAGGTTTCGGGTTCCAACAAGCGTAATCGCGATGGTGATCGGATTCAAGGTAGGACTCAAGGCAATGATTATAAGGAAATTCGGTAGGAGTTATGATTCGAGGGTCAAGTGGATAGGAGTTATGATCGTGGGGTCGATCGGGAAGGAATGTTGACTCTGGGCGCCGAGACGAGGAGTCAAGATAATAGAAATCTTGGTAGGAATGGAAATGATCGTCGAACCAAGGTAACAATAACCGCGTTACAACAAGGATCGGTCACTCGAGGATCAAATCGGTCGTGCTTGAGGATCTTACAGTCGACAAAGGACGGTGAGGTTTTGCCTCCCCACCTATCTGTACTACTTGTGGAAAGGCTCATCCGGGATGTGTTTCAAGGCCACTGGTGGTTGTTTTGCTTGTGGCTCCACTACTCACAAGATCAAAGATTGCCCTAAGAAGAACCCGCGATTCACGGAAACTACATCAAGCCGCCGACTACTCTTGGGCGTGTTTATGCTACTACTCGGAATCGGTGGAGCGCACTTGAGTACCATTACGGGCACTCTTTTCATTGATGATTATTACATCTTCGTTTTATTTGATACCGGTGCACACACTCCATTATATCATCACATTTGCTAAGAAACTTAATATGAAGCCCAAACCATTAACAAATCACTTATCGATTTCTCGCCTATGAAAACCACATGATCATTGATCATAAATCGTTAAGTGTCCTCTTCGTTTTGATGATCGTATTCGCTTTGTAAATCTGTATCCTCTCGATATGGTCGACTTTGATATCATTCTAGGCATGGATTGGTTGGCTTATCATAGAGCTTCAATTGACTGCTATGCTAGAACGGTGATCTTTGGAGACGTAAAACATCCTGAATTCGTTTACCATGGCTCTCAACCTCTCAAATCTGTTAAACTCATTTCTGCTATGAAGGCGCGGACCATGATTGCTCATGGATGCCAAGGTTTTCTAGCATCTGTTAAGGACACATCTTTGGAGAGTCCTAACATTGAAAATCTTTCATTGTTTGCGAATTCACCGACGTTTTCCGATGAACTCCCGGTCTTCCCCGGCTAGAAGTTGAGTTTAGCATTGAGTTAATTCACAGTCTTGAACCGATTTGAAGGCTCCGTATCGTATGGCACTGTAGAGGCGAAGGAGTTGAAGGAGCAGTGCAAGAGATGATAGAAAATGGATTTATTCGACCCAGTGTTTCTCCATGGGTGCACTGTCTTGTTTGTGAAGAAGAAGGATGGAAGCATGCGTCTATGTATCGACTACCGTGAACTCAATCGTATTACCATTCGTAACGTTATCCTCTTCCGCGTATAGATGATTTGTTTGATCAAGCGCAAGGAGCTAAGTTCTTTCGAAGATTGATCGAGGTGCGGTTATCATCACTTCGTGTGAAGGAGCAAGATGTTCCTAAGACCGCGTTGCACGTACGGATATGGTCATTACGAATTCCTCGTTATGCCTTTTGGTTTGACAAATGCTTCTTGTGTTTATGGACCTAATGAATCGTGTTTTCCATGAGTTCCTCGATAGATTCGTTATCGTTTTCATCGACGACATTTTAGTTTACTCCAAGTCGAAGAAGAGCATGAAGAACATCTTCGGATAGTTTTGGAGATTTTGAGGAAGAAGAAGTTGTCGCCAAATTTTGAAGTGCGAGTTTTGGTTAAGACAAGTCGCTTTCCTTGGTCATATTGTATCGGTGATGGTATCACCATGGATCCGTCTAAAGTTGAGGCTATCACTAAATGGCCAAGACCTACGACGATGTTGAGGTCGGAGTTTTCTAGGACTTCTTTGGTTATTACCGAGCGTTTTGTTGAAGGTTTCTCTCGCTTAGCTCTACCCCAACCCAACCGATGAGGAAAGGTGAAAAGTTTGTATGGACGGATGAGCGAGAGAAGAGTTTTGAAGAGTTGAAAGCGGAGATTGGTGTCCGCTCCTATTTTGACTCTTCCATCCGGTTCGGAGGATTTCAAATTCTGATGATGCATCTAAGAAAGGATTAGGTGTGTTTTGATGCAACATGGAAAGGTAATAGCTTATGCTTGAGGCGGCTAAAACCTTATGAGGAGAATTACCCAACTCATGACCTTGAGTTAGCTGCGGTGGTGTTCGCGTTGAAGATCCGGAGACATTACTTGTATGGAGGCGTGTGATATATTCACGATCATAAGAGTCTCAAGTATATTTTCACTCGAAGGAACTTAATATGAGACAAAGAAGATGGTTAGAACTTCTTAAGGATTATGACACCAACATTCGGTACCATCCGGTAAGGCTAACGTAGTTCTTGACGCACTTAGCGAAATCGGGCATTCTTGCAAGTATTAAGATTGAGCCTAGGATTATTCGTGACTTAGAGAGTTTGGATGTTGAGTTGTGCGTACGAGGTTTTGATGGATCTTGGGCTAGTATGAAGGTGGAGTCGAACCTTATATTGCAAATTAAAAAGCTCGAGAAAGATGATGGTGAGTTGTGGGCCGTGGCGCAAAATGTTGAAGAAGGTAAGCGAGCGGAGTTTAAGGTTGATAATGCGGTATTGTATGGTATGGAGATAGGCTTTGTGTTCCCAATGATCGGTGCCATTGAGAAAGTTATGGTGAAGCTCATAGTTCTCCTTTCACTATCCATCTGGTTCTACCAAGATGTATAGGGATTTGAAGCGATACTTTTGGTGGAATGGCATGAAGCAAGATGTGGCGACGTTTGTGTCGAGGTGTATGATTTGTCGTGAGTTAAGATTGAACATCAAAGGGCTAGTGGATTATTACTGACCATTGGATATTCCAACATGGAAGTGGGATAAGATATCTATGGATTTTGTGTTGGACTACCTCTTACTCGGAAGAAGCATGATGCGATTTGGGTAGTTGTTGATCGACTAACCAAATCGCTCATTTCTTACCAATCGAGAAAGGATTATGGTATTGGGAGATTGGCGGAGATTTTTGACAAGAGATCGTTAGACTTCATGGTACTCCGGCATCTATTGTGTCCGACAGAGAGATCCGCGTTTTACTTCTCATTTCGGAAAGGTTTGCAAAAGCTTGGGGTACTCGACTTAATTTTAGTACGGCATTTCATCCTCAAACGGATGGTCGGTCGAGAGGACTATTCGGACCTTAGAGGATATGCTAAGGGCTTGTGCTTTAGAATGGGTGGCGGTTGGGATGAATATTTATGTTTAGTAGAGTTTGCATACAACAACAGTTGGCATGCTAGCATTAAAGCGACACCGTTTGAACTTCTTTATGGGAGGAAATGTAGAGCACCTACTTGTTGGGATGAAGTAGGTGAGCGCTTGATTGAAGGTCCGGAAATGATTGAGATCACTAATGAGAAAGTAGGCATTGCTAGAGAAAAGTTGAAGGAAGCTAGGTCTCGTCGGAAAAGTTATGCCGACAAGCATCGTCGTGATTTAGAATTTCGGGTTGGAGATCGTGTATTTTGAAAGTTTCGCCGTTTAGAGGTGTGAAACGTTTTGGAATCAAGGGCAAGCTCGGTCCTCGATTCATCGGTCCGTTTGAAATTCTAGAGCGTATAGGAGAAGTTTCGTGTCGATTAGCACTTCCGCCTCGGTTATCGCATGTTCATGGCGTTTTCCATGTATCACTCCTAAGGGGATACAACTATCATCCGTTACGTTGCTTCTTATCCGTTTGATCAAATTCAATCCGATATGTCCTTATCGAAGAACCGGAAGCTATTCTAGAAAGGCAAGAAAGAGTCATGAGAAATAAAGTCATTCCGTTCGTTAAGATTCTTTGGAAAAATCATCCGGAACGTGAGGCTACTTGGGAAACCGAGGAGTCGATGCGAGCTAGTTATCCTCATTTCTTTGAATAGTTTGGTATGTTCTCATTTCGTTTTCGTTTCATTTCATTTCAATTTTCGAGGACGAAAATTTTTCTTTAGAGGGGAAGAATTGTAAAACCTGAAAATCTAAAACATGATTAAAGACTAAAATACCCTTGGAATCGAAAATTATAAAATACGTAAAATACGTTTATAATCATTTAACGAAATTAAAACTAAACTTACGAGTAATTAAAACTTAACGAAAATGTGTACGTGATCGATTTTGGTACGACGAAGATTTAACGTCTCGCGTAAATAACTTGGGCGTGTTTGTTTTGTGTCGTGTGGACTCAAGGGCGAAGACCATTGGGCCGTGGGTTTTGTTGTGTTCGGTTGGACTAGGCGAGACCCAACCCCTCCTCAAGCCCTAAACTAAAAATGATACCACTATAAATATAATGCATTTACAAGAAATTGAAACCCTAGTTTTGTTGCCTCTTCTTTCTTTTCTTCCTATTCGGCCGAACCTAAGCATTGGTGTCGAGAGCTTTGTTTTCAAGCAAGCTAAGGTATAACAATGTTTCTTGTCTTCTTCGTTACACCTTACGTTAATATGTTGTGATTTGTTTTGGTTCTAGTCGACTTGTGTTTTCTTTTTGTGACCGAGCCATATGAAACCAAACAAAGACAAACCGTAATGATTTAAACCTTATAATTATTAAAGAGCTTGTTACGTAATAAGTATTATTGAATCGGATTATGAATATGTCGAGTATATAAGGACCGAACCACATGCATGTGAACCGAACCATGTGTATGTTTCGGCTAAGGTATAAAAACATGATAACTTGAATATGTAAAGTACTTAGATAAGCTAGGACTTGCGTTAAGTGTTGTAGTTGAAACCCTAGGTTTGAACCGAACCATATAAGAGTTTTGAATGAGTATTAAACGAGTAAAGATCATGTGAAACCTAAACCCTAGTTTAATGTAAGCGTGCATGGGTATAAAAGTTGACGTATAACATATATATGAGTAACATATGATTAAGACATGAGCGTGTTGAGTAAATAACAAGAGTAATGAGTCATTTAATGACGTAACATATAAAGTAAATGCACATTAATATGATATTAAAAGAATGAGAAAACCTAGAACATAAATGAGAGTCGATTAGGGTTTGAAGCTAAGTATATTAATTCGTTATTTCATGTGTGAGTTATGACGTTTAAACTATTTTCACATTTAACCCTAAACTTTAATAAATGACATAATGAACCTTAATCTACGATATTGTTTATAAAACACTTAAGTCTCATTTAATTATAAAACCCTAAAGTATTAAGATCATTAAATACATTAAGTATGAACACCAAATATTAAAAGATCATTTCGACGATTATGGAATCATAAATAACATGTACGACCGTTAATGTGTATAGGTTACGTGAAGAAGGAGTAATCCTTTGCTTTCCGTGTTTACGCTTTTCGATCATTTGCTTTGGAATAAAGTGCGAGATATTCGACCTTTTCGATAAAGTTCCTTATAACGTTTTCTTTTCGTTAGCTTTTATATTAGGATTTCCTAAGCCTTTGCTATGAACCCTATTTTGTTATTTGAGTGTTGCTTATCTCGAACTTTGATTTTTGAATCATAAAACATTTGATTTTGAACTATATGATATGAAAACTTTGACTTTGAAAACATGATTTAATCTTTGATAAAGTATGATCTATGTCGGTTTGACATTCTAATTTGACCTAAGATAGTTTGACACCGAGCCAAATAATAACTAGTCATGGGGTTCCATGTCCGTGTCGATGATGCACCGACATGACTCTAGGCGATGAGAGTGAAGTTACGCCACGTCCCTTATCATTATCATTATGAGCTCAAGTTATATTATATTATCAATATATGTTTGTGGGCGTATGGGTGCATCCTAGATCATTATATGTTATATATTATATGTTATATCTTTGTATGTTATCGATGATTGATCTTTGCGTGCATGCACGTCCTTCATAACTCTGGTAGGTCTCCCTACAAATGTTGCCTTGTGTGATTATGAATATGAATATGAATATGATTATGATATGGCATATGTGTGCGGGCTCGAGGTAGTTAGCTATAAACTTATTCTATTATTACGATTTATAATTTGAAATGATTATGATTTTGCTATCTTTCTTTCACTTTATTTCGTATTCGTTTTCGTTTCGTATTCGTTTTGCTTGTATATCATTCCTTTGGGCTTTTGAAGCTCGGCCGCATTTCTTTTCTTCATGGCGGTATCTAAGCATTGGGCTGGGTTTTGCTTTGGGATGAGTCTTGAGTGGACTTACCTTAGAGATATTTAGCTTTGATCTTATGATGCCATTTAAGACTTTATATTTCGGATATTTCATTTGGAGTTTATTTTTCATTTGGGACCTATGTATTGAAGTCATTTTGACTTGAATTATTTCAATATTTATGTTAAGATTTCTTTTGGATATTTATGTTTGCTTTGATATGACACCATTACTTGTGATTCCTTTACCCTTGTCGGTCGGGCGTTAACCAATAATAATATATTAGTGTTTTATAAATCAAATATGCATAAGCCTCAATCAAATGGTCATGTCATGAGCCTTATGCCTAAACCACCAACAACAAAGAATCCCTTTCGGCCATTAGACTTTGAAGTTATTAATTCGTGAAGTTTCATTTACTTGAAATATGATTAGAACACATATTCAAAAGATGTCTTTTGACCCATAATCTAAATTAAAACTTTCACTTGTTATGCTTATTAATTCTCTTGCGCAATCGTCACAAAGTATAAGACCAAAATCCTTCGTCTGACTAATGAATTGGAACTAACCATTATTGGGAATCTTTTCGGTCATTAAACTCAACAATGATCAACCAAAACAATAAGCAAGACAAGTTCTAATTTAACCAAATATGATGTTATCATTATATTGCAAACAAACACTACAAATATCCAAACATCCCTTCATCACAAGTTATCATATGAACAAAACAAGTATAAAACCAATATTCACAAGACAAGAGCACATCACAAGAATCACCTAATCAACAAATCAACGAAACCAAACATGATTAATATTTAAAGAGAAAATACCAAACTTCATAAGATGAAATACAAAGTACATAAATCCTCCAATGTTCCACAGCCAATTATGACCTTTTATTACATCCTACAACTTCTGAAAATCTCTACTAACAACATGTAACAAGAGGCGAATTTGTTTGGTAACAAGGATTGATGGAGATGTATGGATTATTTGATGGATTCTTCTTTGTTTTCCATGAATTCCGCCCAACCAAACCCTTAACACTTCTGGAAGAAGGTTGAAGGGTGGTGAGACATATGAGAGTTGGATTAGAATGGGATGAGATGAGATGGAATGGAGAGGGATGATTAGAAATGCTTGCAAATGAATAAAAGCTTGTTTTTAAAAATTGTTGGTGATAATTTCGAATGGTTTCAAGAAGGCGAAGACGCGAGGGGAAAAAAAGTTTCACGGCGTTACAAAAATGCACATCGGCCATTCGGAAACTCGCAACGGTTGGACCTCCGGATAGATTTGATGATTATTTAAACATGGCACGAAGAACGTCACGTTAACCTTCTCATTTTTATTTATTTAATTCGGTTTTTTATAAAGTTTTCGTTTTTATTTTATTTTATTTACGATGCTTTTAGATAATACTATTTAATATTTTGTAGGTGAATGCCTTGATCATTTTTGCGATGCGATAATCAAATTATATAGTCGAGAGTTCTTACGTAGGCCGACAACCCACGACGTTGCACGCTTATTCGAGGCACATGAAGAACAACATCACATTCCTGAAATGCTTGGTAGCATTGATTATACACATTTCGTTTGGCGAAATTATCCTAGACAGTTGAGAGACCAATATAAGAGAGGTGATCACCAATACCAGACTATTATGCTTGAAGCCGTCGCTTTAAATGATTTGTGGATTTGGCATGCGTTTTTTGGTCCTCCTGGTTCAAACAACGACATCGATGTTTTAAATCAGTCTCCATCGTATCTTACGGAGTGAAATGGAACGGTGCCAAACAGTTCATTTTTTGTAAATGGACGGCTTTACAAACGTGGATATTATCTTACCGATGGAATCTATCCTAAGTATTCTACGTTTGTTAAAGCATAACCGTATCCCACTGACCCGAAGGAAAAGAGATTCAAGAAGCTACAAGAGTCTGCAAGAAAGGATGTCGAACGAGCTTTTGGTCGTCTTAAGGGAAAATGGATTATTCTCAGTCATCCTCTCCGAGCTATGTCCGTCGAAAAGATTCAAAAAATCGTTTATATGTGTGTTATATTTCACAATATGATTTTAAAAGATGACGGGAGGGCAATATCACCGGTTCATATAATGGATCAGCCTGCCGCGCCAGTTTATGACCCGAATGTACTACCGGAGTTACTTGACGTATATATCCATCACCGTCTCCGATATGATCTTACGGAGCACGTAGCGGCTCAAGACTTACCATACCTCGATGACTAGTGATTTCCTCATTTTCTTTCTAAGTATTATGTAACTTTCTTTTAATTATTAATGAAATATTTTGTTTTTATTAAACTGCTTAATATAATTATAAATATAAAAAATTAAAAATAAAATTAGGTGAGACATGGAATCATGGTTGCCACTAAAAAAGTATGGTGAGGCATGAGAGAGGCATGAAATGAGGTGGCATAATATTATTGGTGGGTGGTGAGGCATGGGGGAGGCATGGAATCATGACTGCCACCTCCTTAGAGCGCCATGTCTAATAACATCGTAACATCAAAAAATGCATGTTGTATCAACGTCAAGTCACATTAACACCAAAACATTTAACATCAAAAAAATCACCCTTATCATAACACCAAATAACACCACCTTTTTTAGATCCACATTTAAAAGATTACATTTTACAAATTAACCGCTCATTGATTTCATTCATCAAACAACATAATACTTCATTAATAAAGTTAAACATTACAATACAAAATAAAAACGTTACAAATAAAAAAAGATATTACGACAGAAAAAAAAGAAAAAACTACGAAATGAAAAAACCACTACGAGTACATAAAAAAAGTTACAAAATAAAAATACAAGTAAATAAAATAAAACTACTCGGGCGGCATTTGCAAATTATATTTTTCTTGGATTTTCTTCTTTCCATTTTGATCCAATAGGCAAGCGTCGGATCCATCTCCTTCATGTTAAGGCAGAAATTTAAACTCTTCCAAGCGCATTATAAATGCGGTCTTTATCTTTAGCCGTCTCGTACGCCTCTATACCACTTGATACGAAGTTCGGATGACTTGGCTTGACAAACTTCCCCCGGTGCTCGTCGTGGTCAGATTTTTGTTTTTTTTCCGGCGGGTGATTTACCGGCTGGACGTGGTCGTGCATCATCACCGAATAGCTCCTCGTGGCTTTCCCCGGGGATGTCTCCAGTTTAGTCAACCGGTTCCGGCGCGTCCCATTTTACATGGGACTTCAAAATTTCTCACGCTTCCTCTTGAGCAAACAAAACACCTTTATGCTCGTCATGAAACTTATTTCTAGCCCGTTTCATATTATTCATTTCATTTTTGCCACTTTTTGCCAAACTTTTAGCACGTTTGAATACCACATTGAGTTTTTGGCAATTTCCATTCAACATATGCTACTTGCTTGCTATCATACCCTTGTTGCGTGGTTGAAATTTTTTCTAATTGAACTCGTTCATAACCCGATACCAAAACGTGACGCACTTTTGTGAAACTCTGACATTTGGATCATCGGAAACGAACACCCAACACGAGGCAAGTAGTACTTCCACGGCCGGTGACCAGCGTAATTTAGTCCCGGTCAAGTAGCGATTTCTTTCATCATAGGGCTCGGGTTCTTTGGATTCTTTGGATTTTTTTGACATACGTTTACCTCGACTTTTGGGCTTTTGGGGAGACGTAGCTTCGGGGTCGATTTGAAATTGTGAGGATTAGGTTTGCAGTTGGGTTTGTTGTTCGAGAATTGTGATCGGTTTTGTTGAAAATTTGGGAAATTGGCATATTGCCACGTAAAATACATTTGTTGTTATTGTTGTTAAAGTTGCTCGGGTGTGAAGCCAAGTGGGTTAGGGATACCGGAAGAAGACGCATTTGAGTTCGGGTCTTAAGAAGATCCCGCGTTTGGATTTTGAAAACCGAGTAGGTTCAAAAAACTCTTTTTAATTTCCGACATTGTTTTCTTTCTTTTTCATTTAATTATTATTATTATTATTATTATTATTATTATTATTATTATTATTATTATTATTATTATTATTATTATTATTATTATTATTATTATTATTATTATTATTATTATTATTATTATTATTATTATTATTTTTTAAACTACTGTTTCATTCAAAATGAGAGGTGTGTTGTAATTCTTTTTCCTTCCGGTTTGATAATAGCCTTTACTCGGGGTGGTTTGTGTAATTTTTTGTCTAAGCGTGCGTTTCGTTTTGAGTTATTGTAACATATGGACTTAGCGCCTTCTATCTTGGTCTTCTTTGGTATGGTATCATAACCCAACGGGTTACATCATTTTATTTGTTGGGTGTTATTATACCCAAGCTTTTAGTAAGTTAATAAGTAAAGGAGGTAATTTGTGTCAAAATTATATAAAGAAAAGGCTTTTATAAACTAATTAGTAAAAGATTTAAGCAATTTTGACAGTTTTTTTTTTTTTTTTTTTTTTTTTTTTTTTGGTTTGAAATAAGCATGTTTGATCAATTGAAAAGTTAAATAAATCTTAGAGAACATATGTTTTTTATCAATTAAAGAATGGTGGGGGTACTTTGTCACAAGTTTGGTTTTTACCGTGTTTAAGGCGCCAGTGTAGTGGCATAGAAAAATGATGTCATCTCAGTACCTTTGGACCATAACATCAGTTTTGGCTTTAACACAAAAACATCTCTCTGTGACATAACAACAGCTTTGTGATGCCGACGTGCATTTTTTTTATTATTACTTTTTTTTATATAAATAAAACTAGTCATGTTTTAAAGTAAATATATTCAAGTTTATTAAATTGTTGTCAAATTTTTATAAGGATTGTTAACAACCAAATAATTCGTCATTTTCTTTAAATAAAGATAAATAATTTAATTTTTAGAACCCATCAAATTATCAAAGTTTAACATCTATTTAAGTTAATACATTAGATGTTACCCCCAATAACAACTTTTAGCAACTCTTATTTTTTCTTTCATATCAGCTTTCTCTCTTGCAATTCTATGGACAACCTTTTGGTCACAATAAAATGACTGAAATCTATTTATTTTTTCTTTTTTTAACAACTTTTTTAACAACAAAATTAAAATTCATTACTAATAAAACACATTAAATAATAATTCAAATAAATTAAAACATTACAATAATAGTTAACAACTTAAACTAATAATCTAAGTTATGTAATATGACGCATGTGTATATTATTTATGTGTCATCATCCCTCAAGCCGGCTGTTTAAGTATGTTCCAAGTTTTCTTAAGACACCAAAAGTCCGTTTCACATATTTCCTTATTGTTTCGTGCTTCGTATTATACAATTTTCGTTTGTGATCATTCGTCCCTATATCTTTGATGGACTTGACAAGAACGAACCACTCCAGATATATCTCGTTAGGAAGATAATATCTTCTTTTATAAGTCACGCCGTTAGCCACGACCATTTAGACACATTAAGGTAACATACCCCACAAAAAAAAAACTTTTAAATAATTAAAAAACACACAAAACACACACAAAACAAACACTCAACATTGTCCCAGTTGGGACCTCAACCCACATCCCCTTCGACCTCCTCCAACCCTCATCTCCACAACAATGCCAACCCACTGCAACCTTCTCCAACCCAGTCGGTTGCGGCATTATTGGGGGTAGCCTTATTTGAGATAAAGTTGCACCACCTATCAAAGTTTTGGAATGAAAATCACGTTTCCTGACTCTAAGAAATTTGAGTACCTGAAAAATAAAAAACAAAGTGACGAGGACAAAATTAAGGATTTAACTGAGATGTATATGGAGCGATTAGATCATGACAAAAGGACTTGAATCAAGAAAATGTGATATGGTTTCTCTACGGTGTAACCCTTTGTTCTTTGTTACGCCGTAGAAGCTACGACTTTCAATGTATTTGTTATTAGGTTATTGCATAGAGGAATGTTTCTTGTTACACCGTAGAGCTCTCGAATAAAAATTAATTTAGCCGCCTTAGTTGTTACGCCGTAAGTAAGAATATCTTGTTACGACGTAGAGGTATCGAAACCGGTTTTTCTTTTTTATTTTATTAAGTCGGTTTTACTACGTTTAGATGATTTTGTTCCTAAGATTTACTTTTCTATAAATGTAGTGCTTGTGTTCATTGTTTAGACATTCAAAAGATCAATAAGCTTTGGCTTTAAGTCTTTAAATTCTTGGTGATTTGTTTAACCATTGCTAAGTTTTATTCACGCCTTCATTCTACGTTACAAAAGCTACTCATTTTAAAAATATTGTTGTAATTCCTATATAAAGTAACCTATTTGGTTGTGTTCTTGTCAAGTCGACCCATTTGACACCCATAGTTGTGTATACCTTAGATGTTTCCTTAGATTCGTTGATCCCAAATTTGGTCACACTAGTTAGTTTCATAATGCATCTAGTGGGTAACAAATCCAAATACTTGATTTACACTTCTTTTTAAAAAGAAGATGGTGAAAGTACTTTTCATTTTACTAATTTAGCCTTGTTAATGACAAGACGGTATAAATGTATAATACAAGACTAGGTTCAATTGGTAAAAGCGAGTCTATTTCCTTCCTTATTTCCCTATATCAAGTTATCAACAAACCTTGCCATTTTTCTTTTGACAAAAGTTCTAACTAAAACTACCGTTTTTCCCTTGTCAAGAAAGGGTAATTTGGTAAAATCCTACTCAATTTCTCTTCATTTTCTCCCTATTTCTACTCATCTTGCTCCCTTCTTCCCAACAAAATACTAACCATACCACAAAAACAGCACCTCCCACCACTATGGAAAACCCTACAAAACCATGACCACATGGTGACAAAATCTTACTGGATCAACCAGCACGCCATTTGTGTGAATAGAATCAATTATGGAGCATGTGACCAACCATGACCAAATAAATAAAATACATAAAACCATTTCTTAAACAAAGTGAAAACTGAAAATCATAATACGATCAAAGCCGTAATTTTCCTACCTTTTAATTTACTATTGGTCTATTGTCACATTGAGCTACATAAAAGTTTTGCATTTCAACTTTTTTTATTTACTAGCCAAGTAGTAATATACTAATATTGAATTTTACCGAATTGTCCCATATTGTCTAAGTAGTAATCAAAGTTGATGATTTTCTGTGGTCCATATTTTTATGATGAGATTTTTCTTTTTTTGTTGAACATCAGTATTATTAAGCTCCAACTAGCAAGAGACTAGTGGGCAAAAGAACAGCAGTATGATGAGATTTTTCTAACTTGTACCCGCTTCCTTCCTCGTCGCTTCTTTCTAGCGACCAGCTTCTCAAATGGATGGCTTGGTAAGCAAGCTACCTTCAGTATCAGTAAAATCCTTATAAATAATAGGCCGGAAAGGCGGGGAAGGAAGCTGTCCGTAGTGGCACATGTTAAAGAGGGTCTTACAGCCTCGGTGTCACCCTGAGCCAGTAAGTGGTGTAGGGCCTGATGCCGGAGGATAATAGGGACTAATCAATGGTTGCTGGCCATTCAGAGGATCGGATGACACGTAGGCTGTGAGACAGAAGAACTTTTTATGATTAGAGTAATAATCTACTACTTATATTAAATCTCTATTTTATAAGGTATCAAGTAATCACATAGATAAGCATATTTGTGATGTTGATAGTCAAGTAGATAATTTAAAAGGGAAACCTGTAATGTGTAAATAATTCTGTTCAAGGTAGACTATAAGCAAAATGTATGAAAGTCTGATGAGCTTTGTAAGCAGCACAATATATGGCATGATAGGGACTTGTTGGTGTATGCTTTTGAGATATCAGGTTTTCATATTTATAGTATGCTTGACTTTTAAAAATGAAACATCATTCCAGCATCCTTCCAGCATCCTTGACACATTATATTTGTAGTAATCATAATGAATAATCTACTCTGGTTATAAGGAAATACTCCGTATTTAAACAACTGAGATTTTAGCAACTTTAAACAATTCATTTATTAATTTTGCAAAATGGGCAGTTTAAATTACATGTTAATTCTGGTCCTAAAACTTGTTTAACTCAGCACGATTGGCATTGCAGACTTGGTCATCTTGCAGAACCAATGTTAAATGTTTTAAAACTTGTTTTAAAGTTTGATTCCAAACATAAAGATGTTTTTTGTGAAATTTGTCAAAGGGCTAAACAAACTAGGGAACCTTTTCTATTAAGTGATCATGTATCTTCAGTCCTAGGAGAACTTGTGCATTTAGATCTTTGGGGTCCTTATAGGGTTCCTAGCATTGATGTTGTAAAAATGATCAAGAGCACACAACAATCTACAAGTACACCCAGCCAACCACCCTTGGTGTATTTTATTATAACTATGTCAAGAAGATAAGTCCCATTGGGTGCTTTGTCTGAATACAAAGAAACAAGCGATCTCTTCTAGGAAGACACCGGTTACCTCACAACAAATAACACTCAAACACTCAGGCTAACAAGGATCAAATAAAGAGATTGATCCTTTATACAGAAACACTAACAGATATCAAGATTGATATCAAAGACAAACGATCACAACTGTGTGAATATTGAGAGAGACAAAAACGGAGAATGATAAGAGCTAATAAAACCCTAGACTGATAAGGAGATTATATACTCAGCCAACTTTCACTTTAGCCCCTGGACATCTCTTTTCTTCACTTATGACTTAAACTTATTTAGACTTTGAAACTTGGCAGTTTGGTCCTTCATATTATTCAACACCCTCCATGAGTTGATAAGTGCGCACTTTGTGGTACCTTCCATCCTTCATCATGCTACTCTTTCACAATTGTTAACACTGCAAACGGATCAAACATACCAAGAATTTTGCAAAACAAAGAATGTTGTCTTTGTCCAAGACACTTAGTAAAAATATCGCCACTTGCTTATCTCGTATGAATCTTAACAGTTTTAATCACTCTAGCGAAACCTCTCTCTAACAAATGCACATCCAACTCAAAATGTTTGGTTTTTTCATGAAACACAGGATTAGCTGCAATCTGAATTGCAGCACTATTATCATAGAATATATTCACAGGCAATAACTATTTAAGACCAAGACTATGCAACAAGTTGCTCAACCAAATCACTTCACAAGTATTAAAAGCCATGCTTCTATACTCAGCCTCTGCAGAACTTCTAGATAAAGTAGCTTGTTTTTTACTTTTCCAAGAAATAAGAGAGTTACCCAAGAAAACACAAAAACCAGTTACAGATTTCCTAGTTAGAGGACATTTAGCCCAGTCAGAGTCTGCATAAGCTTTAAGCTTGAGATTAGACTCTTTATCAAATTGCAAACCTAAACCGGAGACCTTTTCAAATATTTTAAAACTCTGGGCGACCTTAAGATGAGATTGTAAAGGTTTATGCATGTGTTGACTCAACGATTAACAACATAACTAATATCGTGCGGTATTAGTTAAGTATATCAATTACCATCTAATTTTTATAGTTATTTATATTGGCCAACACTTTATCTTTTTAGCTTCAACACAACTCAAAACAGAATTCTCGGGCAAGGTGTATCAAGCAGCTTAGTCGCAAGCAAACCATACTCATATAACAATTCCAAACAATATTTTCTTTGTGTCATACAAATACCATTATCATTTTTCAATACTTCAATCCCAAGAAAATATTTCAGCTCTCCCAAATCTTTGATCATAAATTTAGAACTCAAAAACTTTTTAAAGTTATTGATTTCTACTTCATCATTACCAGTGATAAAAATATCATAAACATACACAAGCAGAGCAACAAACACAGAACCTTTTTGTTTCACAAACAAAGAACAATCCAATTTACTTTGTTCAAAACCATGTTCAATTAAATCATTAGTGAGTTTAGCATTTCATTGCCTAGGTGCTTGCTTAAGTCCATATAAAGATTTATTAAGCTTGCATACTTTAGAATCATCACCACCATTAAAGCCTTTAGGTAATTGCATATAGACATCTTCATCAAGATCACCATATAAAAAAAATCATTATTAACAT
Organism: Chrysanthemum lavandulifolium; assembly: GCA_022545495.1. Taxonomy (NCBI): domain Eukaryota; kingdom Viridiplantae; phylum Streptophyta; class Magnoliopsida; order Asterales; family Asteraceae; genus Chrysanthemum; species Chrysanthemum lavandulifolium. The sequence continues at coordinate 54,336,408 of CM040240.1, forward strand.
CTAACTGATATAAAGGCTAATTTTACTATGACAATACTTATCGGACATCTAACGATTTACCATTTTCACAGCAGATGAAGGTTTCATCGTAATCAAAACCTTCTTTGATTAAAACCTTTAGCAACTAATCGCTTTATATCTATCAATTTCTCCTGTAGACTTATATTTGATTTTCCATATCCATTTATACCCAATAGCATGTCTACCAAGTGTAACTCGCATTCATCCGGTATTATTTCTATTCAAAGCTTCAATTTCATCGTTCATAGCTTCAGACCAATTAGGATTTTTAATAGCTTCTTCATAATTCTTAGGTTCAACAGATTTATTTAATGTAGAAGCAAAACACAAATTAGTCCTACTCAAACTAGCATAACTCACATATTTTTCAATACCATATCTGACTTTAGAGTGCATCACATAATCATTAAACCTAATAGGAGTTTTAGACTCCCTACTAGACCTTCTTAATACAGGTGTTTGCACATCTTCATTAACATTTTCAGACTGAGTAAAAACTAAACAAGTATTTTCAAGACTAGAATTGCCCTCAGACCAGTGTTGGTCACCAAAGTGGGTTGCAGATTGCCCATCTTCATGATGCATATAAGCAGTATCTGTTTCATTATCACTAGCATCATGTGAAGATGGCATACTACCATCCTCAACTGGTGGTGTATCTTCCCCTTCATCATTGGGACTTTGAGACCATGGACTATCAAAAAACTTCAAGTGTACAACCTCATTTACACTGTTTGTATCAGTTGACTCACAGGTTTTCATTTTTAATGGAATAACATTTTCATAAAACTTCACATCTCGGGAAAAAAACACATTTCTTGTATCCAAACTCAAAAGTTTATATGCTTTCTTAGTAGAAGAAAAACCAATTAGAACACATTTTTCAGACCTATAAGACAACTTATCATGATTATTTAAAATGGTAGCAAAACATAGACAGCCAAAAGACCTCAAATGGGAAAGATTTGGTTTAGTTTTATACAATAACTCATAGAGAAATTTACCACTTAGAACTGAAGATGGCAGCCTGTTTATAAGATATACATCAGTTAGAATAAGACGACTTATCATGATTATTTAAAATTGTAGCAAAATATAGACAGCCAAAAGACCTCAAATGGGAAAGATTTGGTTTAGTTTTATACAATAACTCATAGGGACATTTACCACTTAGAACTGAAGATGGCTGCGTGTTTATAAGATATACAGCAGTTAGAATACAATCAGACCAAAACCTTAAAGGAATCCCCCCTTGAAACATAAGACTCCTAGCTACATTGAGTAGGTGTCTATGTTTCCTTTCAGCAATCCCATTTTGCTGAGGTGTATGAGCACAAGATGTTTGATGTATTATACCAAGATCAGAAAACATTCCACTCATTTTCTTATTAACAATTTCAGTACCATTATTAGATCTAACAGTCTTAATTTTAATACCAAATTGATTAGAAATTAAGTAAATAAAAGAGCAAAATACATCAAACACCTCATCTTTAGTTTTAATCAAGTAAGCCCTTTGACTCTAGAATAATCATCAACAATAGTGAGAAAATACTTATATCCTTCTACTTGTTACTCTGTAAGGACCCCATAAGTCAAGATGAATAAGTTCACCAAGATTCTTAGACTTATGATCGAAAAAGGAAAGGTTCCTTATGCAGTTAGCCCTATGATGATCTTACAAGCGAAATAGAAGAATTCTTGGAAATACCAAGATCCTTTTGAAGAATGAGATAAGATGGATCAGTGGGATGACCCAATCTATTATGCCAAACAAGCTTAGACACATTATAAGACATGACCCATTGCACTCACCCAAAGTATTATCAGGCTGCATATCAAACAAATACAATCCATCAGACTGACTACCAATCCCTAGAACATTCTCCCTTTTCAAATCCTGAATATAACAAGTATCTTCATCAAAACCAACAAACATTTTGCTATCTCTAATCAGTTTATTAACAGATAACAAACTCACACAGTAACCAGGAACCACTAAAACATCATAAAGAGTCACATTATTGGTTAATTTTAAATTTCCAACATGACTTATAGTGGCAAGAGTACCATTGGGATGTCCAACAGTAATCTTAAGACTAGAAATATCCACAACATTAAACATTCCAACAGTAGAAATAGTCAAGTACTGATTAGCACCTGAATCTATAATCCATCCCAAAGATATAGTTTTAACAGAAAGACTAGAATTCCCAAAGAAATATTTAGGAAAATTAATATTAAACCAAACATTTCCATTAAAGAATGAAGCCCTACCTGCCATATTGGCATGTATGCTTCCAGAAGAACTATCATTGATCAAAGACAAGAGTTTCTTCATCTGCTCAGAAGTAAAACCAGAAGATGTATTTGCAGATGAAGTAGTAGATGGTTTTTCAGACACTTAATTATCAACATTAGCATTATAATTTTGTCTAAAACCATTTTGTTTAGATGGATTGTTATTCTTAACAAATCCAGTTGGAAAACCAATGAGTTCATAGCAACTTTCAATAGTATGTCCAATCTTACCACAATTTTTACAATTGATTAGGATTAGGACCTCTATTAGCGATATTAGTATTAGAATTGGTTCCTCTAGTGTTATTCTTGTTGTTATACATTCTTATTGTTATTAAATGACTTAGCGACAAAAGAAGATGCATTAAGTTTAGACTCGGAAACACTAGAGGGCTCAGAATCCTGTGGGACTCCTCCCTGACACAACAAAGATAAGCATCTTTAACCTCGGGTAAAGGATCTCGTTAATAAAGCGGTTCTAACAGTTGATAATGGTCATCAAGACCCATAAGAAATTGCATCGGTTTCATCAGCGATGCAATACTAACTTAGTACTAGCCTCACAAGCACATTTATGTTCACAAACACATTTAGGAAACTTAGTTAGAGAATCAAATTCTCCATAAGAATTTAGCCTATGATAGTAATCAACAATGAATACCACCTTGCTTATGAGTTAATCTTTTGCAGCAAATTGTATATAACAGAACCATCAACTTTATCATATGTTTCTTTTAATTCTTGCCAAACAGAAGCAACATTTTCAGAATAAACCAATCCCATATAAACATCATGAGACACATAATTCATAATCCAAGTTAAGACAATAGCATTGAACCTATCCCATTGAGCAGATAAAACATCACTAGTAGCAAATGATTCCTTAAGACAAGTACCATCAACAAAACTATACTTATTCCTAGCTTGCAAAGCCAATTTCATAGCACCAAACCATATTCTATAATTTTTAGTTCCAAGAAGTTTAAATGGAATAAGAGCAGTACCACTATTGTCATTAGTTTGAATATGAAGAGGATTACCAGCATCAAGATTACTAATTAACAATTGATTATTACTACCACCAGGATCACTACCAGACATAATGCCAACAAATCAACAAATAACAAGAACTAATGGAAATACTCACAAGAAACAATTAACAGCAAGACCAACAAATAACTAGAACTAAACAACTCAATCAACTTCCAAGACTGCCCAAATCCTATCCTCCTTCGACTTAGACATAACAAGAAACTAAAAAACAGAATTAACAAACTATAGAAACTACAACTCACACCTAAGAATAACTACAAACCGGCCGGAAGGCGGGGATGGCCCAGGCAGGTGTATTCGTACCAATCGGTGTTGGCAGATCAAGAAGTTAACTGTCCCGTTTGCACCTTCTAAACTAAGTTTGTGTTATCTTAAGAGATAGAAAATTACTTACAGAGATATACTAGCGGAATGAGATACAAAGCTCACTAGATTCACTTAGTCTAGTGAGATTGTAACAAAAAACGGGCCCAATACCAACAAGAAACCACCAGGGATAAAAACCCCCAAATTACCAAATTAGGGTTTCAAAAAACCCTAATCAAGATACCTACAAATTCACCAGATCCAAACCCAAACAGATCAAATCAACCACGGCAGTTAAGAAAACAAACCTCAATTAACCAATTCAACCACCAATTGCAAGAATCCCCAAAAACTTTGAAACCCTAGAAACCCTAGAATCTCAAACCACTAGATCGAAGGCAGTCGCTCGATACCATGGAAAAATGACCAAGAGCACACAATAATCCACAAGTACACCCAGCCAACCACCCCTTGGTGTATTTTATTATAACAATGTCAAGAAGATAAGTCCCCAACTGGGTGCTTACCAATACGAATACAAAGAAACAAGAACTGATCTCTTCTAGGAAGACACCAGTTACCTCCCAACAAATAACACTCAAACACTCAGGCTAACAAGGATCAAATAAAGAGATTGATCCTTTATACAGAAACACTAACATATATCAAGATTGATATCAAAGACAAACAATCACAACTGTGTGAATATTGAGAGAGACTAAAACAGAGAATGTTAAGAGCTAATAAAACCCTAGACTGATAAGGAGATTATATACTCAGCCAACTTTCACTTTAGCCCCTGGACATCTCTTTTCTTCACTTATGACTTAAACTTATTTAGACTTTGAAACTTGACAGTTTTGGTCCTTTATATTATTCAACAGATGTTAATAAATATTTTTTGACTATTGTGGATGATTTCACTAGAGTTGTTTGGGTTCGTTTGATAAAAACAAAAGATGAAGTACCAAACTATATTAGTGTATTCTATAATTTGATTAAAAACCAGTTTAATAAAAGAATGAAAACTTTTTGAAGTGATAATGGTACTGCATTTGTTAATGACGCAGTTAAAGGTTTTGTGATGAAAAGGCATAACCCATCAGACTTCTTGTGCTTATACTCCACAACAAAATGGTGTAGCTGAAAGGAAACACAAGCATCTGTTAAATATTGCTAGATACCCTCTATTTCAAGGGCAATACCTCTAAAAATGTGGACTAAATGTATTCTTACTGCTACTTATCTTATTAACAGATTGCATTCTTCTATGCTTAATGGAAAGTCTCCTTATGAGTTGATTTATAATAATAATAAAAAACCTACTCTCACACACTTAAGAGTATTTAATTGCATTTTTTTTTGCTATTGTGCTTAATAATACTGATAAAAATGAGTAGCAGATCTAAAAAATGTGTTTTGATGGGGCATTCTAATTAATATTAAAAAAGGATATAGGTTATAGACAAATGTTCAATGCAGAACACATTTTCTTTAAAGAACAAATGATTAAATCTCATTCATTCAATCCTTTTAAATCTGATGGTTTAGATTAATTCTTATTAAAAACGGAAGGGCTTTTTAGTAATTATGTAACTCCACCTAAAAGTCTACCACCCACCCACACTCACTCACACACTCAGACTTCTTTACACCGCTCTCTATTTCTCTCATCAAAGTTCCCATCTTCAAGATCTAAACTCTATCACTTCATAATTCAATAATAACCAAATTCAACATGTGAAATAGTAAAATAATCATTGGAAATAAGAAGAATTGAATTTGTTCGAAACCGGACTCCGTGGTGAGTCGATGATGTGGTGGTGTTTTGGTGTGATGATTCGTCAAAAATGACATGGTTAGATGGTTTGAAATCTGGTGTCGAGGCGGATTTATATAGAAGCGATGTATGAAGTTATTTGGGACCAAGTTATAGGAAGGCAAAGAAAGAAAAAAAAACACTAGAAGGAATTTCATGTGAACAAGATTAATGGTAGAAAGAAAGTTCAGTTTTAATCGTGAGAAGATTTGGATGATTGTTAGAGATGGTTTTAGTGTTGGTGTTATGGGTTGGTTTGGTTTGGATGATGGTGGGATTTGGCTGGTTTTTGTTCATTCTTATTGGAGTGAAAAGTATGGAAATAGTTGTGTTTGGTATAATTGCACTTTTAAATGTTTGTTGAATTTTAATGTCGGGGAGTTATGGAATATGGAGATTTGGTGCTATTTTGAATTGGTAATGGTATTTATGATGGTTGTGTGATGAGTAGATGTATTAGTTATTTTGATTTATAATATGGCTTGAGTTAGTAGAGCTTTTGCTTGTTTTTGTTGTCATGGTTTGGGTCCGGAAGTTTGCTTATGACACGAAGATGTATAAAGAATTGAAGTATTGGGATGGTCTTAGTACAAAGATGGATACTGGTAAATATTAATATCAAGTTGTATATGAAACGCATATGAAAACATTTTTGGGTAATATTGTATTTTTCTTACTTTTGATAATGCATAATTTATCTAATAAAATAGTAATTATGATAAAGTAAACCATTGATATTTTTAAACATTTACCTCAAATATGTGATTTACCTCAAATTATGTTTTAAGATGAATCACATGTGATTTACATACGAATCATAACAAAAAACAGAATCACACGTGATTTACTCATTTATAAAAGCAAATAGTAAATCACACGTGATTTACATTTTTTCGTAACAAAATAAAAAATAGAATCACACGTGATTTCATTAATTTGTTTTATAAAAGAAAGGAATAAGCTAATATGATATTGAAGATCACATGCGATTTATAACTTTAAAATGAAGTCAACGTAGTGTAATAAGAAAATATCCATTTGACTTTTTGAATCATTTTATTTGAGTTTTGTAAAGGGAGTCATGTGACAAAAATTAGTTTTTGTTGCGGTGGGATTTGTGATATAGTAAAAAATAACTGTTTTCAAAATAGCTCTTGAGATTTTGTGTAAATTACATATGATTTAACTTAAAATCACATGTGCTTTTACCTCAAATCACATGTGATTTATCGTAAATTATTTTTTTGAAAGTGAATCACATGTGATTTATTCATTTTGATATTAAAGCGTATGTGTTTCAGTTTATAACAACAAAGACTAAATCACACGTAATTTACATTTTTCATAACAAAGCAATAATATAAATAACAGAATCACATGTGATTTCAGAAATTTGTTTTATAAAATGAAGGAAAAAATTGATTTGAAATTAAAGATCACATTTGATTTATTACTCTAAAGATCGAATGTGACATGTAAAATCACATGTGATATTTTTTTTTGGTAAACTGTGTTTCTGACTCGACATTGCAAGCGGCTAAAATCACATGTGATTTTGTAATTTATAAAATCGCACGTGATTTTTAAAATAACAAATCACAAGTGATTCTACAAATCACATGTGATTTATACACGAATCACAACAAAAATCAGAATCATATGTGATTTACTCATTTTTAGATGAAAACATAATCACAATCATATGGATATAGTCCTGATCTAAATATTTATACTAATTTTGCAGGAACTTGTAATAATTCCAACCAAATCCTAATGGCGATCAAGTATCAGGGGTTAGGTACCTCAAATTTTTTTTAAGGTAAATCACATGTGGTGTACACACGAATCACATGTGATTTACATACGAATCACAAAAAAAAATAAAAATAAAAATAAAAAAAATCATGCGTGATTTACTTCTTGTTTGTGTTTGGCCCTTGCGTTTTGTATTGTTTTTTAGTTTGTAATAACCAAATTGTGGGGGTCTTTGTTTTTTTTATTTAGGTCTCTTATCCGTTAATCCGCTTGATTGAGGAGTTGGATGCCATCATGTTGTAATAGTTTGCTCGTAGTGGTAATAAAGTCTTGTTGCCTTTAAAAAAAATTGTTTTGTAATGTAGATTAATAAAGATGATAAATAATTTATTATTATTATTATTTTATTAAAGAGAATCTCAAAACTAATAAATGGTGTATAATTTAAATTTTTAAAGAGAATCACACGTGATTCACCAAAGAATCACATGAGATTTTGTATTTCTCACATGTGATTGGTGTAAAAGAATCTCAGAACTAATAAAGAGTGTACAATTTAAATTTTTATAAGAGAATCACACGTGATCCACCAAAGAATCACATGTGTTTATGGTCTAATGTATTTCTTTTGGGTTATTTTTTAAATGTCTCTCTTACTTTTTCTTCATTTACATTTCCACTAATTTACATAACATTAAATGAGAGGCTTTGTGTTCAATAAAGAGTTGGTTCAAATAATAATGTTATTTGTTATTCTCATAAAATTCATTGACCCCATTCAATTTGGTACTCATGGGTATAATTTGCAACAATATGCAAATACAGTGTGAGAGCAAGTGAAGGTCTACAAAAATTACAACAAAATAAAGACAGTTGAACTTTGCTGTAATTCTTGCATCGCACCATTGACTTTCGACACAACACTATCTTTGACCTCACCCACGTGGTTCATAGCCTTTGACGCCATTTCTTTCAGTTGAGATATAAAAGAGAGTATCTTTTTGATGACTTTATTAATTATTTGACTAGATTTTCCCTTTACATCTGCTGCCATGATCTTGAGTTTGTCAACCAGGTTTTCAGCTCTGCTTTTATTACCTTCGATTAAGGACTGATTGTGAGTACCAACCCATGTAGATTCATCATCACGAAGATCTTTGTATACGCCACCTCACCGGGAAAAAAAATTGATCACTTTCCGGCAACAAAACCACCGTCAATGACCTCACCTTCGAATTCCCCGTTCGACATTTGGAACGTCACATCTTCACCTTCACCTAAACCCACGGTTATTTTTAGTGGTTGATTTTCCGGCGACGGTTTTTTGTGACGAGAGAGAAACCGGATCTGGATCTGTGAGCTTTTATGAGAGAGAAAGTAGGTTGAATAATGGAGAGTTGAAGACTTTTTGCTTTAATAGTAGAGGTGAATGGTGATTTGCCCTTATTTGTTATTTTAAGATTTGATCTTTCTTGGTTGGATGAAAGAAGGATGGGTGGTTGGGATCTTCGGGTTGTTCTTTAGATACCCGCTGTTTGTCATGGATCTCATCTCATAGGTTATATAGTCTTGATAATCAATTCATCTTTCCTAGAGATTTTAGATTTTTTAAATTTGTGTTTCCTTTTAAAGATTCAGTTACTGATAAAGGTGATACTATTTTTGAAAATATTTTTCAAGACTTAAACCATTTAAACTTTTTTGATATTGAATATCCTGAGATACCTATTGATGATGAGAGTAGCCTGAATAGTAAATCTAATTTACAAAGTGAAGGCATCAACTCTTCTCTTTCTGGTAGTGATGTAAACACTAAAGATTTCTCTAATGGTAATGAGAATGAAGCTCAAAACAGTGTAACATCGTTACTGAAGAGGATGAGATGGTTGCTATACTTGAAAAGAATCATTATAGTTCTGAGGGTAATTTGGATCAAAATCCAAGTTCATTTTCTCAGTGTGTTCAAACTTTAAGAAGATCTGAAAGAGTTTCAGCTTTCCAAGAAATTCTAATGACTTTGTTGTTGATTCTATAGTTAAGCATGGTCTTGAAAGATATGTTAACTATTCTAAACTTAATTCTAGAAATATATGTTTTGTTGTTCAGCTTAATAAAAACAATGAAACAAAAACTTACTTTGAGGCTTCTAATATTCATTGGATTGATGCTATGAACAATGAAATGAAAGATTTGCATAAAAGTGATACTTTTGAGATAACTGATTTACCACCTGATAGAAAACCAATGGCAGTAAATGTGTTTATAAAATTAAGTATAAATCTGATGGTGAGAAAAAGAAGGTGTTGATTATGATGAAACTTTTTCACCTGTTGTTAAGATGGTTACTATTAGATGCTTATTGAATATTACTGTGTAGCAAAACGACTGGACTATTTTTCAGTTAGATGTTAATAACGCTTTCTTATATGGTGATCTGAATGAAACTGTGTATATGAAATTGCCTGAAGGTTACTTTCTTGCTAATGATAATAGAGTTTGTTGAATTAAAAAGTAATTTTAAGGTTTAAAACAAGCTCCTAGACAATGGAATTCTAAACTTACTTATGCTCTTATTGAAAATGGATTTAGTCAGAGTAAAACTGATTATTCTTTATATACTAAATTTGATAATGGTGTGTTTATTGCATTACTTGTGTATGTGGATGACATTATCATTATTTGTAATAATGTTTCTGAAATTGAAAACTTTAAGAAGTTTCTTAAGACAAAGTTTTTGATAAAAGATCTTGGCAAACTGCAATATTTCCTTGACATTGAAGTTGTTAATACTGAAAATGGTATACGTTTGAATCAAAAAAAATATTGTCTGGATTTACTTATTGAACTTGGTATGCTTGGTTGTAATCCTGCAAAAACTCCCCTGTAGTCTAAACTTGTTATTACTAATGAGGCTACTGGTGGTGACCCTTTATTGGATAACATAACCGATTATCAAATGCTTATGGGTAAAAAGATTTACTTAACCAATACTAGGCCTGATATTTCATATGTTGTACATTGTTTAAGTGAGTTTATGCATTCTCCATTTAAGTCTCATCTGAAAATTGCATTTAAGATACTTAGGTATCTTAAAGGATCACCAGGTTTGGGAGTTCATATTACAAAAATTCTGGTATGTCTCTTCTTGCTTTTTCTGATGACGACTGGGCAAAATGTTTTGTAACCAGAAAAAATGTTACTGGTTACTTTGTTTTCTTGTGTGTATTTTTAGTATCCTAGAAATGTAAGAAACAATCTACTCTCTTTCTAAAAGTTCAATAGAAGAAGAGTATAGAGATCTAGCTTCTGTTACCAGTGAAGTTATTTAGATTGTAAAAATCTTAAAAATTTAAATGTAAAAATATTTTACTTGTTTCACTTAACTGTGATAATAATTCATCTATTAAGATAGCTGCCAATCATGTTTTCCATGAAAGGACTAAACATTTTGAGATTGATTTGCATTTTGTTAAAGAAAGAAAATTAAATGGTGTTGTCAAAACTATGAATGTAGATTTTGTAAATCAAATTGCAGATATCTTAACTAAAAAGTATTGCAACCCAATTTTTTATTGAAAAAGTTAAATCTATTTTACGTTTATTAGATATCATATTAAGGGGGATGTTGAGATGTACGACCTAATCTGCTAACTGATAATAACCTAAGGGACAACCTTTGAAATTTATATTTTCAATTTCAGTCCTAAGGATGCCATTGGAACTTTTGTTCTTGATGTAAAGTTTTTCAGAAAGACACGTGGTCAGATAAATAAAGGAAAAACACGGAGGGGCTTGTTGGCAAAATCGGAGGGAGTTGGATGTGCAATTTGTCGAAACACAGGATCAAGTATATAAGCCACGATTTTTGGCTTATTACTCATTCTCTCAATCGGAAAATCTCTCTCTCTCTCTCTCTCTCTCTCTCAAGCTCTTTAGCTCTCTCTCTCCTCTATAAAAACCCTAGATTAGATCATTATGATCCTGTTGTTCTTGTTATTGATTTGTAATAGTACTATTATCAATTAGATAATATAATCACACCAAAGTAGTTGTGGTGATTTGTTTGATTGATTTGGTTAAATCTATTTGAGACAGTAGGTATTATTGTTGATTTAGATCAATAAAAGAGATTTAGATTGTGTTTTTCTACACACATTATAATTTTTTTTTTTAAATATTCGATCAATAATATTTAGAGTTGTTACAGCTTGGTCTCTTAAGATTTCGTAGTTAAAAAAATCTATATTATGCATCTATCTAATACTTTCGAACAAATGATTTGCACAAATGATCTAACTGATCGTCTTACAGGTTGTTTGTTGAGATGGTCGGACCATTCCCAAAATCAAAGCACGTAATTATTTGAAAGTAACATTACCAAGTTGGATATAATTGGTTGTTGAATGTTCGAAATTCTATCTTTAAAAACCTAGCCGCGATCAAAATATGAATTCTTGATCCGTTTCCGTTTGTATTTTGTTTCGATCCGGTATAGGGTGTATTAACATTCATGTTCTTGCATTCTTTATCTCAATTTTGATTGAAAAGGTCAAAAGTATTAGCGTTTGAGTTGTTCGTGTTTTAGGGTTTGTTTTTAATACCGGCTGCTGTGATCTTTTCTTCGTAATCGACCCTCTCCAACTATTCCTTTATCTTGTTATTACATGGGGTTTGAATAGCATTGTTAATCAATCATTATCTAAGTTTGCTCGTTTGATCATAATCTGGTACGATTGTTAGATAGGGTTCTTTTAGGGTTCCTTATATTCGACATGGGTACATGTTTAAATTATTGTGGTTCATTTTGAAATCGATTATATTATTACATTGGTGCTTATTGTTCGGGCGTGTTTACTATTTGGTTGTGTCGTTTATAAGGGTACTATGAAAGGAGGAAAGGGAGATGATGATAAAAGGGGTTGAGTGCTAAAATTAGAATGTGACGATCAATGCAAGCTTACATGGTGATACAATCACTACTACAATTTCAACTTTCTGCGTCGGTTTAGAGACCATATATGTGGTCGCTATATAAGGCATAGGCACACATTTTCAATGCAATTTTCTTTGAATCTTACCATCGGGTCCCACTTTACATGGCGACCACATATGTGGTCGGTACATTATTTTCACTTTGTTTTGTTAAAATTAATTCTAAACACATTTAAAAAATAAAATTTTAAGATAAAAATACTTAGAGACCACAAGCATGAGTCGCTAAATTAATATATTTACTAAAAATTATTTAATTTTTATCAAATACTTTTTATTAAGTTATAAAAGTTACAGGTAAAAAAAAATAATGTGTAAATTATGTAGAGACCACGTATGTGGTCGCTAAATAAAAAAGATTAAATTAAAAAGATTAAAATTATATAAACAAGATTAAAATTATATAAAAAAGATTAAATAAAAAGTATTTTTGATTTTAAATTATCCGGCGACCACATATGTGGTCGCTAGATAATTTAACAATTAAATTAATTTAATTTTATTTAAGTACTTTGTTTTATTTAGCACCAAATTTGTTGCATGACGATATTATCTCAACTTGTCCGTTTAACATCTCAATTATTGCATAAAGTTACGGGAAATTTTGGCACAAAATCTGTTGCATGACGATATCATCTTAACTCGTTCGTTTAACATCATATATATAATGATATCATCTTGACTCATCCATTTAATATATTATGTATATCAATACCATCTCAACTCGGCCGTTTAACATCTTATGCATAACGATATCATATCGACTCATCCATTTAACATGTTATGTATAACGATATCTTCTCGAATCATCCGTTTCGCAAATGATGTACATCAATATCATATCGAATCATCCGTTTAACATATCATGTATAACGATATCATCTCGACTCATCCATTTAACATCTCATGTATAACCATATTATCTCGACTCATTCATTTAACATGTCTCGTATAACCGTATCATCTCGACTCACCCGTTTAACATCTCATGTATAACGATATCATCTCGACTCATACGTTTAATAGATGTATATCAATAACATCTCGACTCATTCGTTTAACATCCCGTGTATAACCATATCATCTCGACTCATCCGTTAAACATCTCATGTATAACGATATCATCTCGGCTCATTCGTTTAACATATGATGTATATCAATATCATCTCGACTCATTCGTCTAACATCTCATGTATAACGATGTCATCTCAACTCATCCATTTAACATCTCATGCATAACTACATCATCTTGACTCATCCGTTTAACATGTCTCGTATACGCGTATCATCTCGACTCATCCGTTTAACATCTCATGTATAACGATATCATCTCGACTCATCCGTTTACCATATGATGTATATCAATATCATCTCGACTTATACGTAACATGTTAAGCGAGCGAGTCGGTGATATGGTTATACATAACATGTTAAGCGAGCGAGTCAATATGATATGGTTATACATCACATGTTAAGCGAGCGAGTCGAGATGATATGGTTATACATCACATGTTAAAAGAAGCGGTCGAGGTGATATGGTTATCGTCATGTTAAGCGAGCGGTCGAGATGATATGGTTATCGTCACATATTAAATGAGCGAGTCGATGTGATATGGTTATACATCACATGTTAAGCGAGCGAGTCGATATGATATGGTTATACATCACATGTTAAACGAACGAGTAGAGGTGATATGGTTATACGTCACATGTTAAACGAATGAGTCGATGTATATGCAATTTCCCAACACTAAATTACATATAATTGAAGGAATAATATCACAATTAACAAACACGAAGGTAAACACTAATTACAATTATTAACGCTAATCAAACGCTAAGCCGGGTAATTTTTTTATTTTATATATTCTCGATTCTTGTAGTGTGTATAACGATATTATCTCGACTCGTCCGTTTAATATCTCATATATACACCGAATCCTAAACGCTAGTTATTCCTTAATTAAACACATTAAATTTTTTTTAAAAAGGAAATTAACTTAGAGACCACATATGTGGTCGCTAAAAATTTTCACACAAAAGATTTTGTTCCCTCCAATACATCTCCAATAATTTTCACAAAAAATTAAACACACTAAATTTAAAAAAAAAAAAGAAAAATAACTTAGAGACAACATATGTGGCCTCAAGATTGCTAAACTACAAATGTCACACACTATAATCTGTTTATACAATAGACTAAAAAAAAATAAAAAATAAAAATAAAAAATAGAGACCACTTTTGTGGTCGCAACTTTCACATATCTACTCTCCCACCTAAATTATTAAGCTAAGTCTTTATTAAAAATAAAATCTATCCATCTTTCTCTCTCGATCTGCAGCTGAAACCCATCAAAATGAGCACCTAATCCATCACCAAAATCACAAATCAACACCTCTAAAACCTATTTTACCACCACCTTCAACATCACCACTTACCCATCACCCAAAAATTATGGAAGGCGCATTTTTTTAGTTTTATTTAATTTTATTTAAAGGTATGATTCTTTTTTAATTTTGGTTTGTTGATTTTTGCTAATTTTGGTTATTTAATTATAGTTGTTTTTCTGTTTTGTTTGTGTTTGGTTAGCGTCATTGCCGGACCACCGACCACCGCAGCAGCACGGCAGCCGGACCACTGCAGCACCACCTCTTCTCTTCCTCTCTCTTTTCAGCCGTGAACTGCTCCGGGACCTAAAGGTACTATAAAGATGTATTTTTTTCCATTTTGGGTTCATCCATTTTCTTGGTCTTGTGTACTCTAAAACTTTGCTGATAAATCCCAAAAGGTACTATAAAGATGTATTGCATTTAATCTGTGAAAGTAAAGCTGTGAATTATTGTATGCTTAACGTATTTGAACCAAGATATAAATGACAAGACATATTGAATTAGGATATAATTATAATTAGCTATTCGTAAATAGTAAAACTGATTAAAAGTTCTAACCATAATGTGATAAAAGTTCTAACCATGACATGAATAATTGTTAGACTTTTGTTAATGATTTTAGGAATTTAGTGATTAATTTCGGAAAGTCCCCGTCCGAAGTGAATCATCCTATAGAAATGGGAGCAACACATTGACTTCTGGGCTGATCCAAAACGGATGGTTAGGGCGAAAAAGAATGCTGAAAACCGGGCAAAAAATAAAACCCCAACCTATCAAGGCTCTAAGTCGTTCGCTCAAGGACGACATGAATATGTAAGATTCTTTATAATTTTTATTTTTTTATAATATATAGTTTGTTATTTATTTGTTTTATATTGTTTATATATAGATGAAGACAAGGGGGGAGGGGGAGGTATAGCAGGACCTTATCAGCCACTGGAAGGATACACATACCAAAGATGGCGTGTTTGAATACAAGGAATCTGAGACGTTTTATGTAAGAATTCTTTTTTCCTAACACACTACACACGTACTTATAATGTGTCATGCTAAAGGAAATACTAATTTACAACTGCTTTTTTCTTGTTCTTTTGAACTACACAGAATCAAATGATAGCTATGCAACAACAAGTCAATGACCAAGTCATCCCACCTTTAACCAATGAAGAAATCCTTGATACGGTCATTGGCAGCAACAATCGTGGTCACAATGAGGGTAGAGGAAGGAATGTATCCGGCATTGGCTCAAGTCATCACACACGTTCGAGCCAAGAAATGACCCGGGAGATTTGGAGTGCTGGACGAGAAGTGCTGATACAACGAGCTCAAAAGGCTGAAGCTTTAGCTAAGGAGGCACGAAACGAGTCTTCAAGTGTTAAAGTAATGTTTACACAGTTTATGGCGCACTTCAACTCACAAGCAGGTAGTTCCTCAAGCTTGACCCCGTTTATTCCCTGCCCGCCTATTTCCAGCCCGCCTATTTCCAACCTGTCTACTGACCGCCACCATTCACTTGCTGACATTAACCCTGACCCGAATCTGTACCAACAAATGATGAATCCTGGTGGCTGTTATAGACCAGTTATGGGTGATGAAGAAAGTGGCGATGATGAATAGGGATTTAAGTATGTTATTTGTATTGACATTGTTTTATTATTAGTAATAGCTTAATTAGGATTGTTATTTGCGAATATTATGACTTCGTTTTATTGTTTTTGGATTGATAAATAGATGGATGAAGTTTGAAAACTTTTGTAACATGGTTTTGGGTCATTTACAGGTTCTGTTTAGGTAGATTTTTTCCGGAAAAAAATCTGGAAAAGAACTACTGCTGCTACTTTTTTTTGCATACCTGCATATATCGCGACCACATATGTGGTCGCTATATCAATATCAAATATACTATTTAAAAATGTTTAATTAATAATGAAAGTGAGTATTTTTCTGATTTACTTGAAAAGAAGATTTAATTACCTTGAGACCACATATGTGGTCGCTAGATGATAATGAGTTTTGTTATATTTTGTATTTAATTAAAATGTATCCCCCACAATTTTTATTATTCAATTTATAATAAATACTTTGCGACCATATATGTGGTCACTAGTTTGTTTGACCAACTGACTAAATTTAGTTGAATGTTTTGTGGGCCCCGAACATGGTCGCTAGATGCATGGTTTTCATGGTCGCAATGAAATATAGCGACGAGACCATTCGTCCATCACATTCGATTATATGTAGAAGCAAAGTGACTTAGTGACCACATTTTGGCTATCTGGAGACCACATTTGTGGTAGCAGTAGTGAAATTATAGTAGTGAATGATTTTGTAGTCGATCCTTAGAAGTCTAATTCCCACAACAAATGCAATTAGTAGGTAATGAGCCTATGGCTAAAAGCATCATGATTCTCAATTTCCGGTCATTTATCACATTTACTATTTCATTGTTTTTTCGAACTAGGTTTTACAGTATCGAATCAGCGTAACCTAATGGTTTAGCTGCGAATTCACGAACATTTCATCAAGGACATTTCATATAGACTAGGTTTAGTCTACATTTCATTAACATCATTGTCGTCATATTAGTTCATGCGTGATTTTGCATTTTACATTAAAGCGTAATTTTCATATTAAATAACGCTATCGCGTAATTAATTATTTTGAACATTTGATCCGATCTTCCAAAATTATCCGATATATTTTTATACTTATAATAAGATTATAAAATAATATTATTAGTTTACCGGTGTCTTAAATTTATTTGGTATATAAATTGTTATATTTATATAATTACGACGGTTTTAAGTAATTACCACTTGATAATTATTATTTCACTCAATTTTTGCAAGGAATGTATTTTTATAATTTTTATGACTTCAATCTATTTTATTTTGATCCGTTAAAATTTAATTTTTAGCTAACGCTACCCTACAAGCTCAAATATTTACACAAGTTACCAATTATCCCTAAGTAATTACACCTTTACACTACATATAATTACTTAATAAATAAATAAAAAATCATCCACTAACTAATGAGTATCACCCTTGTCGACACAAGGGTGACTCACATTCTTAATTTGCAAAATATCTAGCATTTATAATGTATTATACTTCACATATCTTCACATACTCATTCATATCATTAAGTGAAAAACAAAAAGTATCCTCTTCTTCCTCTCTTGCAAGAACCGGCAACCACAAGGATCAAGAAGGAGTTCACAAAATATTTTCAAGTCAAGTTTTATACACTCTAGTTACACTCTTGATTAAGGTTGTGAAATAAAAACCTTGGGTGATTAGGATAAAACCTTTGTTCATAAACCTCATCAAGTTACTAGTAAGCATTTCATGTCCATATTCATCTTTCATATTTATTTTATGTTATTTCATCATTTTGCAAGAAAACATGCATGTTACATATGAATTTATACCACTTTTGTTGTTTTATTACTTATTATGTAATATAATTGTCCTACAATGAATCCCTTGAAACATATTACTTTTGGTGATGTCTAGGAACCCATGACACCCTAAGAAGGTGTATGGTAGGATTAGAATAGCTTGAATTGTTTTGAATTGGTTAGAATAGGTTTTTGTGAGAAAAACTCATTTCGACAACTATTATTAGGGTCTGTCCATATTTTGAAAATCTGGAAATCTCGACAAGTAGATAAAATTTTTGGCCTAGATATTTAGAAAATACACTTTAAAAGCGAAAGCGTACGCTTGAATGGATTAAAAGCGGACTATAACGAAGAAGTTATGCTATTTTCAAATTTGATGAAAACTATAAAATCCAGAAAATTCAGCATGTTATATTAACTTTTACGAGTCAAAATGAGTCTTAAGCGTTATAAAATGTGTCGACTTATCAAAAATATATTAGTATATATTATTACGATTCCGAGGACATATAAAACGTAGAAAACGGACTTGTAACGATTAAATTACACGCGATTTAACAAAGTTGCCGTAACTTTATTATATAAGAAAAACTAATATATTTCTATTAGACAAATATTACGGCCACGAAGGACCATGTTGAGGGTCGTTTTTAACATCAATAGAGTACTTTTTATAACGTGATGTCTTCTAGTAAAAGTGAGTTCGCCTAGCCTATTTTCCAAAATGTCCAACCGTTCGTCAAGCGGAGTTGTAATGAATAAAATACGGTCACTTAAACTTTGCCGAAAACCACCCTTAAAGCGATAATTTGGACACAAGTACCATACTTAACCTATATTTTCTCTATGATCGAGACCTCTAGGATGAAAACTTAAATGCTAAAACTTTGAGATAATTATACAAGCTTCCCAAAACCGTTGAGTTCGTTTCCTAACGCCGACGTGCATCATTCTACGACTAGCTTTTCAAGGCTACTTAGTCACTTTCATGAAATTATCGAGCGACATTATTTTCTGACGAAAGTTATAATTTCACAATAGATCACTAAATGATTATCGTAGGATACCATTTCGACGTAAGTACTTGTAAAGTAATTTATAACTTGATAAGACGTTATAAACTTATTTTCGACGATAAACTTTATTTTCAAATGTACAAGTGGTATGGATATCATATGAGTTTGCATGCACGACATTGTTTCATGACTTATATTAGCGCATATCATTCATAATAGGTCGCGGTTAGAGTGTTGTGTCTCATTTCTATGCATCCACTCTGTCATCATAACTATTGCAACAGTGAGTAATCACATCCCCTTTTACCGTTTTACTATATTTTAGGGCGAAATGCATGAACCATATTTGAACTAAATTGATTACTACTTTTATTAACTCATTTTGTTTGAACCTTTGAACTTGAATCAAACCCTTGAACTTAATTACAAAATTATGCCTTGTTTGAACTTATTGAACCGTACGTGTTATGACCTTGACCTATAGTCTCCCATGATCGGAGCATCACTATAAAGTCTCCCATGTTCGGAGCATCACTATAAATTCTCGCCTTGTTGGTGGAGTGTTCTCGATAATTCTCGCCTTAGTGGTGGAGTGTTCTCAATAATTCTCGCCTAGGGGTCGAGTGACAAAGGAGTCTCCCTTGTTGGAGCAAAGGCAAAGTCTCCCGTGTTCGGAGCATCCTTGAGTTATTATATACGTGGTACTATATCGTGAACTATTATGACCATTTATACTTGACTACTTGACACGCTATATTTTGTGCAATGGGTTGTGAACACACAGTTGCAAGTTTTGTATGGCGGAACTTGGAACCGAGTGGATTTACAATGCTTTTGCTTTGTGGACTATTTCAATGACCGAAACCTTTGACTCTCTCTTACGAGTTTCTTATTTCACAAAACGTGTATACTCACCAACTATTTTCATAGTTGACCCGTTTTCTCTCATGCATTTGGTGATCGATAGTAAGCTTTTCTACCGGTCTTGCATAATGAAGTTTTCACTTGTCACTACAAATCGTTATGTAATAAAACGCAATATTTTGGGATCTAAACTTTGTAACATATTTGCCGATGTTGGCTAAACCGGTATTGTAATGGTGTACTCTTTCTTTTAAATCTTAACGTTGGTATGTTCTATTATCTTGTGCATATGTTCCTTTCCGTTACACTCGTGTTTCCGCCTCCGGCGAGGTGTGACAAAAGCGCTTGAGTCATCGGGTTTCAGATGCAAATGTTGTTAATTCGGATCGTATGAACAATAAGTTAAACTTTCAAGCTCTTGAATCGAAGTGGGCAATGTAGAAGCCATTTTGATCATTCCAATGGCTTCAAGACAAGAACTTAATGACAAATGTGCGAATTCTTTGTCTATATACTTTATTGGTGGTGATGCATTCACACCGAGCTTTAAATTTATAAACAAGAATTACTGGTTAACTAGGAACACATTCGGGCAAGTATACCCTAGTCAAGTTGTAGTATAGGGTTTGGTAAGTCAAGGTCATCCCAAGAGACTTGGTTGCAATTCAAGTGTCGTTTGTTTGTTTAAGAAAGTAACAAGTTGATGGTTATGATTGTCACGGATCAAACCAACTAGAAAAGCAATATGAGAACAAGCATACAAAGAACATACATGTTTGGACAAATGATCACAAGGATATTAGGATGTTTAGTTTGGAAGACATATTATCATAGGTAATCCTTATAACCTATAGAACCAATAATAATATATTGGTGTTTTATAAATCAAATATGCATAAGCCTCAATCAAATGGTCATGTCATGTGCCTAAACCACCAACAACAAAGAATCCCTATCTGCCATTAGACTTTGAAGTTATTAATTCGTGAAGTTTCATTTACTTGAAATATGATTAGAACACATATTTAAAATATGTCTTTCGACCCATAATCTAAATTAAAACTTTCACTTCTTATGTTTATTAATTCTCTTGCGCAATCGTCACAAAGTATAAGACCAAAATCATTCGTTGACTAATGAATTGGAACTAACCATTATTGAGAATCTTTTCGGTCATTAAACTCAACAATGATCAACCAAAACAATAAGCAAGACAAGTTCTAATTTAACCAAATATGATGTTATCATTATATTGCAAACAAGCACTACAAATATCCAAACATTCCTTCATCACAAGTCTTCATATGAACAAAACAAGTATAAAACCAACATTCACAAGACAAGAGCACATCACAAGAATCACGTAATCAACAAAATCAAAGAAACCAAACATGATTAATATTAAAAGAGAAAATACCAAAGTTCATATGATGAAATACAAAGTACATAAATCCTCTAATGTTCCACAGTCAATTATGACCTTTTATTACATCCTACAACTTCTGAAAATCTCTACTAACAACATGTAACAAGAGGCGAATTTGTTTGGTAACAAGGATTGATGGAGATGTATGGATTATTTGATGGATTCTTCTTTGTTTCCCATGAATTCCGCCCAACCAACCCCCTAACACTTCTGGAAGAAGGTTGAAGGGTGGCGAGAGAGATGAGAGTTGGATTAGAATGGGATGAGATGAGATGGAATGGAGAGGATAATTAGAAATGCTTGCAAATGGTCCTATTTTACTATTTCAAGGCTTAGGGTTGTAAATGCTAAACTTGGCCTCTAAGGAGCTTAAAAGGACCTAGAATACATGTAGGAAGGACCTAGAATTCTTGGATGTAAGTATGAAGCTTTAGTGATGAAGGAATAGGAGACCCAGCCTCAAACCGATCGGTTTGATCACCACCGATCGGTGGTCTTCTTTGATAGCCCCCAACCGAATCGCTTAGGCCCTACCGATCGGTTGAAGCATTTCGACATAAAATGGTAAACATAAAAGTTGTAGCCTTTGAATTCTCTTTCCGTGGCTGCTTGAATTACCTAAATCGGATTTTGTATGCTCAAGATATGGCCAAAATGGTGAAGGTGTGTCGGGAACCACGAGTCTTCCAATATTTCTTCGTTTTAGCTTCTTGCACCACACTATTCTTAAGTCTTTGAACCACTACCTTGATGACTTTATCTTCTCGAATATACTCCACAAGACTTGCTTTTGTCGGAATTCTTAGTACATGGATAAATATTTGTTTTTACTTCTTTTCTGCTTTTTCTCCACTTTCCTGTACATGGCTACAAATGAACTAGCATACACACTTTATTATACGATTAAGCAACAAAAGAATATGATTATAACCAAATAACATACATAAAAGCACGGATAACGCTACTAAAACTTGCACAATTAGGCGTTATCAAATTCCCCACACTTAAACTTTGCTTGCCCTCAAGCAAATCTAAGAAAATTAAAATACATACCTAAATGACAAAATGAAAGATTTTTTTTAAATTTGCATCTTTTATTTATTTTTATTTTATTTTTTTAAACAAAACATATATAAAAATAAGCGAAAAATGGCGCAAACTCGCCTAATACTTAAGGTTTGCTTGCCTCAAGCAAATCTAGAAATTAAGAAAAATAAATCCCACATGGTGCATGAAATATGATTAGAAAAAGTGATGCAAATCTACCAGTACAAGTACAAGTACAAGATATGATTCATCGTTTTAAGCTTTTGGTAAAAATCGAGATGTTTGACAATACCCAATGATTTTCTTGCTTGATTAACATTCCTAAACACCTCACGAAAAGAAACGAAGTATAATTCACTCAATCACTCATTTATTTATGTAGTGGAGTATCGTGAATAGTACTCTCAAATTGCTCGGTCATGATCTAAATATTACCGTAGGCTTATACGAGAAACAAAACTCCACCGACGCGTGGCGTAAGCACCAAGTGTAAACATCTAAAGAGGATTTTATTTGAGGCTAAAATGGTTTATCGGGATTTTGTTGAAATATTACATAGAAAATATAATAGATCACTGCCGCGAATTCTTGATTAAGTCAAACAACGGATGGTCACTATAGTATACCATGGATCGCTGGCGCGTTATTCGCATAACGGATGGTCACCAAAAATATGCACTAGATCGCTTGCGCGTCATTCGATCCTTCAAGAACCGAATGGTCACTAAATTATTCATGCACTTCATATTTCACAAAGCCAAAAGGGAAGGGATAAGGCATAGGAGATTTATGAAATTGGGGTTAAAAGAAAAAATAAAGAGAAATAAAGGCAAGTCTAATACCCATTGTTGCTAGTCACGAACAAACCGAAAACCCGTAAATGATTATAGTTGCAATCCTCTCCTCTTCAAATATTGATCACCAAATATATAATTTATATCAATTTTAGCACATTGGCTAATCGATATCTCAAACATACTTCTTCTTCCTTCATCTACATAATAATATAGCACATTGGCTATAATTGTCATCACATATATTTTTTCTTTTATTTTTTTTTCTTTCGATGACTTATTTTTCTACACATACATCATATCTCCCCACACTTCGATTATAAGCACACACCACAAAAATACAAATCTGAAGCTGGGTCTTCATCTTTGTCGGAATGGCACACACGATTGACAAAGTGCGGCTAACTCATAATCATAAAAATAATTCAATCATACCAAGCAACTACAAACCAACCGTTTAGACATTGACAATGTTAGTGATAAGGTTTAAAGTGTAAAATATTTTTTGCTTTTTAGTGGATGTAACAAAAGAAAGGGATGGCTCAAAGGGTGTACTAAAGGTATCTAGCGCTAAAGAATGAGCGCTAACAAATGGGTCCATGTGGGTGGTTAACTAACCGATGTGGCTAGCTAAATATCATTAGATGTAAAATGGAAGGCCATTTGGTTTTATTCCTAAGGTGCCTCTTTATCATATGAATACACTTATATAACACGAATGTGATCTTATTATGTCCAGTAATGATTTACAAGTACAAGTTCTAGAATAAATAGAATCACCGCACATTTATAGCAAAAGATCCAACATGACTAAGAGTACTGTTTATTTTGGTAATCTCAATGAAATGATTAAGCAGGATATCAGGTTGGTAATGCCATTTAGGGAAGGTACTTTGGCTGTGAAATATCTTGGGATTCTTTTGGATTCTAATAGAATTACTATGGGTGATTGTACTGTGCTATTGGAAAGTGTTAAGAGGATAATTGATAGTTGGCATAACAAGCATCTATTTTTCTTGGGAGGCTTGACTTATTGCTTCTGTTCTCAACTCTTTAAATGTTTACTGGGCTTCCATCTTCATTCTTCCTCTAGGTATATGTGATGATATAGATAAAATGTTAAAAAGGTTCTTGTGGAAAACTGATAAAGATAAAAGCATAGTTATAGTGTCTCTTGGAAGGAAGTCTGTATGCGGAAAAGTGAGGGAAGGCTGGGTCTTAAACCTCTTCACATTTGGAATGAGGCGTTAATGGCCAAGCATCTTTGGAATGTGATTGTTGATAAGAATTATATTTGGGTTAAATGGGTGAAATCTCAGTGGCTTAAGGGAGACAGTATATGGGTGACTAAAACTAATCAAGACAACTCTTGGAGCTAGAGACAGATTTTATCCCTAAGAGATAAAGTCGGGAATTCGTTATGTGTAAAATTGGTAATGGCAAAGTGTGTTTTTTCTGGTTTGATAAATGGAACACTAGGGGTCCTTTGTGCAATCTGGTTAACTACGCTTCTCTGGTTCAGAATAGTGTTGACATGAAGGTTAAAGTTGCTAACTTGGTTGTTAATGGAAGTTGGAAATGGCCTAGTAGTTGGAATTCTAGATTTAAGGAAGTTCTTAACTGTGGAGTTCCCCAATTGGTGAATGACTTGGATGATAAAATAGTTTGGTATAATAGAAAGGGAGTGGAAAAGAAGTTTTATGTGAATGAGGCGTGGATGGCTATGAAGACTAATTAACCTGATGCTCTTTGGCATAAACATGTTTGGTTTAATCAGTGCACCCCTAGGCATGCATTCATCATGTGGATGGCTGTCAAAGGAAGATTGAAGACACAAGATAGAATATCTAGATGGCTTACTATTCAAGATATGAGGTGTCCTTTTTGTCATGACTGTAAAGACTCTCACAGCCATCTTTTCTTCACTTGTAATTTTGCTAGAAGACTGTGGGAGAGGTTAAAGGGGATGGCTAATCTTGAGGATGTTTCTAACTCTTGGTCTCAAATTATTTTTGGTATGGTGAATAAACCAGCAAACAATACTATTTGGAGTGTGATAAGAAGACTTGTGCTAGGAGCTTCTGTCTACTTCATATGGCAGGAAAGGAACATGAGGCTTTTTGGGAACCATGGAAGAACCATTGATGAGCTGTTCAAGGTGATTGTGGAGACTGTTAAGCTTAGGATTATGGGCTTAACTCTTAAAGCTACTCCCGATGTCATCAAAGCTGCCAAGGTATGGAATTTTCCAATTGATAAGATGCATAAGTATAAGAGTATGATTGATGATCTCTTAGGTGAGAATGGGGATATCTATAAGAATGATAACTGATATGTCCCCTTTGTTATGCTATATGTCTTTTTGGTTTAATTGTGGGTGGTAAAACAGGGATCTGGTGATTATCTGTTTGAACATTAGTATAATCTGTACTAATGATGATAGTGGTTGCCAATTTTCTTATTGTCCTGGTAGTAATGATGGTAATAATCTGATCCCTACTGTTGAGAAGGTTTCCTATCTGGAGAAAGTAAAAATATTTTACTGGTCTGTTGATGGGGGAGTTTGGTATAGGTTGATTTGTTTGAATTGGTGGAGGCTTTTTGGATGGTATTTGTTATTATATTTGCAGGAACATCATTGGGGTTTTTATGGAGTTGGTGGTTTGATTTGTGCATGCTGATGTATTATTCTGGTTATGTTAGTGGATGCAACTGTTGTACTCTTTTCCCATGCTCAATCTTTTTCCCACTGGGTTTTGGTTGGCATGGGTTTTTAAGGAGACAAAGTTGCTGGAAGCATGGAGGATCTAGCATTTATACAAGGATTGGATCTGACAGTTATGACAAGGTTGCTGTGACTGAGTCTGTTACATGTGTTCCTGGTTATTAGTGTTATCTATAGTCTGATTTTACTGTTATCTTAATGTAGTTTCTTTGTATTGGTGTTTAATCTTGTATGGTTGGCTGCCCCTCTTATCTGTGTTAGATTGTATGCTGCCTAGTGACATCCTACATATGGTGATGTTTCAAGATACTCTGGTTGGTCCCAGGGTACTCTTTGATGTATTCAGAATATGTGGTGATCTTAGGCATGCTTAGGTCATTTGTATTGTATAGTTTGAGGGGTTTTTTTTGGTTGCCATATGTTTTTTGTGCCTTTGGGGAGCAGTTAGGGATGTGTCCTTTCTGTTTTTTGTCCCCTTTGTGCTTTCTTTTGTTTGTTTCCTTTTTGGCTCGTTTCTCTTTATATAATTTACCTTTAGGAGAAAAAAAATATCCAAGCATAAAAGATGTATGCTTATATGAAACAGGCTCAAATCCTCAAAATTTAGTGGAAGGGCTATAAAATGTGCTAGCAAATGTCATCAATCCCAGAATGGATTACAATATTAATCGGGACACATCTCAAGTTTTTCAAAATTTATTGTATTTCATCAGTGGGTTGATCCAGTTATTCTAATATACTATCCTATAAGCGTGAAAACAACTAGATCATGAGGGCAAACAAGTATACAAAATTTAAAATTGGCCAAAATTTTGGAATTTAAAATTAGTTTTGTTTTCTTATTTTACTTCCTCCCCCGACACACACACACACTTAAGTTAAGCATTGTCCTTAATGTGAAAAATAAACTTCAAAGTATGTAAAATAGGGAAAATTAAAAGAATGAATGACAAAAAAATGCATGAACTTGACTTTTATGTGATTGTGTGTATTAACTATTTTTTTCTTATTGTATGTCTTGAACTTTCAAATTTCGATCATTATGTGTATTTTGTGACTATTACGCCATAAAATGACCATTTTACGGTAAAATGGTCACAAAATATACACAATAATCAATTTTGAAAGTTCGATACACAATAAGAAAAAAATAGTTACACACACAATCATAAAAAATGTCAAGTTCAATGCATTTTTGTCATTTGCCCAAATTAAAATAAATAAGTCCGAGAGAAATGAAACTTTCCGAGCCAAAGAAATCGCGATCGAACTCCATATGATAAGATGCTAAGCAAACGCTAGCATAAGCGTGTGAGATCAATCGATTTCTCTTCCAAACATGTCCAATCAAGAGTGTAAGGTTACAATCCAACCAATCCTTCCTCCAAGAGCTTATTAAATATGTAGTAATAAACTAAACTGCAAAAACGCGTAAAATTCTAAAACTCACTTTCGTAGGTATCACGGTTGCATTTAGCGCATGCAACAAGCCTTTAAACCCCTCGGTGGCCCGAGTGGACGAGTTGTAGTCTCGTGAGGGTTTCCAGTGAACATACCCAAAAAGTTCGAAACATTTTATTTAAAAAAAAGAACATACTTATTTATTCACAATGTACTAAAAAGTAACAAATCTTAAAATACCAAAATGCATGAATAAAAATATAAATACTAATGCTCAAGTATCTTAGGAATGATCCCACAAGACACTTAAACTTATTTTATCTAAACACAAAAACAAAATAATAAAATGAAAATTGATTTTTTTTAACGATTGGCCCAGCCGATCGGTCAGGGGATCTAACCGATCGGTTGTTATGAACCAAATGTGACCAACCTTCCAGTCAAATCGGTTATGGGCGGTGACCGATCGGCTGGAGGAGATTTTTTTTTAAGATTTTTTTTACGACTCTTAAATGACTTTTAAACTGCTCATTAACACATAATTAAACAACTAACAAGATAAATAAATATTAAATAAAGCAAAATAACATTAAATAGTACAAAATAACTAAACATAACACTAAACGTAATATTTAAATAATCAAATTATTATTATTAAGATCTAATAGACTCAATCTAACAATTACCAATGATAAAACATTAAAGAAAACACAAAATAACAAATTTGAAAAATATTTACCGAGAGCTCCAACCGATCGGTTATGATCGCAACCGATTCGGTTGGAATGATTTTGTCGATTTTGGTGGTCTTTTTTGCAAGAAATTTTGAACACACTTAGAAAGCAAACTTTGAAATGAGCATTTAACACATGAGATGAAATCCCAACATCAAAACTTGATTTTGATGCCAAGATCATTAGCGAATATGAGAATTGAGAGGTTTTAAGAAAATGAAAACAAGCATTCGAGCAAACATTAGCAATCAAACTCTAGCAAAGCGAACAAGCAAACATTAAGCAAAAATCAAGAGCAATGGTAAAGTAATCAAAAGCAATCAAACAAGATTAAAGCAATAATTATTCAAGAGCAAGAGCAATATATCATTCGAACAAGCTAGCAACCAAGCAATCAATTCAAGCAAACAATTCAACAAACAAACAAACACAAGAATACAAACGCAAGTCCTGTGCACCGAAGCCAAAAACTTGATGCGTTCACACGAGCTTTATATTTATAAACAAAATTACCGGTTAACAAGGAACACATTCGGCAAGTATACCTAGCCAAGTTGTAGTATAGGGTTTGGTAAGTCAAGGTCATCCCAAGAGAAGCGGTTGCACTTCAAGTGTCGTTTGTTTGTTTAAGAAAGTAACAAGTTGATGGTTATGATTGTCACGGATCAAACCAACAAGAAAAGCAATATGAGAACAAGCATACAAAGAACATATATGTTTGGACAAATGATCACAACGATATTAGGATGTTTATTTTGGAAGACATATTATCAAAGGTAATCCTTACGACCTATAGAACCAATAATAATGTATTAGTGTTTTATAAATCAAATATGCATAAGCCTCAATCAAATGGTCATGTCATGAGCCTTATGCCTAAACCAACAACAAAGAATCTCTTTTAGCCTTTAGACTTTGAAGTTATTAATTCATGAAGTTTCATTTACTTGAAAGATGATTAGAACACATATTCAAAAGATGTCTTTCGGCCCATAATCTAAATTAAACCTTTCACTTGTTATGTTTATTAGTTCTCTTGCGCAATCGTCACAAAGTATAAGACCAAAATTCTTCATCGACTAATGAATTGGAACTAACCATTATTGAGAATCATTTCGGCCATTAAACGCAACAATGATCAGCCAAAATAATAAACAAGACAAGTTCCAATTTAACCAAATATGATGTTATCATAATATTCTAAACAAACACTACAAATATCCAAACATCCATTTATCACAAGTTATCATATGAACAAAAAAAGTATAAAACCAACATTTACAAGACAAGGGCACATCACAAGAATCACATAATCAACAAAATCAAAGAAACCAAACATGACTAATATTAAAAGGGAAAATACCAAAGTTCATAAGATGAAATACAAAGTACATGAATCGTCCAATGTTCCACAACCAATTAAGACCTTCTATTACATCCCACAACTTCGGAAATCTCTTCCAACAACATGTAACAAGAGGCGAAAATGTTTGGTAACAAGGATTGATGGATATGTATGGATTATTTGATGATTTCTTCTTTGTTTCCCATGAATTCCTTAACCAACCCCAAACACTTACGGAAGAAGGTTGAAGGGTAGAGAGAGATGAGTTGGATTAGAATAGGATGAGATGAGATGGAATGGAGAGGATGATTAGAAATGCTTGCAAATGGTCCTATTTATACTATTTCCAAAGCTTGGGGTTATAAATGCTAAACTTGGCCTCCAAGGAGCTTAGAAGGACCTAGAATACATGTAGGAAGGACCTAGAATCGTTGGATGTAAGTATGGACCCTTAGTGATGAAGAAATAAGAGTCCCGGGCTTCCTAGCCGATCGGTTTGTCACCAGCCGATCGGTTGGTCTTCTTTGACAACCCCCAACTGAATCGGTTGTAGGGCCCTACCGAATGGTGGAGCATTTTGACATAAAATGGTAAGCTTGAAAGTTGTAGCCCTTTGAATTCTCTTTCCGTGGCCGCTTGAATCATCTAAACCGGAGTTTGTATGCTCAAGATATGGCCAAAATGGTGAAGGTGTGTCGGGAACAACGAGTCTTCCAATATTTCTTCGTTTTAGCTTCTTGCACCTCATTATTATTATGTCTTTGGATCACTACCTAGATGAATTTATCTTCTCGAATAAACTCCATAAGACTTGCTTTTGTCAGGAATTCTTCGTACATGGATAAATCTTTGTTTTTTACTTCTTTTTCCGTCTTTTTCTCCACTTTCCTGTACTTGGCTATAGATGAACTAGCACACACACTTTTATACAATTAAGTAACAAAAGCATATGATTATAGCCAAATAACATACATAAAAGCACGGATAATACTACTAAAAACATGCACAATTTGAGCATTATCACAAGCATATTGTATATCCTCTTGTTGAACCATATGCTTAGAATAAATGGTCTAGGTATGGGCTACAAAAATTTATGATGTATAATGGGTTGTTCTTCTTTAAGTTTGAGTCTAAATAGGATTGGAAGATTTCCTGGAGAATGGTCCATATATGATTCAAAATGTCACTATTATTTTGAAGAAATGGTCCCCTAATGCGCATCTATCCAAAGAAGATTTGATGAAGGTGTCGGTGTGGGTTAAACTACACAATGTACCAATGGTTGTTGTTACTAGTGATAAATTGAGTAATATTTCTACTAAAATTGGTAATCCTCTTATGTTAGATTCTCATACGAGTTCTATGTGTATGGAATCTTGTAGTCGTGGTAGATTTGCTCTTGCCTTGATTGAGTTGGATGCAACATGTTGGTTAACGGACAAATTAGTTGTTGCAATTTCTAAGTTGGAAGGTCATTTTTACACAATGGAGACTATATGTGTATATTATGAATGAAAACCTCCTAGACGTGACAAATGTAAGATATTTGGCCACTCGTGTGATGATTGCCCTAAAAAGCCTTCACCTAGGCACACACACCCGAATTCTGGGAAAAAGAAAGATGTTCAGGTTATGGTTTTTACAGTGTGAAATGTAAGACAAGCAAAGTTGGTAGTTGGGGAATCCAAGTCAATCAAGGTGGTGGGTTTAATAGAACTAATAATGGCTCCTGTAGACAGGTTGTGAAGCCGAAGTCTAGTACTACAATATATACTCCGTTTTCTACTCTTGAGGAAGATAATGATAATTCTATGGATGACTTGGTTGATGATACAAGGAAGAAGGTAGACGCTCCTCCCAGGAAGACTGGTATTTGGTTGGGTAGGAAAGCGGACTCTCCTAAGAGAAATGTAGTTTTCTCTCCTGAAATAAAATTAACTATTTTGATAGGGATAATATGGATTTTGACAACATGGAACATGTGCTCGAGGAAGTGGATCATCGGAATGCTTCTAAAAATATGATTGATGGATTCTGTGGTTATTGGAATTTCTTATATGTTATCATATTTTTCTTCATAGGTTGTGTTACATTTGCATAGAGGTTAGTTGTTTTGTGAGATTGGCATATCAATCATATGTTGGTTTGGTTTTAAGCACAACCGATGCTCTCTTATTGTGCCTATGTATCGAGACGAGATATAGGACATCACCTACATCCTTCGTACTTCAATTTTTTTTTGTGTAATATACTTTACCGAGAAACCCTTTACCCCAAAAATGTAATTGGTTGGTGAAATAAGTATAGTAAAAAGACAGTAAAACTGAAATGAAATAGTTATAAAGAAATGTAGAAGTCAAACCAATCTGTGGTCTTCCTTTTTTGTCGTGGTTTCTTTTCACACAGCAGGTTTGTGTGAACTTTTCTTTTCAATTTCTTACATACTTAATCAAAGATTAATGGTTACAATCAGAAGCATTAGAGGTTATTAGTGGCACCATCCAAAACATCATTATATTTATATTTTATTGGCTCAAATAGGATATAGCCGCTACAATTGCTTAGCCCCTGTACAGTATATGTTGGGTCTTCCCTAATTTGATGCCCCTATTTCATTGATGCCATGGGCCGTCGACAACTCATCCATGGCTAGGCGGCCTACGAGTTGGATAAAGCGTGATATTAGAAATAAACCACATTACCCTTGAAAATCATCAAGAAATTCATCAAAATAATCATGTGGAACACCAAGTACACACATGAATTAAAGAGTTGTTCACACATGAGTACCCATCCCATAAAATCATCACATTCCACTTTAGCCAATCTACCAAATGACTAGCTTTTCTTCCATTTGAGTACCCACCACTTGATTGTTACGGATGCTCAAAGCGTGATAGTACTAGTAAGTGTTGCAAGAGTTTGTCTAATCTCATCCATAGCATCATCAACATATTGTCTTGTAACATTCTCATCACCACTGCTAGAAACACCATTTCTTGTTGCAGGAGCCACGATTCTCAATCAAGAATGTGGATTCTGTAAAATTTAAGCAACTCAATATGATAATCCATTCAAGAAGAGCCCTAGTTTGGTTAATAAACCACTAATGATTAGGCACATATATTTTGTGAGATGATGAATCTATATGATCAAAAGATCCCTAACGTATGTGAGATTGAAAAGTATTACACAAGAAACAAATCAAGATAAATGTGTTTGTGATTGGAAGCGATTTCAAAACTATGGAATGAAGGAATTTAGTTGGCCATAAATGTAACCGAATTGGTCAGAAATGTAACTGAATTTGATAGGAAAGTTGTAAAAATATGTTGTTATATTCAAGCCTTTTGACTTGAACAAAGTTGAGGGACTAATGTTGACATATTCTTTATAGTTTGCAAGTTTGTTTTGTATTTGGCAAGTTCTCTACACTAGAAGGACTATAATGGAACATTGCAGTATATAAGCAACTATTTGCACCTAGGGTTTCATATCTCAATTTCTAGTTTTTCATTCTCTAAAGTTTACACACATAAGTCTTTTTCCTCTTGTATTGAGTTACATTAATGATCATCTTGATCATCTAGTCCAGTATAGTTGTTAGTCCGATAATGAGAGTTGTCGTGAGGATCTTTGTACTATTTTCATTGTAGTATGATAGATAGCATCCTGAATAAGGGGACTATTTTTTCTCTGTATTGTTTGGTGAGCACATGTTTATGGACTCATCTTCTAGATTATAAGTAATAAAGATTTCACCACAGGGGTGGTTGGTTGGGTAACTTGTTGGTGTTGTGGTTGTGATTTGAGATTTGTTTGATAGTTTTACATGGTATCAGAGCCAGTTTTGATTTCTGGTGGTTCTTATTTTTAAGGGGTTTTGTATTACGTGAAATTTTGGAGGTTTCTTGATCAGGTAGTGTAATCGTTCAATTGAGGCTGTTATCTCAACCGTCGTGGTGGTTTGAGTATAGATATGGTGGTTTGTGGTTTGATCGGTTAGGGTTTCTTTAAACCCTAGTTTTGGTTATTTAGGGATCTTGATTACTGGTGTCTTGGTTTAAAAATGCGCGCATCATTACGTAAATTGCTCGCATCGTTGCATTACATTTAGGATTTTGCATCATGGTACCTAATGGGAGGCTGTAATAACTCGTAAATTTCCTACCTGTTTTCGTGGCTATATATTCTTTTTCCCCCTTTTCGAACTATAATCACGTCAAGTTCTGAGTCATATTTTTACGAAATTTCTTGGCAAACGCATTGTAAATGTTAATTAAAAACTCAAAACGCACTGTTGTGACCCGATCGAATTTACCTCGACCTCGACATTATTATTTCCTCATTATATATATATAAATTATATAAAATATATAATAATCATTAGTTAAATTTTTGATATTTTATCTCACCGGGCCTCAAGAACCAACCCGACCTACTCTAATTCTTTTCCTCTTGGGCTCGTGTACTTGCAAACTCAACCCAACACCCTCTTGTTTTCTCTTGGGCCTAACCATTCTCAGCTCAAGCCCGCACCCTATTGATAATATGGCAATCAAATTGTGCTATAGGAATCCTAGTTGACCCCAAGCATGCTCTTGATAATCTCTTTTACTCGACAATGACTACACAAAAACGTGCCCTTCTTTTCCTAAGAAACCTTGCACGCTCAAAACATAAACATATTCCATCTTCTCATCTCTTGAAACCATGCAAGTTATCCTTAAAATATTGATAAGGACCATGCTTATTCTTCTTTATAAGCCATCCTTAAGACTTGGTGAACTCACAACTCAAACTAACTCATCTCATTTTCACTCTCTCAAACAAAACACCCACCTGTGAAAATGAACAAAGCTCACTACTCTCACACTTTCACTAAATAAATCATCTCTTGTGGGATCAAAGGGAAGGACCAAGCGAAGGTTTTTGTCCATAGCATGGGTATAAGATCGACAAGGGTTCACTTGGTCACGTGCACGTTCACCTTCGTCTCCTCACCACTTTGGTGATGTAAGTTCTTTTCGACTTGTTTTCATTTCATTCTCTTGTTCTAATATTCGCATCACACATAATTAATATTAAGTGCACCTTAAGTATCGAACACATAAAATGTCTAATGTGGAAACAAGACTCTAAACGTAAAGAATCTAGCACGTACGTTCTATATCAACCGAACCTTTTAAGGGCCATAAGGCCCAACCCGAGACCGGTGAGCTTATTAATAAGCTAATACGTTGAATACTTCTTTTAAAACTTGACGACTTATTTGACATATAAATGGACATATTAAACCTTGGTTACACTCGGTTTAGCATTCTGGTTTTGGTTGGATCTTTTTCGAGTGCTCGAAATAAGCTGAGTGACTTATTTTGGCACTTGCTTGGTCTTTAATCACAAAACATATATACATGCAACACGACATACTGTTATGGAAAGCCTAACTAGTATAAGCTATCGCAAAAACTATGTTAAATACATTTAATCAGTAAGATTTAACACCAAAGTGCCCTTGGTACAGTTGGTTGCGTCATTTCGATGTGAACAAGGAGATCTGGGGTTCGATCCTTAGCAGTGGCACTTGCCCCATTTTTATTATTTTTCCACTTTCACACAATGGCAGTTTCAGCCCCTCTAAGTTAAACCACTTAACACATTTCTCAAAAACTTAAATAAGTAAAAGAGTAAATTTAAGTTTTCTGTAAAGATGTAAACTTGAAACTTGGGGGACCAAATGTGACTTTTGAAAAGATTTTGCAAAACAGTTTTCACGAGGACTAAACTCATCAATTCTAAAACTTTGGGTGGAGAATACTTTTGGGTAAAAGTGTCATTTTTCCAAAGTTTAGTGATTAAACTTGTACTTTCCGTAACTTGAGGGTAAAAAGTGTAAATTTTAAAAAACTTGTAAACTTATCACGACTCCGCAAAAACAAGTATTTTGATGATCTAAGTCTATAACGAGAAGTATTACGTCAATAACTAACTAAATCTATAATAAATAATTATAAGTATATAATTACAAAATCGTTACCAATATCGACACCTTAAAAAGGAAATGAACCATACGTTATCATTATTTCGAGACTTGCCATCTCATTCTTAGGTCCGGGTTGGAGCCGCTATTATATCACACTTAATCTCTTTGAGCTTTAGCACTATTCATTGAGGTGAGTATTCACAACCCCCTTTTTACCGCTTTATTTATTTGGGGTGAAATGCATGAACATGAACTTAAGTTGTTTTCTTTAAAATTAGAAACTTGTTAATATATTTTGAACCATTTGACTTACATTGAACTCTCTTTGACTTAATTTGAACCTTTTAATATATTTGAAACATTTGACTTATATTGAACTCTATTTGACTTGATTTAGACTATTTAATATATTTTGAACCCTTAGACTCTTGGACTTAATTATGAGCTTATGACTTGTTTGAACCTAATGGACCATACGTCCTTGACCTAAAGTCTCCCTGTCGAGCAACATAAAGTCTCCTTGTTCGAGCAATGCCGAGTCTCCCATGTTCGGAGCGGTCTTAATTGATAGTATTTAATAGTTGTTATGATGTACTTGTTCAGACATTCGCATTGTTAGTCCCCAATTGGTTTACCGTTCGCACTCCAATTATACGTACCATTTGTACGGCTTCCTTGTGTGGAGCAAGAGGTAGTATGGATAGCGCTATTAGAGGTCGACAACCTCTCGTTCCCTGTCTCACGGAACGCATATTATTTATTGTGGGGCTTTGCCGCATAACTTTATTATATATGAGGCGTTATTATGACCATAGGTGTATTGACTACCGGACTTACCACTTGAAATATCGAAATGTATGTAATTTATATGCTACAAGTCTTGTATGGGCTAGACTTGTAACATGATGAGTTGAAAAAACTTTTGTAAGGTCGACATACTCAAAAATGTTTTCGTACTATTTAAAGACTTTCTTAAAATTGGATTTTATAATATGTAAAGGACTTTTATTAAAATGGCTTTTTGTAATACATAAAACCTGTGTACTCACCAACTATTTTCATAGTTGACCCGTTTTCTCATGCATTTCAGGTGATCGTCAATAAGTATGATTTATGAAGTCTTTTGCATAAAGAAGTCTTCACGTGTCGTCTATGGTCATTAAGTATAAGAAGATGTATTTTGGAAACCAAATTTTAAGATTTTATTGTCACCGTCGGCTTGAACATTATTGTAACATTTTACAATTTCCTTAAATTTAAATATGGTATTGTACTATATCTTTTATGCGATGTATATTGATTTCGTCAAGACTCGCGTTCGCCTCGGGCGGGGTGATGAGGCTACCCAAAATGCGCTTGCATTAGACCGTAATTGTCGATTTGTGTAATGCTAGCAACGGTCACAATTGTGCAATAGGAATTTAGGTCATTTGGAAAAATTAAACTATTTAGAAGAAGCTAAAATATTTTAATGGACTTTGAAAAATAATTTTTATGACGTCAAAACAAACACGATAATGGCGTCCAAATTACCCTTCGGTTCATGATCATGCACCATTAACATAATTTGAAATCCGAAAACAATATTTTTATTCCACTTCATGTATTGCAAAAGTTCATATTTTCTTTGATTATACATAATCATATGCGTTAAAAACAAGATGCCACCGCTTTGATGATTAATGATAGAGATAAAGCACGTGGAATAATGCACCGTATCAAAAGAGAGGATTTTTATGCAGGTTTCTTGACTGTGTTTTACTATTTATATTGTCTCGTTATACCTATGATCTACCCTAATGCACTAACAGGCGGTGTACTCGGTCATGTGTAGTGTAGTATTTGGTAAAACCGAGGTCGCCCCAAGAGCTATGTGTGCGGATTTTAACTAAGTCTAGATGTCATAGATTTTAATGTTGAAATGATTAATTAATAACTAAAGACAAAGAAAGCAAATTAAGAAAGCAAATAAAGGCGGGGGTTGTGATCAATAGAGGAGAAGTGTGCTAACCTAGTTATTCTTCCTATCATGTTAAGTTCACGTTTAATTACTTCCAATTGCTTCAAGTGGGGGTAAAGGTCACTAGGACAACATTTGGTCAATTCTTCCTAACCTATCAGCAAAGGTTTCCACCGGAGATCTTGGGTGACCCCTTGAAAGTCCAGTTGTTTTTAGTCCCCTAAGCCAAGTCATTAAGCTCCGCTACAAGCAAGATTTGTAACAATGAGTGCCCGGGCGCTAGCATCTTAAACACTCATCCCTAACTTCGTAAGTTCATACAAACGGTAGGTGGTCAGTTAGTCAAATCGCATAAGCGAAGAAGGGTCGTTAGTTGGTCAATTCTTACCATTCCCACTCAGTGTAACCACTTTGGGTCAAATGGTCATATCTTCTAAGTAACTAGCCACTACCGCCATTCAAAACTACCGAAACAAGGGTATCTACCAACAAACTATGCATGCATACACTAGAAACAATTATACGGAAGCAATGTAAACATAAACAAAACAATTAAGAAATCATAACTAGGCTAGCACCAGAGGTGCTTAGCCGCTCATATTAACTAAAACAATCGATTCAATGTTTAACATTACGAAATATATGAATTAAAAGTAAATAAATGATAAAATGCTAATGCTTATCGTAGGGGAGTGATTTCTCCCTTGGAGATGGCTCCATATGCTCCCTAAGATCTGCCTAACACCTTCTACTCACGTTCTCTGAATTGGTGTCTGTCAAGTGGATGAATAGAAATGATGGAATTTTAATGATTATAGGCCATATCCGGTTACTGCGTAATCTTGTTAAGACTTACGCCGTAACATCCATTTCTTCGTAATTTGCTCGAAAAGTCGGTTACGGCGTAACATCGTGAAAGAGTTACGCCGTATCTTCAATAAATCGTGATTACGACGTAATTTTGGAATTAGTTACGTCGTAGCTTGCGCAGCATGGAACCTCATTTGACCTAATTAGATACGACGTAATCCTATGAAGGAGTTACGCCATAATCTTCCGCTTAGTTGGTTTTCTCGAGCCACGCTACATTACGGTGTTGTGAGATGAGAGTTCTGTGTAACATCTTCAAAATGAGCATACTATCATATATCTTCAATAAACTCTCCGAATCCACGCCTCATTAGCTCCAATGCTCGTAATTTACCCGAACGTGAAATATAGAAGAAAACAAGCGTAAATCCATATAAATGATATAAAATACGAGCATTATCTGGGAAATTGACACTTAATATTCGTGGATTACTTGATGTTATCAAATATCCCCACTTGAACTCTACTTGCCCTCAAGTAGACCTTATTAGATAGATTTCTAAAAGATATCTCCCATTACCGGAAAATATAAGTTTACAAATCCCTTATGCTAGAATAAAACAAAGTCGAACACCTCATGAAATAGGAATAAAACACTCAAATCTCTCAACTATTCTAAGTGTCAATTTCGTGGTGATCACTCAACGACACATCATAGCATGCATTCTATCATAATCTTGGCGGTTACACAAATCTCCACAACTAGAGTTAAGGGCTAAACAATTCTTGAAGGCAATATGGATAGACATGACAAGGGTTAAGGTGAGTTGTCATTACTAACATGTCACGGTGAAGTGGACAAAATCAATGAGACATGCCCAATCCATGGCCAAGACATCAAAGATTGCTCATTGCATCACCTAGACACGCTTCATGACTAAAGGGTAGGATAAGACATGGTATAAAATTGGTGTAAAATAAAATCAAGCAGATAGTCTAAATCTATAACCAAGTCATCACCACTTACCGTTCGTCCAAAGTTCAAGTTGGATCATGATAATACCTGTAGATGTGCCATTAGAGGACGCCATGATGGGTACATTTCAACTCCATTCTTAAATGTGACCGAGGTGGCCTCCTCGATACTAAATCTATAGTAAGCTCATAACATAGTGCTTATAACTTCGCACTTTACAATCAAATAAAATAACTATTTTTTTTCAACAAACATAACATCCCCCTACTTGAGATGAACAATATAGGAATTTGGGGGGTCTTCAATGATCTTCAAGAATATGTCGTCAACGAAAGTGTGATTCCCTAACCTTTCCACTTGAACCTTGAACTTAGGCAAACAGTGACTTCCCAATTATAAATAAAGACCACAGGGTAGGCTAAGGTGTAAGGGTGTAACGAAACAATATGGTGGGTGAACAAAATGAAAGGAATGGCTCAGATGGGTGTATCCAGGGGTATCTTGCACTAAAGGTGAGTGCAACAAAGGGTTTAAAATTGGGGTCGAGAAGTCGAGGTGACTAATCGATAGACACACAATGATAGGCTATTTGGGTGATAATCCTATAATACTGCCTTCTTAAACTGAAACATCCAAATACATCGAGCTAACTCAACATACCTCGTCTATGGTCTCGAAATGATGCAAATGCCAAGTTCTAAAGTTTACAAGCTACCAGCACACTCATAATTTGGTGGATTTGCGGTAAAATTTGGAAAAGGATAAGGCTAATCTTACCATATAATATTAAGGGTTATAATGTGCTCGACTAAGGTCTAATCTAGTTAGGGTAAGAAAAACATGTCAAAATTTAAAATGGCATAATTTTTGAATAAACTAGAAAAATGAGGGCAAAATAAAGTTCAAGACACAATTTACCACCGTCCCTCCACTTGAAATGTACAAAGTCCCTTTTGTAATAAGAGCGGATCTATTAAAAGAGGAAATTTGCAAAGTCTAAAAAGCCACTTATAACTTGACACCGTCCACCAACTTCCTCCTCCTTTTTATTTTACTAATTTCGTCTAGGGGTATATTGGTCATTTGACCCGTTTTTAATTTCACCTCAAATTTCAAACGCAAATAACTTTCAAACGACAAACTTTACTTAAAACCGATTTCACCATAATTTTAAAATTGATTCTCTTTAATTTGGTATAAATCTTGATATATAAATCGAATTTTTTTTTAAGATTTCAAGTGGGTTATGATTTTCTTGAAATTTTCGGCATATTCGACCCTACTTTTATCTAATTTAAAGGTTGATTTACATAAAATTTAAAACACGAAAGTTGTAGATTTTAGTTCACTCTTTACACAAGTTTTGAATCACTCAAACCGATATGAAATAAGTGAGATATCGACGTTAAAATGGCGTTTAGTCATATTTGTTGCACACAATGTGTTTGATAAAATGTCTAGCTTAGATTTTAGTGTTAAAATTGCGTTAAATGCTCTAAATTTTGTACCACAACGCATCATTAATCATTTTATTAATGTAAGATTCAAAAGTGATGTTTTTTAGTCGTTAATATAAAATAAAATGCACGTTTTGTTCATCGATTAATCTTGGTTCATCAATCGATGAACGATGAATCAAATCAAAGCGATGAACCAAACCAAACCGATGAACCAAACCAAAGTGATGAACCAAATCAAACATAGTTCATCGCTTTATTTTGGTTCATCAATCATAGTTTCACTTAACATGTTGGTGTTTGTTTTGTTTTGTTCATCGCTTTATTTTGGTTCATCAATCACGTTTCGCTTTTAGTTTGGTTCATCGCTTTTGGTTTGGTTCATGAATCATAGTTTTAGTTTTGGTTTGGTTCATCGCTTTGGTTTTGGTTCATGAATCATAGTTTCGATTTTGGTTTGGTTCATCGCTTTGGTTTGGTTCATCGTTTTGGTTTTGGTTCATTAGTTTTGGTTTAGTTCATCGCTTTGGTTTGGTTCATCGATCATAGTTTCGCTTTTGGTTTGGTTCATCGCTTATTGGTTTGGTTCATCGTTTGGTTTAGTTCATCAATCATAGTTTCGCTTTTGGTTTGGTTCATCGATTATTCATTTGGTTCATCGTTTAGTTAGGTTCATCGCTTTTGCTTTTATGCTTTTTTTTTAACAGCTTGATTTGGTTCATCGGTTCATCACTTTGTTCATCGGTTTAATAGTTAAAACATTAACTATTAAAACGTCACTTTTGAATCTTACATTGAAAAATGATTAATGATGCGTTGTGGGACAAAAATTAGTGCATTAAGCTCAACTTTAACACTAAAAATCTAAGCTAGACATTTCATCAAACACCTTGTATGTAACAAATGTGAGTAAAACACCATCTTTAACGTCGATATCTTACCCATATGACATCGAATTTGAGTGATTTAAATTTCGGGTAAAGAGTGAACAAAAATCTATAACTTTCATGTTTTAAGTTTTCAAGATTTGACATTTATGAGCGTAAAAATAGGGCCTAAAATGCCAAAAAATCAAGAAAATCAAGAACCATTTGATATGTAAAAAAAAAGTTCAAATATTTATCAAGATTTATACCAAATTAAAGAGAATCGAATTTTAAAATTGTGGTGAAGTCGGTTTTTGTAAAAGTTTGTCGTTTGAAAGTTATTTGCGTTTGAAATTTGGGGTGGAATATGAAAACGGGTTAAATGACAAAAATACCCTCTAACCAAATTTAATAAGAAAAAGGAGGAGTGGGTGGAGGACACATGTCAATCAATGATAGGCTTTCTAGCCTTTTTTTTTTTTCACTTTGCAAGGATCTCAACCCTTTGTAATAAACGTTAAATAAAAGTGAAGAGAAAATTAGAATTAGGCGAGAACTTCCCGAAATTTGCTCCAAAAAGAAAGAAGGCTCACGAAAAGAATCGTGCCTTCGCATAAGCATCCACGAAAACTTCAATCCTCGAAATCACACTACCGACAAGCATAATTCTAAAAAGAAAAGAAAATGAAAAAGAAACCTAACTCACTTTCGAGGAATCACGGTTGCATTTAGCGATGGAACAAGCCTTTTAAACCACTTGGTGTCCCAAGTGGACGAGTGTAGTCTCGTGAGGGCTTACAGGAACATACCCACAAAGTTCATTTAAAAACTAATACAAGGCTATCGTGTTTAAAAAAAGAAAGTAATGTTACAGAGGATAGTTACATTGTAACTCTTATAAGGAGTTACGCCGTAATGAATGCAAAACCCAGCGACGCTACAGAGTGTAGCTACTGGCGTAACCATTGCATGGGATTATGCCGTAATTGGTAATGCTCTTGAGAAGAACTATCGCAAAAAGTATGTTACGGCGTAACTAAAAGAATGAGTTACACCGAATCGTGACGATCAGTTCCCGGTCGACAGATGTCGATAGAATTTTCTCCGATTTCGCAAAAATGGTTAAAACACAAAACCCAACAGAAATGGAAATAAAACAAATGAAATGGATAATTCGGGTTGTCTCTCGAAATAGCACTTTTCTTTATTTACGAGTCTTTGTTATACTCAAAGCCACGGGCTTTATGGTGGCCTTTGGACTTGGCCAACTTCCTCCATATCCTTCATCAAATTATGTCCGACCCATGCAACATTTGTAGCGATTCGAGATATTCTTTAGTCTCGATCTTGAATTTTGCAAAACTTTTGTTCGGCCCCAAGTGGTATCTAGTAAACTCATATTTTTCACCTACAATCGGTGGCGGCCTCTTATACTGGAATGCCAAGAAGTTTGCACCTTCTTTGTTCATATGCTTCATCATCGGGGTCAGTGAATCCATCTTCACCTTGTAATTCAAGGTAATCCAAAATCCTTTCTATATCATCATCGTCCGACTTCATACCTTTAAACCATTCATCGTCGAGTAAATCTTCCACTAGTACCCGTTTGCATTCCTCTTTCTCATTTCTCATTGAATCCTTGATATCTTCATCCGTTACTTCACTTTTGAGAATTTCTTCGCTCGGGTCTTCTTTACTTATACATCCCTTCCAGATCTTTTCCTTGGTCAATGCATCAACTTTCCCATACTTGATTTTTACCCAATTTTCAAATCCTAGATTGTCTAACCAAGGTAATTCAGTCCTTTCCGCATCATTTGTTGAGGTCCAAAATAATTCATCTTCCCAACTCTCTTATCATCGCCTCCGCTACATTTATCATCATACGGGTTGCAAGATGCCCAAAAACTTCACCAGTGTCCTTATCTTCTCACACCAATGACTTCGAGTTACCTCGTCATTGGTGTCGATTCCTCCCGAACTACCCATCTTTTATTTCTCCGTCACACTTATCAACCGCTTGTGAACGGTCAACCGTAACAGATGATAAAAGCGATGACCGGAGAAAATGCAAGTTTACCAAGGATTAAAATTATCCTTGGATCGCTTATGTCCCGGTGAGGCGCGACGCTCGTACAATGACTTGTGAATTATTGAAAATAATATTAGTATAGGAAAACAGAATCGATTGACTAACACTAGGAATGTGAATAGTAATAGCTCACACGCACGTCAATAAAACGCATAATCGAAACCTAAAATCTAAAAGATATACAAACGCACGTTTAACTAAAACGTAAACGTATAAAAACAAAACGATTATAACTATAGTAGGGATTTGCATGTCTTAGCGACTTAAATGCAAATTAAATATAATTAAAATATTAAACTATAATATACAAATATATGAAAGTAAAGAAAACTAAAAATCTGAAACAACAAATACATATTTACATATGTAATAATTACACAAACAAAATAAATCAGGAAAAGGAAAATAAATAATCATACTAAGAAATTAAAACATATCAAAATTTTGAAGCCATTTTAATTCTATATTTACAATTGTTTAACGATTAAAATCTAAAAATTTACGTTTACTGAATTTTATGTAAACGTACAAAATAAAAACGTGAATTCAGGTCCAACACAACTCCCACAAATGTGAAAATTATATTTTAGAATCCTAAAAAGATAAGAAAATTATTAGAAAATAAAAATAAATTTTACACTATTAAATTAATTATTATTAATTAAAATGAATTAAATGTATTTAATAATGAATTAAATAATAAGAAAATCTAATTTTAACTTAAATAAATGAAATAAAGAATTTGAAAATCTAAAATCTTATAAAATAATTTTGAAATTGAAAATGTATTTTTACACAATTATTCTATTTATTATTAATTATTAACTTATTTAAAATACACTTAAATACAAGAAAATACAAAATTAACCTAGAAAATTGAAATTATAAATTAGAAAATCT
The DNA here is from genome assembly GCA_022545495.1 of Chrysanthemum lavandulifolium. NCBI lineage: Eukaryota > Viridiplantae > Streptophyta > Magnoliopsida > Asterales > Asteraceae > Chrysanthemum > Chrysanthemum lavandulifolium. The sequence goes on from CM040240.1 coordinate 54,380,851, forward strand.
AAAATATGATAAAACTTATTTTAAAACTGAAAATATATTTTTATGTTTTTTATTTATTTATTATTAATTATTTACTATTATTAATTACTAAAAACTATTATAGATTTATTAAAAATATTAAATGATAAAAGAAAAATCTGAAACTTTTACAAAATTCTAAAATAAATACAAGAAGCTAGGAAAAATATAAAAACAATATGTTATTAACATATATAAGCTAATAAGCAAATAAGCTTTTAAGTAAAAGCTTTTACTTAGCTTAAAAATGGTTCTTTTTGGTTTTTCTTTTTCGAGACTAACTAAATACTAATATTATACAAATTTGAAGAAAATGGAACTGTAAACATAGAAATAAGCGAAGTGGAGCTTATTAGCTTAAAAGCAGTTGAGCATTTGCTTAATCGTTGGATTTTAAAGCATGAATGAGCTTCTAATAAGCCACACAGCTGAAACAAAAGGAAGATAAAGGTTTATACATGTAATATTAACAGGTTTATAGAAAATGAAACTTTATAAACATGGGGATAAGCTGTTTCACAGCTTATGACCACTTCAGTTAAGCATTGAGCTTACAGTTGGATCATAAGCTTGAAACAAGCTAGAAAAAGGCTTATAAAAGGAAAAATAAGAAAAGAGATGTGTACAAGTTATATAGACAAGTATTACAAGTTTGGTGCACTGGAATAAGCCAATAAGCTCACAAAAGCAAATAAGCAATTCCAAGACACCAAAATTCAAACACCCTCACAACTTATTTGATGGATGATTCATTAACAAATAAGTGAATAAGCCATATAAAGAGTTGGAGTAGCAAGGCATGCTGATTGGCTTTCCAAAAGCCAAAGCTCTCCTATGGGGATCACAAATGGGCTTATAAGGAGCTTATGAAGTAGTTAGGGTTACCGAGTTCTTAGCATACTCAGTAATGTGATAAGTTTAAGCCACTTGCAGCCCTAGTAAATAGGCTGCAAGGTGAAATTTGAGCATAAGATCAAATAGTTTGGTGGATGAGCTTCACAATAAGCTGAAACACTTAAGCTATAGACCTCTAATGAGCTTTTTAGGAGCTATTGGAAATAGTGTAAGTTCATGGATTGAACTGTTAAGAGTGAGCAAACAATAAGCTCCTAAAAACTTATCCAATAAGCTAATTAATACTCAACCTACACTGAACTAGAGAATATGGTTGCTTAGCTTTGTGAAAAGCCAAAGCTCACAAGCTCAAGCTTAGTAAGGAGCATTTATAAGCTTGGTGATAACACTCAACTTCACTGTTTGCTTGATGAAGTGAGTTTAGTGGGACAAAAGATTTGGATGATTAAGCTATCTAGATAAGTTAAAAATGTAAAAACAATCATACCAATAATGAAAAGGCCACAAGGGCAACATAAAGAGGCTAAGTACACAAGCTAGGGTTAAGTCATGAAGCTTATGCAAGCTCATGAACTTGACACCTAAGGCTGTGGTGCAGGGCATGCATAAAGACAAAGGACTAAAAATAAGCTAGGAAATAAGTACTTAATAAGTCGAGTTATTGTAAACTAATATTTTATAATTAAGTTTAGCAAATGAATTTTGATCTCCAAAAGAGTTTAAGCTAAAACTTAATCTTGAATCCTACACAAAATTATACATTTTATTCAAAAACGACTATAATGAAAAATTGACTTTTTACAAGAACATGTAGTTTGACTAAAATGAATTTAAAACTGAATCTATGGATTGAATATGATATAATAAGCTATAATAAGATGATATTAATCTATGGTAACAAGTTTTAAGCCAATATTATGAATTTGGCAACTCCAAAATCCCAACAGTGAACTGTTAAGGCATAAGATTTGGAATTTTGACTTTTATCAAACAAAGACTATGTTCAATGACTTGACTTAGCTACAAGGAACTTAAGTGATATATAACAATGACACACAACAACAGACAAACACTGGAATTCTTTTTTATCAGCAAATCCAAACAATCCTATGATTTCACTTGTCACATGAACATCAAAGGTTTGTATAAATCTGAACATAAACCTTATTCCAAACATTATATTATAACATAATAAGATCATTTGAGCATAAAACTTCAAGAAAACAATCAAAAACACAGATTTGTCAAATTTGCCATTTCAACTGAGTTATTGCAATTCTAGGCACAAGTGAATCTTAATGAACAAAAAGCTTATATTAAGCTATAATAACATTAAACAATAACAAAGAAATAGGAAAACATGAAAATCAAAACATGAAAAGTAATAAAACAGTAAAAGGTAAAAAATGGTAAAAATGGAACTCACAAGTGATCAAGGCTAACACCGAGTACCAAGGTATAGAAACTACTCCTAGCTTATCGTCAATAAGCTAGAAACCGAAAATCCATCCAAATTTTAGCTTCCATTTCCCGTAACGCTTATTGGACCACAGTTGACTTCCATTGGTGATTTTGATTTTTTAGTATTTTTCTGAATTTAAAGGCTATACTTGTTTAAATGAATCTAAAAGCTTAGTGAGCTTTTGTCAAGAGCTTATGCAAGCTATAGAATCCAATAAACAACTACTTAACATGAAATTTAAGAATACGAAATTTAAAGGACATTAAGCAAAATATGAAACTTGAAAGTAACTTGCAATTAACTGGAAATAAAATTACATTACACTAGTTTGAGATTCATTACACTATTAAAGCTTGTAAATGACATGATAAATAAATTAAACAATAAAGACTATGGCTATTCCATAGTGTGACAATGGCTTAAGGCCAAGGTGTTTGTTCCTCCGCTCCCTTGCTTCTTTTATACTCTTTGAATTCTCCCACTTTCTCGATCATTTCCCACCTCTAATCTCAACCATTGATACAATCAATTTGATCCTAGCCATTCAAGCAGATTTTGGCGCCAAAACGCCCACGTGGAATTGAGGTGGCTTGAGTATAATTAAAGACTCTTGTTGTGTTGTGGAGAGTTGTAGGAGACAATATAGATATTTTGGAGGCCAATTGGTGGTATATCAAGGAAACAATGGACTGGTATAGTAGCAGTGGTGGTTTTGGGTGACTTTGGGTGGGAAATGCATTTAATTGTGGCGTGTTTAGGCTTTGCAGAGGTGGAAGAGAGTGGGTAGGTTGGTGAGCTGTAGTGGTGAGGTGGAAAGGTTGAGGGCAAGTGGTGATGTTACAGGTGGAGTGGGAGGTGGAAGGTGAAGAGGAAAAACGGGGGTACGCAGGTTTTATTTTAAAAATACTGGGTCGGGTTTGGTTTTGGGCCTGAGGTTGGGATTGGGCTAGCAGCTGGTTTAGTGGGATTGGATTGGATTTGTATAAATAACATAAAGGGTCCATTTGGTTAAGCTTAACAACACAAGGACCATATATGTAACATTCTGATTTTTGAAGGACTAAACTAGTAACTTTTCCAAAGCTAATCAAATGGCCAAACCTGCCATATAATAATAACACAAGGACCAATGTTGATAAATTTAACATTTAAAACTTTAAAAGGACCTTAATTGTCATTTTTGGATTTTGAGGGACTAACAGTGAAATTTCCCAAAAGTTTATCAAAATGTTCCAAATTTTCAATCATGCATAGTACAAGGGTATTATTTGTAAAATTCCAAGTTTAGAATACCCAGGGACCATTTTTGCCAATTTTGTAACTGAGGGTAAAATTGCCATTTTGTGTAAACTTTCATCCGTGGATCATTTGTGAATATTTTGGTTTCCCAAGGATTTAAGTTGACTTTTAAAACATTTAAAACATTTAGGGACTAGTTTTGACAATTTGAGTAACTCAGGGGACCGAAAATGACAATTGTTGTGAAATTGATCATTTTTCACTTGTTTTTCAATCTTTTGTACTGAATCACATAAAACACATTTTATGAATTTGTATCATTTGAGAGTCATTTGTGTGTTTTGGTTGTTTTGTGGGTTTATATAATACAAATATATGTGTATTTAGACACATATCGTTGTCTCAAGGATCCTCCATGCAGTTGATATCATTATTTATGGGCTTCTTATGTAGACAATGCTCCTCATAATCAATCTTGAGCTTCTTTAGCAGATTTGGGTTAATTTTAGCATCCTCAAATTATACTGCATACCAATCATCGAAGGATAGATCCCCGAACTTAACGTCATGTCTTTCGAGCTCCTGCGGGCATGTCCATTCCTCGTCTTTCATGTTACCACCCCCGTTGCAATACTCGCGGAAAGGATTGCATGCAGGCCATGCTCGTGTGAACTCGTCATCAGTGATAATTATCGAGGTGCAACAGTACCTAATAGGTGGTTCCTCCTATTCTTCGAATGAGAGCTTTTCCAACCTTTCTTCATCAGTATATGCAGGCCACATGAATTTTTTATCCTTGACCCTATCCTTATCAATTCCTCCATCGCAAATTTCGTTCCAAGGGTCGCATGAAGCCTATAGATCGTACCATTCCCCATTAGATGTGGGAATTTTCTTACACCAGTGATACTTCCTTCTAGATGGAGATTGGCGGCATAAATTAATATCATTGGACCATCCGTTAATAACCTGCATCCCGGATTCATCTAACTCGAGAATTTTGTCGGACCACGTGTCCCAATTACGTCGTAACTCTGATATTTGGTTACGGCGTAACTCACTCCTGTCATCAACATCGGTATCTTTCTTCATAATGCCACGATCATTTTCTAACCCATGGTTACAGCGTAACTCATCAGAAGTGTTACAGCGTAACTGAACACTGTCACCGGAATTTTCACTCGTAACCGAATTTTTGGTGGGAGAATTGACTTGTAACTTTGAATCTTCATCAGAAAATGTGACCTTGCATTTCATCATAGGTTTTGTCCCTTCCGGTTTAGTGTTGTTTTTCCTTACCTTCTCACTAAGATTTTCCACCATTATTTCAAGTTTTTTTAGGGTTGTGTCGTGATTTGAGAGGCTTCTATTAGTGTTTTCATGGAATTCCTTTAGCCATTCATCTTGTTCATTTTGTCTTTGGGCTGAGGTTTCCAGAAATTTGTTTATGGTCTCTTCAATGTTGGGTCTTTTTCTCCATAAGGCCCGCGGTTGTAATTTCCAGCAGGTCCTCCACGGTAGCCATTACTATTTCGATTTTCCCCATAAAACGGTCGATTTTTTCCATATTTAGCTTCTTCGATTGTGCTATCCTCGTTAATGTGAGGACAATTTTTAGTAAGATGTCCTCCTCCGCAACTTTCGCAACCTACTTTGATGGCATGAACACTTCTCTAAGCTTGAGCATATCTCACCAAGATTTTCAATTTTGCTAGTGATGGCGGCAATTCCACAAGATTTCGCCTTGGTTCCTCTTGCTTCCTCCATCGTGCCATTTTGGAAATGGTCGGCCATTTTTGGATGGCTTTAATGGCTAGAGTAAGAGTCATGTTCGGATCGTCCCTGGTAGTTCAAAGATATGTCTCGTAGTTATGTTGATACCCTTGTAAAAGATGTTGACCTTTTCGGTTGTTCGTGTCGGTCATGAGTTGGACACTTGTAGAGGAGATCGTTGTACCTATCCTGTGCTTGATACAATGTTTCATCGTCATCATGCTAGAAATTATGGATCTCCATGAGCTGATTAGATATCTTTGACGGAAGATGATATCTTTGGATGAAGTGCTTTTTAGTAGAGCCCATGTATCAACCGCCTCGGCGGGCAATCTTCGATCCATCTTCTTGCTCCCTAGTAAGAGTCATGGGAACAACCTTAGCATAACAACGTCATGAGATACACCGAATGTTGAAAAGGCTTCATGTTGTACAAAACATTCTCAACGTGCTCATACGAATCTTCGCCCCTGCTTCCGAAAAGGGTTAGCACGAAGATCCCTCATAAATTGATCTTTAATCTCGAAACGGACATTAGCTGAGCCCCGGCCCTTGTTTTTCTCTTGTCAACGCTAAATATTTCTCAAGAGTGAGGTCATCAATGTTAACAACTTCCATGGTACTTGAAACTTGAAAAGAGATCGTGAGAAATTGAGAAACTTTTAAAACAAAACAGAAATGAGAGACATAATGAAAATCCTAATATAACTCCCCGGCAGCAGCGCCAAAAACTTGATGCAGGTTTTACTGACCATGTTTTAATACTTATATTGTCTCATTATACATATGGTCTACCTTAAAGCACTAACGAGCAGTGTACCCAGTCGTGTGTAGTGTAGTATTTGGTAAAACTGAGGTCGTCTCAAGAGCTATGTGTGCGGATTTTAACTAAGTCTAGGTGTCATAGATTTTAATGTTGAAACGATTAATTAATAACTAAAGACAAAGAAAGCAAATAAGAAAAGCAAATAAAGGCTAGGGTTGTGATCAATAGATGAGAAGTGTGCTAACCTAGTTATTCTTCCTATCATGTTAACTTCACGTTTATTTACTTCCAATCGCTTCAAGTGGGGGTAAAGGTCGCTAGGACAGCATTTGGTCAGTTCGTCCTAACCTATCAGCAAAGGTTTCCACCGGAGATCTTGGGTGACCCCTTGAAAGTCTAGTCATTTTTAGTCCCCTAAGCCAAGTCATTAAGTTCCGCTACAAGTAAGATTTGTAACAATGGGTGCCGGGCACTAGCATCTTAAACACTCATCCCTAACTTCTTAAGTTCATCCAAACGGTAGGTGGTCAGTTGGTCAAATCGCACAAGCGAATAAGGGTCGTCAGTTGGTCAATTCTTACCCTTCCCAATCAGTCTAAGTACTTAGGGTCAGTTTGTTATATCTCCTAGGTAACTAGCCACTACCGCCATTCAAAACTCCCGAAACAAGGGTAGCTACCAACAAACTATGCATGCATACACTAGAAACAATTATACGGAAGCAAAGTAAACATAAACAAAACAATTAAAAAATCTTATCTATGCTAGCACCAGAGGTGCTTAGCCGCTCATATTAACTAAAACAATCAATTCAATGTTTAACATTACGAAATACATGAATTGAAAGTAAAGAAATGATAAAATGCTAATGCTTATCGTAGGGGAGTGATTTCTCCTTTGGAGATGGCTCCGTATGCTCCTTAAGATCTGCCTTCAACCGTCAACTCACATTCTCTGAATTGGTGTGTGAAGTGGATGAATATAAATGATGAAATTTGGGCGGTATTTATAGGCCAGATATGGTTATGGCGTAGCATAAGTTAAGAGTTACGCCGTAACATCCATTTCTTCGTAATTTGCTCTGGAAAAGCTGGTTACGGCGTAACATCAGGAAAGAGTTACGCCTTATCTTCAATAAATCGTGATTATGCCGTAATTGTGGAATTAGTTACGTCGTAGCTTGCAGCGGCGCAGAACCTCATTTGACCTAATTAGTTACGACGTAATCCTAGGAGGGAGTTATGCCGTAATCTTCTGTTTAGTTGCTTTTCCAAGATACGCTTCTGTTACGGCGTAATGTGAGAGGAGAGTTACGCCGTAACATCTTCAAAATGAGCATACCATCATATATCTTCAATAAACTCTCCAAATCCGCGTCTCATTAGCTCCAATGCTCGTAATTTACCTGAAAGTGAAATATAGAGGAAAACAAGCGTAAATCCATATAAACAATATAAAATACGAGCATTATCGGGGGAAATTGACACTTAATATTCAGGATTATTTGATGTTATCAATTTTACAAAGGATGACTAGGCTTAGGACCGTGGACAAGTTAATTTCCACGAGACAACTTAGAAATATTAGATCAGAAGAGAGTCGAACTTTAATGACTTAGAAATAACCAAAAGGTCTTAACGGGAGACAACCCGTAATGTTTTTCATTTTTCTTTATTTATGTTCTGAAACTGTCATTATGTCGAGTCGATACGGCGTATCCAAGTTCCTGGATACGGCGTATTCCACTCTTAGAATCCATAATTTTGTTTATTTCTTCATTTTAGTGTTTTATTTTAAACTATTTGTCGTATTAGTACGGCGTATCCTGCTTTTATATACGGCGATTCTAGTCCCGACCGTTATTTTATTTTTATTTTTATACAGATCGTTGAATACGACGATCCCGGTCCCGTGAATACGGCGTAGGAATAAAACAAGATTACATCACTAAGGTAGTTATAGCCCGACATTGATCAATACGACGATACAATCAATGCATATGTCGATCGTTCTCGTAACCGGACATGACCTATCTTCATAATTTTCTAATCCACTAATGCTACGAAAGTAGTTTTATGCTTTTGTTATTCATGTCTACATGTCTGATCGATATCATAGGTGATGGTGTATATATATTTGTAGACAGTCTGTGTACTGCGTATCCATGCAGTTGTTCAAGCCGACTTACGCACAAGAGATAAAAATTTTGCTCACATTCTTACCATGGAGGATCATCCCGAGCAATATCAGGGGAGTTTTCCGTTTCTAATTCTACCCTGTTTCATTTTATGTATTCACTTGTACAACAAGGGCGTTGTACAATTCAAGTGAGGGGAGGTGAATAGAATTAGAATTTTGCTTGTCCTATATTTACGAAATATAACTAAAAATGGCTAAAATTTTAAAAAATTCACATGTTTTTAGTAATTACTTGTAGCATAACCCCGCACACAATACCTTTGATACCATTTGTAAGAATTAAAACCTTTCCGTTTTCACTATTTTACCCCAAAATTCCACAAAAATATGAGTGTGCCGGTGGATTGATGTAGACTTTAGAACTTGGCATGGTATATCTATTTGAAACCACAATAATGAGCATTGCATTAGGAAAACATGATGTGATCGGCTTTAATCAACGTAAGAGGTAAAATTATTAGGATTAACCCAAATGGCCTATGTCATTTACATATGTTTTTTTATCAGCTAACTATACTAATTATTTGACCATCTATTTAAACTCATTTGTTACTCTCATTTTTAGAGTAAGATACCCCTATTATAACCTATCGAGCCTTTCTTTTCCTTTGTGCCACCATTAAATATTTTGTTTCATTACAACTTTACACCTTATCCTACCTTGTAGATTAAAAGTCACTTGTTTGGTTGTTACTTGCTACATGTGTCCCATGTATTTCCTGTGTTTGTGTTAGTTTTTCGTTCGATTTTTTTCTAGAGAGGTATTGGTCGGGAAATTGCACAATGCAATGAGAAGGTGAAAGTTTGTATTTTTGTCACACCCTTGTACTAATACTTTCACTATTTTTTATTTCATTCAGATTTCGACGCGTTTATGGTTATTTAATGATGGAGTATTATTAGTGAAAATGCTAAAGTACTGTACCATTAGTTTGATTTTCAGTTTTTATTTATGTTTTAAAAAATGAGAAAAAGAAACAAAAATTAATGTGAATTTCAGTATTTAGTTTAAGTGGTACGTAATATAAACTTATTTTAGTGTACAGTGGCCGTGACTTTTCCACTATTGTATTGTATATTTTGGGATCTTATGGGAGTTTGGTAATTCTGGATAGCCAACCTGGGATTGTTGATGATGTTGATTGAGGTATTTTTAAGCCTTATTCACGTGTCACTAATGCGTGTGTTTTTCGTGTTAAAGCGTGAGTTAGTCGATGATAGATGTCTATTTCGGGTTTGTGGTAAGGTAGTAATTAGTAGCAATTGGTTGTGTCAGACTTAATGTATTTGTTTTGTAAAATTTTATATTTACACTAATTATAAATATTTTTCATGCCTTATCCTACCCTTATTCATTCTTCATCCTAACCTTTGATTTATTGAGATTAGGGAATCGAGCAATCTCGAGTATCGTGATGGTCGTTACTATCATGTATTCGTGATTTTGTCGCCCTCCTTGATATATTATTATTGGGAAAGATTACTTAGTCCTAGACTTTAGCTTATTCGAGTTAGTGAGTGAGCAATCGTGAGTATCACGGTCATGGATTTGGTCGTGTGCTTGTGATTTTATCGTTTTTTCTGGAATATTGGTATCGATAGAGATTAAAAAGAATGAAAAATCCTTGATCCTTCACATTTTGACTAATTTTTCCTTTGAATTTGGTTATAGCTCTTAGACTCTAGTGGTAGATATGTGTATCCTTGTCAAGCTTATGATATAATACTCAACACGATTCTGCAATTGAGTGTACCACTAAATATACACCCTAAACTAGTTACGAGAGATGAGTGAATTTCATTTCCTATTCATGAGGTGTAAAAGGTTATGCACTATTCCTTGAGTTAATTACTTTGATGCTTAATTCCTAAACCAAGGTTTGGGATGTTTTTGTAGTTAATTTAATCTAAGGTCTACTTGGGGACAAGTAGAAAAGAATTAGAGGGATATTTGATAGCATCAAATGTATACTATATTTATGTATCATTTATCCCATATATATTCCTCATTTATTGTATATTTATAACTGAATTGATACTTAATAGCTTACTTTGGTGATTTTCAGTATTTATGAAGCAATATTAGAGAAGACATGAAAAAGCACATGATTTGGAGCATATTTTATAATTTTGTATGCAATCTGTGAAGAGCATACGTCGTATGTAACTCTGGTCACATGCCGTCTTGAAGATATGAAGAATTCACTAAGTAATTGGTGAATATTGAAGGCATACAACGTATTTAACTCTGGCAATACGCCATATCTGGAAGCTCTACAGTCAAAAACCAAGTCAACGTATAAAGACATACGACGTATGAAACTCTTGCAATACGCCGTACTGAAGATCTTATCCATAGTCCAAGTATATTGAAGATTTGAAGGTATACGGCTTATGAAACTCTGACCATACGCCGTATTTAGAAGATACCTAAAATATGCTTGGAATATTCTTTCTTCATTAGCACTCAATAAATCTGGAATACGTCCTATTGAGTAATTCAATACATCGTATCATTCCCTAATCGGCAATTATAAATACAAGGCCCCAAGATCAGTCCACTATTCCAAGGCCCCAAGATCAGTCCTTTAAGATAGCGAACCAAGAAGAGAAGGTTTTGTATCATCACATTTGGTCTAATCATTCGATTTACTTATCAATATCACTATGATTTGTATTTCCTTTGATTGTTCTTCTTGTGCTTTTACATACATTATTGGCTAACACTCTTAGGTGTTAGCCATGTTATGAATACTATGTTGAAGTTATTTCCATTTATTTAAGATTCGCTGTTTAGAATTGTTTAGTTTACTTGCTTGTCTATTATACGTGCTTGTTTATATGTTTGAGTAATTTAAATCTAATATCGCATGGACCAAGTGGGTATTGGGTGTATATTTAATGAACACGTAAGTTAGCATGATACTTTTTTCGCATGCACCAAGTTGGGAAGAGTAGGTATCACATGAACCAAGTGGGTAGCATTGATGAATTACATAGATTAGTTGACACCGCTTAATGCATGCTTGTAGAGTAATAGGTGCATAGACCAAATGGCCTATGAGATTACATGTGTAGTAGTTAAATGCATGGACCAAGTTGTTTAGTCTAGGTTAGATAGGAGTGTGGGGTATTTTCTAGACTAAGGAGATACTTTCCATACATCCTGATGTCACCGGTACGTTACATCTAAATCATTGCACTAATAAAATGTAATAACTAAAACATAGTAGGAGTAATATGGCTAACACTTACTTCTCTTTATTGATTTTCACTGTAGTAATTAGTTTATTTTATTGTTTATTTGGTCTAATAATTAAAATCAATCAAAACCCCCTGCTTAAATCTATAAAACTCACTAGATTAGTTCCTAGGCATACTATTCTCGAGATCGACCTTGTACTTACCCCACTAGCTATAACCGATCGGGTACACTACGTGTGAAGGTGTGTGTCTATTAGTCATAGTCCGTCTAAATATAAATTTAAACCTCGAATACTTAAAAGCACCTACAACGACACGCTCATCACTCTATCTATGTTGCCTGAATGTATCTTAAATGTTGTTTCTTCGACTAACAAGATTCCCTACTCAAGTTTGTTTAGTGATTCCCCCTAATTTTCAGTTTATGTTTAGGATCCTTGTCTTTCTCATATCAGGTCTTTTGAATGTCTTTGTTACTCAACTGTTTTGAACTCAAGTGATAAGTTTAGTGTCAAGTCTAAAAAATGTGTCTTAATTGGTTTCTCTAGTGTTAACAACGCTTATAAACTGTATGGTTTTAAAAGTAAGTTTGTGTTTTATTCTAGGGATGTAAAATTTTGTGAAACTATATTTTGTTTTGAAATGAAGCTTGAAAATGTTTTAAAAGAGTTTGTAAATGTTTCCAAGGAGTCTACGAATGGTTTAAATGGTTTTAAACAAGACTTTGATGAGTTTGGAGTTAACAACTTCAATTTTTTTTATGTCCATGGGTCGGAAAGTCTCAATGATGAAGAGGGGGACCCTTCTAATGTGGAAGGTAGTGATATGGCAGTTCCTGATGACTATGGTAACACAGTGGAGGATGGATCTGCAATCACATCAACCCTGAAGAAAATGTCATTTCTGAGGGCAATAATCAAAATGCTTTAAATGGTGAGGATCTTGTGATTAATAGGGTAGTGCCACTTAATCTGAGGAAGTCTAGTAGACAGAGAAACTTGCCTTCTAGGTTGAATGATTTTCCTGTTTGTAGTAATATAAAATATGGTCTTGAGAAGTATGTTTGTTATTCTAACTTATCTACTTTCAATTTATGTCTTTCTACCACTTTAAACAAGTCTATTGAACCAAAAACTTATCATGAGGCTTCCCAGAATCCTATGTGGATTGAAGCCATGAATCTTGAAATGGAGACTTTACATAGAAACAATACATATGAACTGTCTGATTTACCAGTGGGTAGGAAGGCTATAGGTTGCAAATGGATTACAAAATAAAGCATAAGTATTCAGGAGAAATTGATAGGTACAAAGCCGGATTAGTGGCTAAAGGCTATAGTTAAAGGGAGGGTATTGATTATGAAGAAACATTCGGTCCTATGGTTAAAATGGTCACTGTTAAATGCTTAATTGGTTTATTTGTTTATAATAACTGGCCTTTATATTAGCTAGATGTATATAATGTTTTCTTATATGGTGATTTGTATGAGGAAGTGTAAATGGAATTGACTCCTAGTAAAAAATTAAAAAAAAAAAAAGAAAAAAAAAAAGGTAAGTGTGCAAACTGATTAAGTCTTTTTTTGGCTCAAACAAACTCCAAGGCAACGGAATGGGAAACTTACCACTGCTTTGGTTGAAAATAGGTTTTTTCAAAGAAAAAATGACTATTCTTTATATGTTGAAAGTCAAAATGGGTTGTTCATTGCTTTGTTGGTATATGTAGATGATATTGTGATCACTTGTAACAATATGGATGAAATGAAAAAAATCAAAAAGTTTCTTAGTTCAAAATTTATGATAAAAGATATTGGTCTTCTCAAATATTTTTTGGGGATTGAAGTTTTGGAAAATAAAACATGTCTTTGTCTTTCACAGAGAAAATATTGTCTTGAACTACGTTGTAATTATGGTTTGTTGGTTTGTAAGCCTGTTGCAACACCTTTGCAGCAAAATGTTGTGTTGAACGATAAAGAGTCTGATACTGATAATTTTTACCAAACATGACTGAGTATCAAAAACTGGTAGGTAAACTTATCTATCTATTAGTAGGCCGAATATTTCTTATGTTGTTCATTGTTTTAGTCTGCATATGCATGCTCCTCTTAAGTCCCATATTACTGCAGCTTTAAGAGTGTTGAGGTATTTGAAACATGCTCCTGGTATAAGTATTTAGTTTAATTGCGGTGATAAGCTCAATCTGTATGCTTTTCCAGATGTAGATTGGGCTAAGTGTCCTATTTCCAGGAAATATGTGTCTGGTTTTTGTGTTTATTTCTGCAATAATTTGGTTTTTTTGGAAAAGTAAGAAACAAGCTACTATTTCTCGATGTTTAGTTGATGATGAGTATAGATGTTTAGCTTCAACTACTTGTGAACTTAATTAGATAATTAAACTTTTATGACATTTAGAAATTGATGGTCTGTTGTCTACAAATTTGTTTTGTGATAGCAGTCATGTTATTCAAATAGTAGCAAACCATGTGTCTCATGAAAAAACAAATAGTTTGAAATTGATCTTCATTTATTAAGGTAAAAAGTGTCTTCTAGAGTTATTAAAACTCTAAAAGTTGCTTCTACTGATAATGTAGCAGATTTGCTTACCAAAAGGTTGAGTGTATCTCATCATAAGTTGTTTTGTGATAAACTGGGATTTGTGGATATGTTCAAGCCATAAGCTAGAGAGGGGTGTTGAAATATGCTATTATATTCAAGCTTTTGTCTTGAACAAATTTGAGGGACTAATGTTGAAATTATTCTTTATAGTTTGCAAGTTTGGTTTGTATTTGGCAAGTTCTCTAAACTACAAGGACTAGAGTGGAACATTGCAGTATATAAGCAACTATCTGGATCTAGGGTTTCATATCTCACTTTCCACTTTGTTCATTCTCTCTAAAGTTTACACATACAAGTTTGTTTCTCTCTTGTATTAAGTTCTGTTAGTGATCATCTAGTCTGGTATAGTTGTTAGTCTCATATTGAGAGATGTAGTGAGGATCTTTGCACTGATTTCATTGTAGTGTGATAGATAATATCCTTAATAAGTAGACTATTTCTTTCTCTTGTATTGTTTGGTGAACGCAAGTTTGTAGACTCATCTTCTTGACTATAGTAATAAGTGATTTCACCAGGGGGTGATTAGCTGGGTGACTTGTTGGTGTTGTGGTTGTGATTTGTGATCTGTTTGATAGACTTTATAAAATTACAAAACTGTTTAACAACGAACTTACCACCCTAAGGGCCAAGAAAGTGCTCTAATACCAATTGATATACACCACTATGGATCACGTAAGATTCGTTATTGGATTTCAAATAACTTGGACAATCATAAAATGAGAAAAGATTAGTCGAAAGCTTTTTTGATTATCAATGAAGGATAGTTTGTTACAAGTTGTTACACAATGATTTGGTAGATAATTTAATAGAGAAAATGAATTACAAGCTACATGAAAATGATTAAGCTATCAACTATTTAAATGTGAATTTTGGCTACAAAGTCTGGTAGAACACTTGGGAGTGTTACTCACATGTAACTCACGAGTGAAATGTAAATCTCACATGTGCACCTCATGTGCCACAAGTGACTTCTAACATCTCCTATCACACATATAAAGCTAATAAGCTTATAAGCCCATCATATAAGCTTAGCCAAACACCCCTTTAAATAATTAATTAACATTACTCATTCCATAAACTGATCAACATGAAGACTCTTATTTATTATCCAGTTTGATTTTATTTATCGTCAAACGTCAATCATGAGTGAACACTTGGGAGTGTTACTCACGTGTAACTCACGAGTGAAATGTAAATCTCACATGTGCACCTCATGTGCCACAAGTGACTTCTAACATCTCCTATCACACATATAAAGCTTATAAGCCCATCATATAAGCTTAGCCAAACACCCCTTTAAATAATTAATTAACATTACTCATTCCATAAACTGATCAACATGAAGACTCTTATTTATCATCCAGTTTGATTTTATTTATCGTCAAACGTCAATCATGAGTGAACACTTGGGAGTGTTACTCACGTGTAACTCACGAGTGAAATGTAAATATCACATGTGCACCTCATGTGCCACAAGTGACTTCTAACATCTCCTATCACACATATAAAGCTTATAAGCCCATCATATAAGCTTAGCCAAACACCCCTTTAAATAATTAATTAACATTACTCATTCCATAAACTGATCAACATGAAGACTCTTATTTATCATCCAGTTTGATTTTATTTATCGTCAAACGTCAATCATGCAATGGTTAACTTGAGTTATCATATTTATATTTATCTATACTACTTTATACACTAATGTATTTGGGACCTTTCCAATAATAAAAGTTTAATATTTTAAGATAACAGAGTTGATTAATGTGAAAATGTATTACTTTTGCTATTAAATAAAACCACAAAAACTAATAAATACCCTAATTAATCAATGATATATTACTTCTTGCAATAAGTCTCGCTAAAAACCATAACTATTAAGAATGATTATTAAAAATGTGTAACCGCATCCATATAAACCATTTCAATCTAAAGATATTTAGTTTATTAGGAGTAGTTACTAACATAATGTGTATGGGCATCTTGAAAGTAATTAATACAAAATGGAAATAGTTTATACTTTATAACAACGACTTAAAATCGTATTTTGGGTCGTAACATTTCAAAAGCAGACATAAGACCACTACGCCCAATAAACGAATTATGTCCGAAAATATGAGACTAAAACCATCTTTGCTGCACAACAACCACGCCACCTGAAACCAGCAACTGCCAAAATCGATAAATAAGGAACCAACCACTACACAACAACAGCACTCCCACTTCAAAAAAGTTTTGCTTGATCTTCTACAAACTCACTAGCTAAAATGGAAGCACCACCTCTGGAAGCAGCACCACCTGCGGAAGCACCACCACATGTGGAAGCACCACCTGTGGAAGCACAACCTGTGGAAGCACCACCACCTGTAAATAGGTAACAATGTAAGTTTATTTAATATACATGTTTAAAACATAAGATATATCAAGTGTTATTTTTTATAATTTCAGAGATGTAGAGGAACAGCCTACTCCTGAAGCCCTTCCTCAAGATGGAACTTCATCTGACCCTGTCTTGATGATGTGTGGTAAGTATTCTTATTTCCAATTTTTTTTTCTTTTTTTCAAAGATTTGTATTTGACTAAGAGCACTCCCATTCATAACGCAAAATAACGCTGTTATCGGCGTTACACCCTTGGAGGATCGCTTCTATAACGCCGTTGGTCCCTTCCCGTTAACCCCTTAACGCCTGCTATTTGGGTTTTTTTTTTTTTTTTTTTTATGCCCTAAATGAGGGGTTGTTTTTGTAAATTGTTGGGAATGTTATTGATGTTATTGGGATGTTGTGGTTGTGGGTGTTTTTTGGGGATATTAATGTTAAATGTTAAAGCTGATGTGGCGCTGACGTGGACGGTGTTATTGGTGTTATAGTGTTATGGTTGGGCATGCTCTAAGTAGCGTTTGTGTCCAATGGGTCACGGGTTTGTGTCTATCTACCAATTTTTTAAACCTTAATAACATCTATAGGGAAATGCCAATATTTAAGACATTACTAATTATTAATGGTGATCGATTTTGTTTATAGAATGTGAAACGTTTGTTGTTAGCAAAACCCATTTTTTTTTATATCACATTTTAAAAGAAATTTGGTTTATTCCCTTACAAAGTTATAGTGACTGTTCATACACCAGATAACAAAAACCTCTCTTACTTGAAAAAAGTTTGGTATAATTCATTCCTAAAAGTATAATATATATATTTTTACTGTGCAGTATTAATTAATCCATTTTTTTTTTGCAGGTTTTCATGTGTTCTGCGGGACACCACTGTATTGCGCGCCGTATGCACTTAGGAAGGGAGGGTTGGTTGGGATTTCCCTTCTCTATTCATATTTTTTTCTTTCCTTTATTAGTGCCGTAGAAGTTGGGCTTTGTATGACGAGTCAGGCGCCCCTTTACAATTTCAAGAACTATTCTGATCTAGGAGAAGCTGCTTTTGGTGTTAAAGGGAAATACCATGTCGCGGTAAGTGTTATTCACCAACTCACAGTATTAAGGTTTAAACAAATTATCTATTCACTTATTTTGTTCAATTCCATGTTGCAGGTATTTGAGTTTCTAGTCACTCATGTAAGTATACTCATACGCTTATGCTTAGCTTTATTTTTTGTTATCTCCTGTAACATTTTATCCAAGAACTACTTAGATTTCATCTCTAGGTGGTAATCTATCAACATCATACACTATAAATTACTGATGAAAACTTGACTAACACTGCTCTCGTTTCAAAAAAGATTGTCTTATATTTAGTAAAATAAAACAGACTGTTTTGAACCGAGTCTTTGTACATCTCTACTTTCATGCATTCTTATCTGGTATTTACTCATGGTCTTTCAGCTATTATAAACTTTTTAATGAAGAGTGAGGCCAATTTCAAATAGCATCGACATCTCTGAAAATCATGCACCCAAATTTTTAGTAGTGTGGATACGTAAGAACTTTCTTGTACTGTGTGAGTATATTAAAATACTGGTAGGATGATTATCTACATGTCATTTGACTCACACCTTAGAAAGAGCATACAAGGAAACTTGAGGGTAGTGCTCTTGTCTCAACCCATGCCTTATCAAGATTATTGACATTCATCTATATGTCGTATAAATCATCCACTGAAGTTAATATTTCCGTTGAAAACACTAGGCCTTAGATTTGTTTGACCTATACCTTTGATCACAACAGAAACATAAATCTTTTATCTTTTATCAATAAACTCCTTTTGACTAAGTTCTCTTCTCTGAATTAGCATTAGGATCATTTGGCTTAGTGCTACCAGGATAAGTTGGCATATTGTTTCTACCTACTGAAGTTGCGTAAAGTAAGGAGTTTGTTTATTATTGTTGAGAACACTCACGCTTGAACTTTGCATATGGGTACGTGGTACCTAAGAGTTGGTCGTACAGGTTGATATTCTTTTTATAGAAGCTTCATTACTGGCTTCTCACAAATTGGCTAAACGATAATCAACCATTAAGATTTGTGGATTAAACATCGTCAGCACCGTCACAACTACCATTGCAACCGCAGGTTGCATAACTCCTAATAACAAAATGATTGTTGTGATTTAGTATATGCTTTAGTAAGCAAGCTGTCAAAGTTTTCTTGGAACCTTCCTGTTTTAGTCTTTTAAGCTTTGCCATTGGATATCCAATCACAGCTTCAAGTCTCTCAAGGATCTCGTATTCATATGTATTCAAATTCATTTATATGCTCAACTTCTTTACAAATTAACTATTGATTCCAAGAGAAACCTAGAACTGGTTACATTGGCACAATGACCCTTAGACGACAACATAATGGAACTTTGGAAACTCCAATATGGTAAGACAACCATAGTTTGTCACTTGAGTACCTGCTACTATTCACAAGCTAGAACTCTTATGGTAAACGAATTCTGCATTATATTAAGCGATTATGTTACAGCTGCTTTTATCACCGCCATGACTCTACGCTGCATCTCGCCGTCGTAACCTTACCAGAAATTATTGTCGCATATCTTTATCCATAGTTGTTCGTCATTTGGGGTTCTAATTTATAATGACCATGCGGTGTCTTTGGAATTGTTAAGTGTGAATTTAGCCTTTTGGTACTTTAGGCGTTGTTGTGTTCCATTTAAGATTGTTTAGCGTTTAGGGTAGTTTTAAGTTTGCTTCGTGAGGTTATAGGTCTTTGGAGTGGCGTAGGTTCTTCTGGTGAATTCCTTATTGCTTGATTGAATTGAACAATTCAAATAGGGTTTGTGTATACAATGAAGAAAAAGAGTTATTTCTTTTCAATGGAGTGCACTACTAGAGCTAACTCCAACAACTGAAACGCCCGCCAAATTCTATTATACACATTAAGGCACTATTAGAGCCTTTGGAAGTCTCGGCACATAACAATAAACCTAAAGATCTGTTGGTTGTCTTTTAGTGCCTTGCACATAACTCATACTATGAGCTCAACACACGATTTTGAATAGCCGAATCTCTTCTATACAGAAAAGTGAATCAACATGTTAACTCGAACATAATTTTATATTAGAAATTTTATAATCTTAATCAAATTCTCTTATCTCTTGCAATGCAGGCTTCATGCATGGAGTCATTTGTGATCCTTCGTGATGCTGTGGAATACGCTACCCCAATTACGGGGTTAATGAGTGATCAATCAGTTATAGTGTTATCGCTTTTTTGGATAGTGGTGACTGTGTTGCTCACTGTAGTTTGTGAAGTAGTGGATGCCGAAAGGCATGACAAACTGTTAACAGGTAAAGTTTATATTTATTAGAACTGGTGGACATTGAAGCTTACAATCAATTACCTATTCTGTAATTTGTAAAGATGTATGAAAACTAAATAGTGTTATTTTCTTGTAATCAGGTATTGGGTCCTTCATGAGCATAGTTGTTGTTTGTTGTTTATTCTGGCTCGGAGCGTATAGTGATGTCAACGAAAACGTTAAAACAACCAAATTTGTTACAACAAAGTTGCAAGTTGCAAATGGAGTGTACGCTATTTTCTTCAGTGGACACCCTTATTTGCCAAAATTGTATTGCTCTATAAGAAGTACAAGCTTTTCTCGGTATTATAAAATCCTACTGGGCATGTAAGTGATATTTCTTTTGTGTATTTTGATATGTAAATCAAGTGTCACTGTTGTTTTTAAAAATTATAACTTTATGTGTAAAATGTTTCTCTTACGTAATTACCTTGTTTCTGTCCATTACACAGTTTCCTACCAAGTTTGTTGGTATACGAGATGGCTTGTTACGTAGAATACTATTTATTCGGAACAGATGTCCAACCGGTGTTTATACTAAACTAGCTTAGAGACCCGTTGACACCGGGTTAGTTTTTAAAGAAATAGATAAATGAGATGATAATAAAAGTAATAACGTAAATTTGTTAAATTTAAAATATGTTTGAGTCACAATCGATTTACAACCATCGCGTTGCCAAAATAAAATAGATTGACTCGAACATAAAATGATGTGTGATTTCAATGAAAATTTAAGTTGCTAACAAACCTTGTAACATTAAAAATAATGAACGTGATTACACCAATGATATAACGTGAACCTTGTTCAAAGACCTTCAAGTACTTCTTTATACACGACATTTGTTGTGGTTTTGGAGAGATTGCCATCCTGATCACAAATGACAACCTTCAAACCCCGCTTGCTTTTTACTCTTGATACGGCAACGTACAGTTGTCCATGTGTGAACACATGACGGGACAAGTACAAACCAACTTTAACATATTCCATTAATATATGAGAGAAAAATGATACAAAACATGAATTATTCGACAATCAATTGAGTTTGTAACAATTAAAATAATAAACATCGATGCCGTTGTTGTCTCCAAATTTGATGGTCTTGAATAGCAAATGATGTGTGTGCGCTAATCAATTTGATAGCAAATGTCCATTCCGTGCATACCTAATGTTCCATGGAAAATGTAAGTAAAATTAGTTTGTGATTTATAATCTATTATAATTAAAAATATGGTAAGAAAACTTGTGATATGTATATTGTACATAGCTTAAAGACCCGTAGATTCACGGGGTTTTTTTAAGAAATATGAAATGAGATAATAAGAAAACAACGAACGTAGACATGTTCCAATTAATATATGAAAGAAACAATGAGATAATACGTGAATTATTCGATAATCAATTGAGTTTGTAACAATTTAAATAATAAATGTTTATGCGTTGTCGTCTACAAATTTGTCTGGCTTCTTAAATTGTTATATCATCAGAATTGCCAATCCTTTTTACTTATTATGCTTTGTTAGATACATTATGTGCTTAAAAACATAAGAAGTTTATGTAAGCAATCTTAAACCTCACTAAATACTCAAATAAACACAAGTTCCATATACCCAAAAAACTAATAATGCATTTCGTAAGAGAAGAAGCAAATTTAAACATTATTTACTACATTGTAGTATAGATGGCAAGTTTGACCCATCTAAACTCACACTAAAGAACTACCCATTTTGACCCGAACTCAGTACCCTACCCACCTGACCCGTTCATTTTGCTACATCTACGACACATTCCAGGAAGTAAGAACAAATACAAATATTAACACAAAGACCTCTTAAGAGGTTTTCTTCTTGGTTCAAACTGATCAACAGTTCTGATCAAACCCTTTATGTCTCAAGAATTTTAACACAGCTTCATCTCTTCCTTCAACCAATATGTCTCAAGAATTTTAGAAGGCGTATATTTCATTATTGTCATGACTGCGCAAATTCTCAATCTTTTCCAGCCCCTCGACATCATTAATCAACTGAGCATAGAAATTAACTTCACCATTGTTTCCTAAGTTCTTCTCCACTTCACCAACCTTAAGGATGTTCTTAAGCCCTTCTGTAGAGACGGTCACAATCCTTGGTCGAGCCATATTAAAAGATCACACAATGGTGTTATGCACCCTTGACTCACCAAATACCTACAAATGGTGGCCTGCCATAAGCAACTACATCTCCAACTTGTCGCCCAGTTAGTCCAGGGCCCATAGCTATTACCACTCCCACTGCCTCCACTCCTTCAAGTAGAATATGTAAGCATAATAGAAATACGTTTTATTTTATTCATATCTTTGCAAAAAAACAAAAAAAGGCTACATTGGATTATTAAACTACTATTGCATCCTTAGAGCTTTAGGTATTATGGCTAAAATTTGAATGTTATTTGGGCCACATCGGGTGCCACATAATTTCAACACTCACACATAAAAATACCCGTTCATTTATGACCAACCACAATTTATTTTTATTTTTTTATTTTTCTAATAAACTAAATTCATTTTATTTAAAAAAACAAAAACAAAATACAATACCATAAAAAAAACAAATGAAATTAAAAACCAATAGCCCAAAATACACTTAACCAAATTAGGATATATGATTTTCATTAAGAACCAGTTGAGGTTGTGAGGATGGGCTAACAATTATGATAGGAACCAAGGGTTCACTAACATGATCCTTTGTTGGCTCGGTCGTACATGTGGTTTAACTTGTTCATGAGCAAACTGCATCACATGTTGAAGCTCATAACACAGTGAATAATCATAGTAAATGTAGGATTATTAGATTGTTGTGTTGAGGAAAACCTTAGGTTTATCAGGTATCATCGACTTCACCGAATT
Source organism: Chrysanthemum lavandulifolium (assembly GCA_022545495.1). Lineage (NCBI taxonomy): Eukaryota > Viridiplantae > Streptophyta > Magnoliopsida > Asterales > Asteraceae > Chrysanthemum > Chrysanthemum lavandulifolium. The sequence goes on from CM040240.1 coordinate 54,403,615, forward strand.
ATGTGCTCTTACACCCTTGCGCCTGAGTTTTATCCATATCATATCTATTACCAGCCATGGTTTGATCCTGAGCCCTTACACCCTTAAGAAAGTGCCATGATACTAAAACTTTTAGTCGTGGGTGAGCCTGCATAAACAGACACTAAAACTTTTAGTCGTGGATTACATTAAGAAAGTGCCATGATTATTGCATCAATTCCCTTTTCAGAAATGTTCTAAAAGTCCCAAGTATACTGTTAATACATATCACATTAAAAAAGTTTTGTGATTACTTTTTTTAACTTATGGGGCGTTTGGGATTAACTTTTTACAAACAAATTGAACTATAAATCTTCTTATCTAAAATTGATTAAATAGTTTCGAAAATAATAATCTTTTGTATATTGTCCTCACATAATGAGATAGTAGTATAGTACTCCATTTCATGCACCCACTACTCCACAAGACACTTATAATGTGGATGAACTAACCTTGGGGTGATCTTGTACACCGGCTCCTGTTTCCACAGACCCCTCACTGACCACTTGCCCGTAAGTCTTTGCTTTTGTTTCAACCCTTCTCAGTATCGCCTCATCCCCAATAGGATATGTCAACAATTCCATTAGTTTTTCATTATCCTACACGCAATTAGGAAATCAAATATTTTAACAACCATCAAATAAATTCCAATAAATAAGTTCAAAGATAAGAGAATCCTTACATGTGCTCTAATGATAGCTTCATAATCATCTAGTGAAGCTCAAACTTTGCTTATGCTATAAATTTTGGATGAAAATCGTGTCAAGTTTTAGGAAATCATAAGTTCGACGGAGCATATTTTCGAGAAAAGTCAAGAGCTACGACTTTTGAGTAGGTCCACGATTTCGCAAATTTGTGAGAAAATAAACCGCTTCCATGACTAACATCTATTAAAGTTCCACCTTCTTTGGTTTGAAGTACTCTTGGGCCATGTTGAACTACAATACAGGAAAAACTAATACAACGTTAGTTACTAAGTAAGCAAATAGTTCACGCTTGAGGTACCTCCAAGAATGGTAAAATAGGACAATTTAGTGGTTCTGGATGAATCTCACTGATTTTTATAGCTACGAGGGACAAATTTTCGGGTTGGGTAAGTGTCAATCCGGTAAATCTTAGGTAAATGTGGAAACGGATTGGTTTAGTGAGTTAACTAAAAACTTTCTACCGAAATTTTCGAACATTTTGAAAACAAATAGTTTGGCGGTCATGTTTGAAAAATAATAGGCGTATGTCGTCAATAATAGTCGATTTTATGCATTGAAATAGGATGATTTTAACCCGTTCAACTCATTAGACATGGTAGAAATAAAACATAGTGTTGAATCGACCCTTCAATGAGTATTGGGTTAAAAATGCAACGTCGTCTAATTATAACAATGAGATGGATAGATATGTAAATTGGTTATAAAAGTTACTAAAATTTCATTGACCAGAAGAATTTATAGCCAAGTTCCTCCTTTGGAGTGGGAGGTCTCTACAGAACAAAACAATAAGCTGAGCAACGGGTCAAACCCGAACCGAACCGACCAAGCCCGAAACCCGAAACATATTTTGGGGAAAACATGAACCGAGAACAATTTAATTACACTTTGATACTTATTACACTTTTATGCTTCCGCCACTAATATTATACTTATTACACTTTGATATCGTTTAATTATGTAAGGTACAATTTGAAATTGCATACCGCCACTAATAATATACTTATTACACTTTGATTACATGTGCTCTAATGGGCTCCTAAAGACAATAAAAAAAACAGAACCGAATATTAGCATCAAGTGTTTCAAAGAGAGGAAATACGGAAATAGTATTCATACAATTTAAGAGAGTATATTCATACAATTTAAGAGAGTATATTCATACCGAAATAACTCAGTCCGAGATGGGTGACTTTCAACATATTCTTTAGCTCCAGCAATGACAGTAAGATCAGGGTAGATGTTTTTACTTGAATATGATTTATTGCACTTTGTACATTTAAAGTCGGAACGATAAATTGCCGGCCTGAAATTTTCAAACATTATATGTCAAACAATCAGACTCAACTTTTCAAAATTATCAGCAAATTTGACAATTTTTTTTAAATAAAGCTTGACTTACAAATTGAAACCAGGAGGACCCTTTCTTAAATAAAGCTTGGCTAATTTTTTTTAAAACAGCCTACAGTGTTTGGCTAATTTTTTTTAAAACAGCCTACACTTTATTGATAACAAATCAAACTTTTTTAGCTAAAAACCTAATAAGCATTCAATAATGGATGTCTGATAAACATAACATGGTGGGGAAGAAGTCTACCGTGACAGAAGACCCAATCATCAAGCTTAAGAACAACCGGATGCCAAGCCAATTCAAATGCTAATGGACTACTCGGTCTTAAATGAACTGATGTTGCAAAATCAAGAGGGTTATCCGTGCAACTACTCCCTTTTCTCATTGTCATAATGCTTGGATAAATCAATCGAATCCGATCACTTTTCGTGTGAGTTAAGCTGCGTTAAGAATGCAAGATCAAGAGGGTTATATGGTGCAACACCATCTACGCCGATCCACCGGTGGCCTACAACAATTAGAAACAAAGAACGAATTTAGAAATCAAGAAGACAATAAAACTTCAAATATAAAGAAAGAAAAAGCTAAACATACGAAGAACTTCATAGCGATTGCGAGTAATTACGTCTCTATGAAGCATTTTTGATAAAAGCTTTAGCACTTTCGAGAGATAACGGTCCATGGATTGAAGGAGAAGTCGAGTTTGGTCATGTACAAAAGATAACATGTTTCAACTTGACTGTTTTGGCTTTTGACCATAAACAAACCCGTCCCACTTTTCTATCTTGGCATCTCTACAAAATACAACAAAGAAAACCTTGAACAAGCGCACCATCGTTCGGGCGATCATATACTTCTCCCTCCTTCAAGATTTTCTTCGAAACCTTATTGTCAGTTGTAACTTCAGAAACAATCTTCCATGAAACCAACTCGAGTGTTATTAGGAGGGTAGTGTTCGGTGGCACTGAAGTCATTAATTCTTCCAGCTTTCACAGCTAAGACAGGAGACAAACCAGAATTGAACATTTCTTGAAGTTGTTGACCTTCCCTATTGAGAACTCTCCCCAAAGTGTTAGTTCTACGCTTCTACCTGACTGATCATTTAGCTTGATAGTCCTTTTCTGAGTCTCGATTCCATTCTTTCTTTGGATAGGTACAGACGGGTCAACTTTTGTTACAACACCAATTATATCTATGATTGCATTATTCTCAGAAGTCTCAATCTCACTGATGGGCCTAAAAGAGATTTGTTGTTGTGGTTTCGACGCATCTTCATCTGGGCAAAGATCTATAGTCGAAGAGGATTCGGGAAAATCTCCCATTTCATTGTTCGGATGGTTGAAGCTTTTCTAAGTTTGGTTTTAAAGCGCCTTTTGATATCATGTAGACTTTCCCAACTTCAATGACATCATAAAGAGATCAACAACAACATTAAAACATGTCACATGTATTTCCCCACCATCCGAATCAAGAAGGACAAAAGAGAAGACTTTTTTGTCTCCTTTTGTGTTGTTGTAGCGACGGAGATCTCCTTTTGCAGTAACTCTAGCCTTAATAGCCCATCGACCTTGGTAAGGGTTAAGAGCAAAAATCGGGATGATGCGTGCTGGTTCCTCGTTCTTCATTATTGATCCATGGCTTTTGTACATTGGAGGTGGTTGGTATGCAGTTGAATAGTTGGTCGGAAGGTTTGTTACACTCGAGCGATTAAAAGAGGGCATTGTTGTTTTGAGAGACACCATTAGAAGCTGGATTAGAAGGCGAGAACTCACGTGGCTTCCCAATGATTTCACATTCGGGCATTATAATCTCCATGTTTAGAACAACAATAACCCCGCATAGAATGAACAAAGAGTATCAATCATTAAGAGACAAACCACTTGCCTCTCTAGAAGGAAGCAAATCTATAATTTCAAACACAAATAAGATAGAAGTTATGTTTACGCAAAATATAAACCAAATATATTTTACCCATTGCTTCACACATTTAATTATATAATTACATTCTTTGCAACCACGAATAGCTTGTGTTTTCAATAAAAAGAGATAGAATATAAACTGATACAGGTGTGTGCAAAGCATTACCAGAGAGAGATTAACAACTCGGATAAAAAGGATGGATCGGGTGGGTTAGGTGACAGGTCAAAACGGGTAAAATGATAGTCAGGTCACGTTGGGATGACCAAAAACACTTTATTTTTTCCATTTCTTAGAGTTGTGAATGGGGTTACGAAGTTGTATCACCGACTCATCGGTCGCGCTAGACTATGGTACGACGCGCGTTGACACATGTGGCATTGTTACCAAAGGTTATGAGTCACAGATACACTAACCTGTATAATGTTAGACAGTCAGACGACATAGCATATCTTGGTAACTGGACGTCATTGGCTTCAAATTAATATATTCTTTTCAAGAATCGAGTTACTTTTCAAGAAACCTTCTTTACCAAATTTGCAAATCTATAAATACCTTGTCGATATCATTGGCTTCTTAGAATCGAGTTACTTTTCAAGAAACCTTCTTGCAGCTTAACGGCTCCTTATTTTCATAATGAGAATTCGTGTTCTTCACAAAGCAAAGACTTTTATCAATACAAAACACTAAAAACTGTGGGAAATTTCGTAAGAAATCTGTGGGAAATTAAACCCACGGATTATCCACCATGATATTCGTGGGAAATAAGTCAACGCCCGTGGGAAAATTAGTGGGAAAATATTTACCCACGGGGTTTTTACACACGGAATAATTTCGTGTGAAATCCGTGGAAAAGGACCTTTTTCCACGGGATTTCCCACGGATTTTACCGTGGGAAAAACCTGTTTGTGTAGTAGTGTAAGAAGTACAAGCTTTTCTCGGTATTATAAAATCCTACTGGGCATGTAAGTGATATTTCTTTTGTGTATTTTGATATGTAAATCAAGTGTCACTGTTGTTTTTAAAAATTATAACTTTATGTGTAAAATGTTTCTCTTACGTAATTACCTTGTTTCTGTCCATTACACAGTTTCCTACCAAGTTTGTTGGTATACGAGATGGCTTGTTACGTAGAATACTATTTATTCGGAACAGATGTCCAACCGGTGTTTATACTAAATATGCCTTTAGAGTATCTTGCCTCGAATGTTGCGGTTTGGTCCATGGTATGCACAACTTTTCATCATCATATCTCATCGAATTACTGCAATATATTTATTTTACCAACTTTGTGTAATAAAATATTTGTCATTGGACTTCATCAAATTTTAGCGTTATATTAATTTAACCAAAATTCTGTGATGTTTAAAAAGGTGGTATCTTGGCTGCAAAAACATGCAGTCAATTCAGCTATCACACTATTTAACACCCATTTGACCTTTTAGTTTTTAACTATGTGCCTCACTATTAGATGGATACTCTTGGTAAAATTGTTTAAGAGCCCATTACAAATTATGAATCAACCCACAGAAGAGCTACTGGAATACCCATCACCAACTTAGGACAACTAATTAAAGCCATTTATTTGATTAGTTTATTACAGTATTAAAAGTCACAAACATTGAGAGGAATGCAGACAAAGGGAGAATATAACAATTCAAGAGTGAAGAAATATACATTTCAAGCCCTTTGTCTATGTCTCTCTTGAAGAAGGTTACAGTGAATTTTCACCTCTTAATTGCTTAAGTTGTTGCTGAGTAAATACGAAGTTGTAAACCTATTTCAAGCCCTTCATCTATGTATCTCTTGAAGAAGAAAATACTGTGAATTTTCACCTCTTATACCCTTTTAACCCTCCAACCCATATATATCGATAAGGAAATCAAATGGGCCGTTCTATTTATTGCTTCTATATCCCCTAACTATATGACACTACATCAAAATTTGGACACAATACTACATACATCAAAGTTTAAATTTATGTTTGTCAATTGAAAGAAAATGACCTTTGGGTATATTTAGGCCTTTAGAGCACTATATATTTGATAAATGAATTTCCAAATAGCATTAAAATAAAAGCTCTTCTCTTAGAGTGACTATTACTCTCGTAATAATTTTGTTATTGTCAATTTTAGACCTTGAGATAAGGCACTATTTTTGTTGGACCCTGTAGATACTTCCCTGTTAAGTTGAGTTGTGTTCTTCTGCACAAACATGAGTAAAATTAAAAAGAGACATCTCACATGATTCTTTTCTCAGTAAAAGCTAAATTATATAACTCATTATTAACTTGATGCGAGTTTCATCACAGGATAAAGCAAGAACATATATTTTAGGCTTTGTAGGCACATGATTTCATGTGTTTGATTTCTATATATTGTTACTAGCCAACTTTCTTGCATATATATATCGCATTTGTTATTTTGCAGGTATTGCATCAAATCATAAGATATATTATGGGAATTGAGGCGATGACTGAAAGTATAATACCAAAGAGGGGAAGAAGATGGTATCTTCCTCGCGTTATTGTAAAATTTATCTTAGTCGTGACTACTGTTCCCCTCACCGTCGCGTATGAATTATATGGTAAATTCTACTTAACCTTAATGAAACTGTCATATTGGTATTATAATCTAATGATAAATATAGCTAAAAAAAACAAGCACGCATGCATTAAATTCCATTCTTCGAAATCATAACTTCCATTGTTTTCAACCATTTTCCTATTTTTCCTCTTTAAGTTGAAGCCTATTTTTGGCGGTTAAATGATATTCAGAAAATGCAACATTACTATAATCGTTATAATTAGTGTCAGGGTAAAGTAGAAAAAAATACAATATGTCATTTGTTGTTTTAGTAGACCCATCTCATTAACGAGCATAGAAGACTAACTCGAAACATGCTATAACATAGAAGAAAGAAGGACTGTGTAACCTGGGATTTATGCAGTGCACATGATACTATACACCTTTCATATTCAAAGTGTGCTTATAGTCTAAATCTATCATTAGATAATTATTCCAAGTTTTTTCTTTATTCTTTGAAACACGTTGGTAATATTTTCTTATTTCACATTTTACAGGTCTATTTGTGGCATTAGAGGGATCCCTTCTAGGGATAATTGTGGTTGGTTTTTAACTCTGATTTTAACTGCCGCATACATATATAAACTATCATTTAGATACTGATAATGTCATTTTTTTTCCAGGCTTTGCTTGTTCCATGTGTATGCAGTTTGAAGCTGAGAAGGCACACCATGTATCCATATGAGGTAATACATATAGACATATAGTAACTCATAGTAGCTATATTAATGCATGAGCATACTAAGAGCACCTACTATGGTAAGGTTCTTAGCAATATGATAAGCATGGAGGAAATGTAGGAGGATATAACAATTACTCTCTTCGATGAGTTAATGGTTAGTAAAACAGTTATGGCAAAAAAGGTTTTGTACTAGAGATGCTCTTCATGAAAAAATTTATATTCACACAGGTAGAAACATATTATTTTGTATTGGCAATTGTTTTAAAAATCGGACCAGCCCATTATCGATTTAGATAAACTCACAGGTTGTGTCACACATTTTCTAAGACAATTGCTACTTCTGATTATATGCGTCCACTTTGTTGTAGATTTTTATACATCATTACATCCAACAAATAGGCGCCCTACTATTTTCTCTCAGCTAACTTAATTTGTTTATGTGTTTGGTTGGTAGGCGCAGGGTCTTATACTTGACATCTTTGTGGCATGTATAGCATCGTTACTTGGAACATACTATAGTGCTGTCGATATACACAAGGAGACGGGATTCACATTTTTTGGTATATTTGAGAAAAAGGATAATTAGATTTGCATAGTCTGATTCACATCTTTATCATGTTCATGATTCACATCTTTATCGTGTTCAAATATTTGTTAATTAGTAGGAGCTTGTGCTTGACCAAGTCTGGTTGCGCTCGGTCACACGTCATGACAGTCTCCCGACTTCTGCGTATTGTTTATGGGATGTTGTTTCTTTTATGCTCGGTTTGCAACTGTCCTTCGGATTCTTTCAAACTTATGTACACAGTGGATATTTTATTTGTTATGTTTGGTTCATATTTTGTTATTCATTGCTTTGTATGGGCTAATTCATCTACCATATTTGAGCCTATTTGTAGTCAGGATTACAATTTAGTAGAATGTTCCAGCTTTAGTGTATTGTTATATGCTTTGTTGGAATGAAAGTCTTTACGCCATTGAAACGACTTCTTAGCATCAAGATAATAGAGACCAATTAATTAGAACATGAATGTTGATACAAAAGTTGGACGTTCCTGATTTGGAGCTCCGGTTCTCGTACCAATTGAGAATTGCTGCTTGAGACCTGCGCACTAAGAGACAAGAAACACCGTTAGGCTTATCGTGGGATTGTCTCCCACGATTATCCTCCGGCGTGAGAGTGAGTAATCGGTTTAGGGTTTAAGGAGTTTTAGGGTTATGAGATCGTACCTTAAACGAGGGATATGATTCCCTTTATATACGCACGGAATCCTTGTTGGTTCCGTGTTCCCCAACCTTCGGCGTATCCCGCCTAAGTCGGTTGGGAATGATTATCTTCATATTTTAGAAGATATCTATATCCATTCCGTAAATAGATTTGGGCTTGGGCTTTCGTGAGCCCAAACCTTTATTGATATTGGCCCAAGTCGTGCTGGGCTTGTAAGTATTGGGCTGTGGTCGGGTTCATGACCCGACACCAGACTATACGTCATCAATGAAAAACAACATTAATTTCGATTAGAATATATGAAAGTCCAATGACCCATATATACTCAAGTTAAAGTCGATTTCTGCATTATGAACAAAACAAGATGGAATGGTAGAGGGGCTGTTGGGACAAAGACTAATGTTCAGCGGTTGTGGTGTGTTGGTACGTGGTTCAACATGTAGAAATTGACAAAATAATGAGGAGAAAATTTAGGTTGTTTTACAGGAAGTCCAGGTTTTTATTATTTTAGTTATTTACGAAACTTAACTTATTTTTTACTTTAGTTAATTATTTCTTAATACAAGATAACTTTGTTGGTGTTAGGGTCTTGATAATCAAAGATTGACCGGATAAATTTTTGAATCGTGTAAAATTCACTTTTCTGATACAATATTTCTACCATATTAATTGCCTTGGGTTAGAAGAAATTTGTATAGGAATAAGATAAGAATAAACACTCAATGTCGTATAGGCAAAAAAAAGAGCAGAACATGGAGAATTTGATTTATGTGTTGTTATGGTTATTTATCATCTAATGAAAGACCAAACTTGTGTTTATATATAATAAACAAAGTGACTTCTGGTGAAAAGTCACACCCTTCATGAATGGTCTCACCTTTTAGTGTAAGTAACTAACTTTCAAATAGATTTCACCAACAATTATTAGTGACAGTTTTGCTGTTACTATTTACAACAATCACATCTATTGAATGATAGCAACTAGGGGTGAGCACGGTTTCGGAACCGCACGGAACCAAACCGGAACCGAAGAACCGAGAACAGAAAAATGAATATCTTAAGAATCGAGAACCGGACCGAAGAGCATGTTTCAGTTCCGGTTCGGTTCTCGGTTCCGGTTCGGGTATCTCGGTTCTACCCGATTGGAACCGAAAATTTCTTTAAAATGCTTAAAAATTCACGACTGCAAGTGCATGCATAATGTGTGTAATCTTTCATACCATGTAGTTATGCATGTGTGACACTACTAATAAAGGGAGTAATAATTACAACCAAATCAATAATATAACTGATTGAACTAAACAAATACTAATGTGTCGTAACGAAGAAGATACCACAAATAGAAGAACCATCCATATTATATTTGTTGCACGGAGGAAACTACAAGTGTATATCACTAATAACCAACTCATTTCTTATAGAACATATATAAACACAACACCTTACACATGGTTTTGAAAATTTAGTATACAAAAAAAACCTAACTGATATACATTAAAAAAAATAAAACTTGTTTGTAATGAGTAAAAGTCCGTGCATTGTTCCATAAAAGCAAAAAAATCCATAAAAGCTAAAAAAAGATACACAATTACACGTTATATAGAGTTTGGGCGGTTCTTCTGTTCCGGACCCGATACCCGCGGTTTCGGACCGAACCGAACCGAGAACCGAAATTTATAATATTGAAGAACCGAGAACCGGACCGCGGTTCTAAAAATCGGTTTGGGTTGGGTCGGTTCCGGTTCGGTTCTCGGTTCCGGTTCGGGTCTCGGTCTTTTTGCTCAGCCCTAATAGCAACGTACTAGTGAAGATTTTTTTTTGTCACAAACTTTGCCATTCATCATATTCGAAATCAAGTTAATTAGTTTATACAAGTGTGCACTCCGAACCTCCTAACTTGTATTATAATTTAACTCGAAATTACTTTGGTCTCTAGTAAATCACCGTTACACAAAATGTTTGATAACACTAAAATCACCAACAACTCACTTTGGTATCGGGTAAATCACCATTACACAAAATGTTTGATAACACTAAAATCACAAACAAACTTTCCCTAAGGTTTCGATATTTTTGTAATTTACCTGTGATCAATCTTTTATTATTATAATAAAGAAAAACTTTAAATGAGAACTTTTGTATTTTGAAAAAAATGTTTCTTTATTAAAGAATAACTATATTCTTTTTTAATGTAAAAGGATAAATATTTCCTTTATTTGGCTAGAAATTTAGAAAATTCATCTGTATAATCACATGCAAAAATAATAATAAGAGTAAATTACACGGATGGTCCCTAAGGTTTGTCCAAAGTTTCACTCACGGTCCCTGAAAGTTTAAAGTTGCATTGATAGTCCCTATCTCTGAAAAGAATAACACCTATGGTCCCTTATTTAACTGCTGTTAAATAAGTTCCGTTATAATTTACACTTTTAGCCCTTTTGGTTAACAATCGTTGCCTCGTAAGTCCTTTATCATAACGGACGTTTATAATTTAAAGATTTTTGTTAATACAAATATCGTCATTAAGCGTTATTTATATTTTGATCTTTGCCTAAGTTTTGTTAACGACAAAAGTAAATTTAATTTATAAAAGCTTAAAGCTTGTCAAGTTTATTAGATATTAAAACAAGCTTTCTCAAACAATATATTCATCATTCAAGCATTTACATTTATGATTAGTAACATCTTGATATGACTCTAATCATTATGTATGATAGTAGTTTGTAGAATGTGTTAGGTTCTTAAAACCAAACACTACTTAAGCATTGCATATTTCTATTAATAGTAATACAACATTTTAACATCATGTATTACATCATGGAGATCATTGGAAGATTCCATTAGATATTTTGTGAAGATTTGTACTCTTCATATCTTACACAATCTTACTTAGATAGAGTTGACTTTAGGCAAGATTTGATATCTTATTTGTCGATGGCGGTACCAATTGGGTACAGGCGGAACCCTTTTAGGGGTCCGCGGTCCGTCAGGCGCTCTGTCAAATTGGCTATAAATAGCAATGCCAAGCCAAGTAGTTTTCATCCCTTTCTAACATACTCTCATACATATCTTCTCTCTAACCTTTCTAACTCGGTTTCATATCATATTAGTGATCTCTTTTGTAGCAAAAAGATCAAGTCATATTCAAGCTTCAACGAGAAGTTGGAAGTCTTGTTTGTTTAGTGTTGTATGATCTAGTGTTGATCCATACTTCATTGTTGTATCAAACCATCATAATCTTGTGAGTGTGAGTGGTTAGTATTTTAGTCCTCAAAATACATTGTGTGTGGGAGTAGTTGTACCCTTGGAAAGAACTCGACATCTAGCTTAGTGTCGGAAATAGTGTAGCGAAGTGTAAAGGTTTTCTCCGCGGTGAAAGGAGCTTGTTGACTAGTGAAGTTAAACTCTCGAGTGTGAGACTCGGGGGTGGAGTAGGGCAAGGAAAAAGAGTCCTTGTAGGCGAACCACTATAAACAACTTGTTGTGGTTTGATCATTTCTTTCCTTACTTACTTATTACATATTGCTTGCATATTTCATTAACATACTTAAGATCAATATCAATTGATCTTTCAATAAGTTCAAAACAAAGTTTTAATCGGTAAACTATTCAACCCCCTTCTAGTTTTCTACAATTGGTACGAGCCTCGTTGCTCAAGAATTTCTAAAATAACTTGTATTTTATAAACTTGAAGCGATCCATGGATTCGAAAACTTTAAAGAAGGGCAATCTATGCAAAGACCACCACTCTTTGAAACCAATGGATTTATCTATTGGAAAACCGTTTTGAAACATATGTAAAATCAAAAGATATAGATCTTTGGTTTATTATTGTTAAAGGAGATTTTAGTTCTACAACAAAGGATATTTCCGTTGATGAACAAAAGAAATTAGTTGCTAAAAATAATGAAGCTAAAATGATGCTTTATAATGCTTTACCTAGAAAAGAATATGAAAGAATTTTATGTGTGAAACCGCCAAAGATATTTGGGAATCTTTAATTGTTACACATCAAGGTAATTCACAAGTCAAGGATAACAAAATTGATCTTCTTGTTCAACAATATGAACAATTTGTTATCCACGAAGATGAAACCATTGATTGTGGCTTTGCTCGTTTAACACTATCATTACATCACTTAAAGCACTTGGCGAATCTTTTCGTAGTAAGAACTTTGTCGGAAATTTCTTAGAGCACTCCATCCCAAATGGAGCTAAAGTGACCGCTATTGAAGAATCAAAGATCTCTCAATAATGTCACTAGGCGAGCTAATTGGCAACCTCAAAGTTCACGAAATGGTAATGGAGAAAGATTACGAGATCATCAAAGGAAGAAAGGAGAAGATCAAATCCGTTGCTCTTAAAGCAAAGGCGGAATCAGCGATGATGGTGAATCTTGTTCCGATAGTGAAGATGAGGAGTATGCCATGGCGTTAGAGATTTCAAGAAGTTCTTTAGAAGAAGAGGAAAGTTTGTAAGACAACCTCGAGAAGAAAAAAGCCATTCGAAAAGATCGGGATGATAAGAAGATCAAAGGTGAAAGAAAGTGTTTTAGATGTGGTGATGCAAGTCATCTCATAGGAGAATGTCCCAAGCCTCCTAAGAGCAAAACTCAACGAGCTTTTGTAAGTGGTGCTTGGGTGATAGTGAAGGCGATGAAGAATCAAGCAAGGAAGAGATCGCTCTAATGGCACATGAGTCAAATGAGGTACTTTCCGATTCTTCTTATTCTTCCATAGATGATGACACCTTGCAAAAACAATATAATCAATTGTGTGAGCTAAGTCTAAAAATCATAACTAAAATAAATTTCTAAAAACTAAAAGGAGTTTTGGAAAATGAAGTATATGAGTTAAAAGAAAAAGCAAAGCGACTTGAAAAGGAAAAGCAAATGACAATGATTGTAAATCATGTCAAGAGCTAAATCTTGAAATAGAAAAACTAAAGCTCACACAAGAAGTTTTAATAGAAAATAATTCTAAGTTTAAAGGTTTAACAAAAACATCGCTATTGCCGATGAAATAGTTAAAATCCATAAAACACCGGGAGACATGAATGGGCTAGGGTTTAATGAAGTTTTAATTCCTAAGAGTCAAAACAAAGCGGCGAAAAGGGCGAACATTACATCAAAGCTGCTGCTGCATGCAGCCACGGACGAGACGGAACCAAAAAGGGTTCCGTCCGTTGTGCAAAAGCAGTACCATGGTACTTGATGAGCAGAATGTTCATAATCTGGACCGTCTTGAATTTGTTAAAATAACAAAGAAAACCAATGATAATGTTAAACTAAAACCAGCCATTATATCGGGAGTAGGACTTATTAAAATGAATTTAGATCAAAAACTACTCAACAACGACATAAAACTTCTTTTGCCAAACGCCCTTTCCTAAGAGCAACCACAACGTTCAACATAACTACCAACACAACGGTTGGAATCAAAACTTTCTAGACCATATCAAACTCCAGTTACATGCCATGGAACCCTTATCCATCATTTCCATACATGAATCAAATAAATGGTATGTTTAACCCAAACGGACCCATGAGATATTGGGGACCAAATGTTTGAGTTATTCGCTTCTTAGGTATGTTTGAAAGTTGGATTGGAACACGATGAATGGATAAAAGATAGTGGATGCTCACGACACATGACGGGCAACAAAGTCTCTTCTCATCATACCAAGAGTATGGCGGAGGTAATGTCACTTCGGTAGCAATCTCAAAAGCAAAATCATTGGCAAAAGTACGATTGCTCATAACTCTCTAACTATTGAAAATGTTGCTCATGTGGATAGGTTAGGATTTAATCTACTTAGTATTAGCCAACTATGCGATAAAAAGTATAAAGTACTATTTGATGAAAATGGTAGTAAAATACTAAAAGATGGTATCACCATAGCTAAAGGAGTTAGGAAAAATAACATATCGTCATGAAAATAGATAAAACATATAATGACAAACTTTGCCTAACAACATTAGCGATAGCTCATCTCTTTGGCATAGGCGCTTAGGTCACGCTAATATGAGACTTATACAAAACCTATCTTCAAAAGAGTTAGTTAGGAATTTGCCAAAACTAAAATATGACCAACACTTTTGCGGCGCTTGCAAAATTGGTAAACAAACACATAGTAGTCACAAATCTAAAAATATGGTATCTACATCTAAGTGTCTAGAATTATTACATATGGACTTGTTTGGACCATCCGCTATAAGAAGCTATGGAGGCAACTTATACACTTTGGTCATAGTAGATGATTACTCAAGGTTTACTTGGGCGTTATTTTGAAAACCAAAATGAAGCTTTTGATAAATTTGAAATACTTAGCAAGAAAATTCAAAATCTTCTAGGTGTCAAAATTGTGTCGATCCGAGCGGATCATGGTCGTGAATTTGACAACGAAACTCAATTTGGAAACTTTTGTGATACAAATGGTATAACACATAACTTTTCCGCTCACGAACACCTCAATCAAATGGAGTAGTAGAGCGTAAAAATAGAACAATTCAAGAAATGAGTAGAACAATGCTTAATGAACAAAACATTCCTCAAAAGTTTTGGTGTAGCATGATTGACACTTCTACATATATTTTAAATAGAGTCCTAATCGTCCTTTCCTAAACAAAACACCATATGAACTTTATAAAGGTAAAAAGCCAACATTAGGATATTTTAAAGTCTTTGGTTGCAAATGTTTTATTCTTAACACTAAGGATTATCTCACCAAGTTTGACCCAAAGTCTTATGAAGGTGTATTTCTTGGTTACTCTCAAACTAGTAAAGCTTACATTGTCCTAAATAAAGAAACAATGATAGTCGAGGAATCGTTGAACATAACATTTGACGAAAGTCCACCTCCCTCTAAGACATCACCTTTGGTAGATGATGACTTAGTTGAAAGTCAAATAATTGAAAGTCAAATTAATAATAATAAGGAAGATGAACCATTAAATAAGGAAATTGTCAACATAAAAGAATCTAAAAGTCATCCATTAGAAAGGTCATAGGAAAACTTAATCAAAGAACCTTAAGATCACAAGCTCAAAATCAAAGTAATCATTTTGTTTTGTATCCACCATTGAACCAAAACCATAAATGAAGCAATAAAAGATGAATCATGGGTAATGGCCATGCAAGAAGAATTAAACCAATTCGTTAGAAATGATGTTTGAAACTAGTTCCAAAACCCAAAGATCAAACTATAATTGGAACAAAATGGGTCTTCGAAACAAAATGGATGAAAATGGTATAGTATCTAGAAACAAAGCTAGGCTTGTTGCACAAGGCTATAATCAACAAGAAGGAATTGACTATGATGAAACTTATGCACGGTAGCTAGACTTGAATCTATTAGAATATTACTTGCTTATGCATGTGCTTATGATTTTAAATTATTTCAAATGGATGTCAAAAGTGCTTTTCTTAATGGGTTTATTAACGAAGAAGTGTATGTTGCTCAACCTCCGGTTTCACCGACTTTGAGAAACCACATCATGTCTTCAAACTCAAGAAAGCTTTATATGGCCTTAAACAAGCACCTAAAGCTTGATACGACCGTCTTAAGACTTTTCTTATTGATAACAAATATACTATGGGATTAGTAGATAATACTCTTTTACTAAGAAAAGGAATCACAAATTATTATTGTTCAAATATCGTTGATGACATTATATTCGGATCAACTTGTCAAGAACTATGTAATGATTTCTCTAAAATCATGCATGACGAGTTTGAAATGAGTATGATGGGTGAGTTAAACTTCTTTCTAGGACTTCAAATTAAACAACTAGAGGATGGTATTTTCTTTAACCAATCTAAATATATAAAAGATATGCTTAAGAAATTTGGTCTTGAAGATTCCAAACCAACTAAAACACCCATGTCTCGGACACTAAACTCACCAAGGACGAAGAAGGTGAATCCGTAGATAACACTAAATATAGAGGAATGATTGGTAGCCTACTCTATCTTACGGCTAGTAGACCCGACATTATGTTTAGTGTTTGTCTATGTGCTCGCTTTCAAGAAAACCAAAGGCATCACACTTAGAAGCATTAAAAGGATTTTAGATATATTAAGGGAACAACGTGTTTAGGATTATGGTATCCCAAAGGAGCGGGTATAGAAACCATAGTGTATGCCGACTCGGATCATGCCGGTGATTATGTCGATAGAAAAAGTACAAGTGGTATTTGCACTTTTGTTGGACATTGTCTCACCTCATGGTTTGCAAAAAGCAAGCGGCTTTAGCCATCTCTACTCTTGAAGCGAATCGTCTCGGTAGGAAAAGCATGTCAACAAGCTCTTTGGATGAAGCAAGCTCTCGTGAGACTACGAATTCATCTCAACGACATTGTGATACTGCGACAACAAAGGAGCCATCGATCTCGGCAAGAATCCCGTTCAACATGCTCGTACAAAGCACATTGAAATCCGTCATCACTTTCTTGCGACAATGTTCAAAAGGAAACATTTCAATCGAGAAAGTATCCTCCGAAGACAACATTGCCGACATCCTTACTAAACCTCTTAGCGAGAACCTTTTAATCTTCTTAGACTTGGTTTAGGGTTAATGGAACCAAGCATGTAGGATAAACATAGCCTAAAACATTAGAATAGTCAAACCAAAACAATTTTGTCTTGTTTACGCTCTTGTAGCCACGGCACCAAGCGACAACACGGACGGAACCAAAATTTGGTACCGTCGGTCCGTGGTGTCTCTGAAGCAAAACGACTTTATACATAACATCTTCTTCCTCACAACCCACTTTACCAAAGCGTGTAAAACTTAAACCAAGCTCATTATTGTCATCTTCCCACTCACTAATCTTGAAGATAACATCATTGTAAGTATCCTAACTACATTTCATCTCTTAATTACGAGTCTAGGATTCTTATTTATGCACAAAACTATCACAAATCATTACATGGGGTTTTATGTATGCTTTTATACCAAATATGAATTCAATTGGCAAATTGCATAACTAGTCATTCAAATTAGGTACTACATTATCATATTGCATAAACAAAATCATGTTTCCACTAATTGATAGATAATAAATATAAGGCCTTATTCAAACAACCAAACACCCCATGTCAAAAGTTTTGAAAAGCTTCTCACTTGTAGGAAAACATTTTTCATTGCTAATACAAATAGAAGCGTTAAATTTTCATCACTTGCATGCTCTTGAATACTAAAGGTATTGCATAACTAATATGCACTCCCGGGTATATTCAAATATAGCAACATTGAATTAGGAGCATTTGGGTTATCTCATGGTATTTGCCAAACACTCCACTAAAACCATTTTGTGCATAAAATGAGTCGAGATAACCGCAACTCCAAATTGTTTTCATATAGGCACACACTAGAATCAAAAACGTTAAAATTTATCTAAATTTTTTTTTAACATGTTAATTCTTATCCTTAGGAATAATCATGGTAGCCGCAAGATTCTATGATCACAAAGACACCCTTAACTACATTCCCAAACACCACAAAACCAAAGGACTCACCAAGGAACAAGTAGAAATATTTAGGGGTCTAGAATCAAGGTATTTCCACGAGGGTAGAACCATTCACTCATCCTTCCTTGAGCATACCAATCTTCGTGAAGAACTAGCCGCCATTCAATTCGATTGTCTTCTTGACATTGATGAACCAATTTGTCCTAGGTTCGTATTAGAATTCTATGCTAGTGTGACGGTTTTAGTGATGAAGATGATGAGTTTTGTCTTAGCTTTAGAATCAACCAAAATGACTACACCATCACTTTAAGTGACTTTGCTAGAGTACTAGGAATTCCCAACCGTGGAACTTGTGTCTACGGATAAGTGGTCACTCACGCCCTTGATGCAATCAATGACCGCTCTCTCCCTACGTAACCCGTTTAGCCGATAAGGATGTCATCCGTGAACACCTTTTAACCCAAAAGCGGATACAACCCGAGTCACCGAAAGGAAAAGAGGTAGACCGAGATCCATATGGAATGGAGCTCAATGAACTTAAGCAATTTAAGAAATGGGAGGAGTTACTTAGAGCAAGCGTCATTAGCACCATAGGAATAGGGATCACATAAGCGCTTGTCTTTGTCACATGCTTTACAACTTGTCCACCGACAACCATTCAACAGCCTACTACATAGCTAGGAGAATGATTGATATTCCAACTCGAGGATCCGTTGCTCTTCCATACGGGATGCTTCTCACCCGTCTATATAGAAACTTCGCTCCAATTCCACCAACCCCAAAGGGATGCACCTTCAATATGATCTCATCCTCACATCTTTGTGCCCTTGAGTGATGCTCGAGTTGCTAAGACTAAAGGCAAGAGAGCTAAACCTCCAACTCCTTCATCATCATCATCAAATAGCTCAGGATGGTCTTCCAAGCTCTCGTCTTCCACCTCAAAGTATTACACATCTCTTCCGAAATTGAGAATGAATCGGTGAATTCAAGCAAACTAAGGGAATGTTCAAGTGCCTTGGTAGGATGATGAACAAGATTTACAAGTTGGACAAATAAGGGTACTTTAAGGAGTGTTTGGAACAATGCATTATCGTTAATGTTTGATACTATTTAGTTGTTTTTATTATGTAGGATGATAATATAACTTGAAACAATGGTGTATGCTAACAATCTCATGCGGGGATAGCACAAGTATGCTATCAAATTTTACCCATTTTCACTATATTGTGAAAATCAATAAGCCTGCTCTTAATCTATGCTCCTTGTGTTTACATATGTGTTATTTACTTTTCTAACTAGAAATGTTTAGTATAACGGTTTTGAGAAAAATTTTGATTTGGAAATTTCGGTTTTAGGAAACTTTCGTCCAAATTTGACCTCCACGGATCGGCGGCACCTTTATTTTGGTACCGTCCTTTATGAATTTACAGTACCGCCATATCTGTCTGAGGCGGACGGGGCGGCACCCTTTTGGGTTCCGTGCATGTATGATTTTGGTGCCGTGGATCCTCCGGGTAATTTTACGAATTTCGACTCTTCGTAATTCCAAATTATCTTCCATCACTCATAAATCAATCTTAACTAGTTTATCTTGTTATTAGAACTAGTATTATTCACTAAGGGATGTAAGAAATCCATTTCCACCAAAATTCAAAATTTGAAAAATCCACCCAAGGAGCCCTTTGGCATAAAGGAAGGAACCAAAATTTTGGTACCTTCAAATCCGTGGTAATCTGAATATTAGGAAATTCCACTCACTAGAACACATTTATTGCATATCTTTTCTTCCTCACTCCATCTTCTTTGTATGGATTGACTTGGGTGATATGACTAGCATTCAACCCACTTCCAAATCATTAGGAACCTCATCTATTCAATGGTTCAACATCAAATCAAACCTTTTCTCAACAATTTCTTACCTCTATAAATTGAAAGGCTTTACCATGATCATCCTCACACCTTCTTCATTCTCACTTACTATCTAGCAAATCAAAACCCAAGATAAAATGACTAAATCATCACCAAAACCTTGCAAGAAAACCGCTAGAATGAGTGTAAGGCCTTGTTGCTTTGTTAATCTTAGCTCATCATCCGAATCTTCACCACTCACCATCTCATCTCCCATTAGAGATGATACACACCTACCTTGGCTACACCACTTCATCACACATTGTGATCACCACTCCACCACCATCAAAAGCACCTACTTCTCCTCCACGGCACCCATCCAAACATCAAAACACCCTCACCACCTTCCCCAAGGTCTCCCTCTCACTCCCATGGGTTATTTTCTACTCCACCAACATCACCAAATCCTTTCCTAGAGGACTTGGAAGACTTGCCTCTAGGCCAAGTCATCCACCACCATTGCCATCATTTGGCACCATTGAGCGAATCGCTCATGAATCACCTCGGTCATCCATTGACCCAAACGCCCCATTAGGGCCAAGACCTCTCCTTTTCCACCCCATTCACAAGGACATTCATGGTCCTTTATACGGGATCATCCACTTCCATCATCAATGTCCCTCATATTGAGGACATTCCGGAAAGCATGTGGGATGACAATCCCACTAGAGGAGATTCAAGCCGAACTCCACAACCTCCACCAATTCAAAGGCATGGTGGATTCTCACTAAGTGAGACAATGCAAATGCAAAGTGCTTTGCTTGCATCCATCATGACCACTCCAAACATCCCCAACACCACCAACACATCCACCATTCCACCACCACAACCTCCGCAAACTTTCTACCCACCAAGACATGGTTGCTCCACTTGTGAGCAAGCGGGTCAAACCGTGGAAACGGACCGGATTATGGTCCATGACTTCCACGAAGAAATGAGGTTCATCCTCAACCACATTCTTGGCGTCTCAGCGCTCTTTCCCATCCACCATCTCTTTAGGATGGTTTTAGAATAGTCTTTTATTTGTTTTTGTTTTAGGATAATTTTTTTTCTTTTTTTTTCTTTTTCTCTTGTACTAGAAACACATCATTGTGTTCTCTTTTCATGATCTTTACTCATGAAAAATTTTAACAAATGAATGTTGTTTATTATGTTGTTGGTGTCATTACATAGTGTTTGGAAATGCTTGTGAATGATCATTATTACTAACAATTTTTTTGTAGCTTTATTTTCACAATCCATGTATCTTCCCATTAAAGCACCCAATTTAGGGGAGCTTTGAACAAGGGAGATAATAAGCTCAGACTCATTACATTCGCATAGCCTCTTCTTTTGTTGAGACAAAAGGGAGAAAATATAGAACTTGGAAATTATTTATATTTGACTTTTACGAAAAGTCAAGCGCATACAATTGACTTTCTAAAAGTCAAACAGAACCCTCATTGATAATACTTGACTTTTCTTAAAAGTCAAGCGCATACTGACTTTACGAAAAAGTCAACATCATGCATCAACTAGTGAATTCTTTGACTTTCATAAAAGTCAAAATTCATACACTTATATTATCATTTCCTTTTCAAAGTTCTAAAACTAATATTTTATAACTCTTGTACAAACTTTGTCTCTTTTATAAAAATAAAATTTATATTTTGTCCTCAACAAAAGGGAGATTGTTAATACAAATATCGTCATTAAGCGTTATTTATATTTTGATCTTTGCCTAAGTTTTGTTAACGACAAAAGTAAATTTAATTTATAAAAGCTTAAAGCTTGTCAAGTTTATTAGATATTAAAACAAGCTTTCTCAAACAATATATTCATCATTCAAGCATTTACATTTATGATTAGTAACATCTTGATATGACTCTAATCATTATGTATGATAGTAGTTTGTAGAATGTGTTAGGTTCTTAAAACCAAACACTACTTAAGCATTGCATATTTCTATTAATAGTAATACAACATTTTAACATCATGTATTACATCATGGAGATCATTGGAAGATTCCATTAGATATTTTGTGAAGATTTGTACTCTTCATATCTTACACAATCTTACTTAGATAGAGTTGACTTTAGGCAAGATTTGATATCTTATTTGTCGATGGCGGTACCAATTGGGTACAGGCGGAACCCTTTTAGGGGTCCGCGGTCCGTCAGGCAGCTCATCAAATTGGCTATAAATAGCAATGCCAAGCCAAGTAGTTTTCATCCCTTTCTAACATACTCTCATACATATCTTCTCTCAACCTTTCTAACTCGGTTTCATATCATATTAGTGATCTCTTTTGTAGCAAAGAAGATCAAGTCATATTCAAGCTTCAACGAGAAGTTGGAAGTCTTGTTTGTTTAGTGTTGTATGATCTAGTGTTGATCCATACTTCATTGTTGTATCAAACCATCATAATCTTGTGAGTGTGAGTGGTTAGTATTTTAGTCCTCAAAATACATTGTGTGTGGGAGTAGTTGTACCCTTGGAAAGAACTCGACATCTAGCTTAGTGTCGGAAATAGTGTAAGCGAAGTGTAAAGGTTTTCTCCGCGGTGAAAGGAGCTTGTTGACTAGTGAAGTTAAACTCTCGAGTGTGAGACTCGGGGGTGGAGTAGGGCAAGGAAAAAGAGTCCTTGTAGGCGAACCACTATAAACAACTTGTTGTGGTTTGATCATTTCTTTCCTTACTTACTTATTACATATTGCTTGCATATTTCATTAACATACTTAAGATCAATATCAATTGATCTTTCAATAAGTTCAAAACAAAGTTTTAATCGGTAAACTATTCAACCCCCTTCTAGTTTTCTACAACGAAACTTTTCGTCACTCACTTGAACAAATACACATTCTTATTTTGCTATCCAACACTTAAAAACACAGGAAGTTAAATTGACAAAATGCCTAAATAATTTAAAAACCCACGGATACTATCATTTTCCTTCATTTTTCCTTCTCCCCCATTTCATTAGCAAACATAAAAACACACACTAAAAACACACACTAGCACTATTACGCCATAAAAATGCACCATAAAAATCCTTCAATTCTTCACAGTTTCACACTCTAAAAACACACACTAGCACTATTACGCCATGGCTGACATCTTCCGAATCTCATTTTCACTATTTTGCCCTAATTGTTTCGGAGGTTATATCTAATCCCTAATTATTAAGAGCTAATTTCATTTAATTAGGAAGATATTATGTTAGTTGCCTGAAATTTTGTGTATTCGTTGAATAATTCGTTTGTATTTGTGTTAAATTTACTTGTTTGATTGTTGATTTGATTGCGTATTTGAGTCGATGAACTTTACGTTGAAAGGATCAGTTCGGATCAAGTCTATTTAAGCCGACATTGGTGATTTAAGTTCTAAAAGTTTAGGTTTAGCGAATTATTTTGACTTAAATGTTTACTGGATCATTGGCTACTAAATCACTGCATACCAAGTGTTTGATGAAATGTTTAGCAAAATTAATAGGAATGGCATTTTGTTGTAGTAGATAATTCGATAGCTTGTCAAGTTTCTTTAGCGCAATGGCTGATTCGTTTTTATTTGTTGCTAATAATGATAGATAAGCCCTCTTATTACACTCTATAAATATTATTCTTAGAGTACATTTTAGTAGATATGTGTGTTGCTCAAAGATTATATGGAGGGAACACCATTGCGCTACCCATCTTAGCATGCGCTTACACATTTTGTTAATGGATTTTCAAAAGTAGCATGCATTTACGCATTTTGTTAATGGATTTTCAAAAGTAACAGTAATTCAATATAACTTGATGGTAATTCAGTGGTATTTATGTGTGCAGTTATATGATCTTCTTTATAGTTACCACAAATTTTTTATTTTGGAAAAGCAAGTAATTACCACGAGCTAGTTACGTGATGAACATATATTTGAGTAATTGGTCTATGACATACATATGGAAAATAGTTTCCTACAATGTGTTATATTTTCCTTTTATGCTTCTTTGTTAGGTCGGTGAAAGGGATCACTTTCGATTAATGAGTATGCCATGCCACACCGTGGATTCAACGACCACTAGAGTTAAGGTAAAAAGTAGGATCTTCTTTTCATTTTATGAATAACTTATCGATGTTGCACAGAAAGCCATCTTTCTGTATTTATACACTAGTGTATTCTTCTGCACAACATATTTGAAGTGCATTGTAGTCCTTGTAACCATTTTGCAGCATGGCATGGTGTTGTGAAATAATGTGCGACACTAGTATGGAATGATAGTTATCTTCTATTAAAAGGTTCAAAAGCTCTCGATGACCATTAGCATGATGCTTTTTAGATACATAACTACTTACAATTATATGGAACTAGTGTTTATAACTTCAGCTCATATTTTTTGTAGACTTAGTATCTACATAAATGATACTCTAGACAATACTTAATTAGTTAAATTCTTAACTTACTATAAAGTTGAAAATTAAATCTCCTTACTTCACTAATAGATGATACATAGGTTAATAGATATTTTTAGGTTAAGGGCTAATTTCATTAATTTATTGTGTCACAGCTGCTGTTTGACCCCAAATGCACATCCTTTATTGACCCCAAATAACCTTGAAAACAAATGGTTAAGGACAGAATGATGGTTTACCAAATGGTAGTAAACGCACAATCAACTCTAAATTTTCTTACAAACCTTTTATTTTACTGCTATCGCTCAACTTTAATTGCTGTAATATAACTAAAACTCTATTACATCCCATTCTCAGGTGATATAAACCATGCTCCTGAAAGCGTATGCTCATCTGCACATTCATGGGTTGGTTCAGTGGCAGTATGTAGAGGCACTGATCTTGCAGCATCAGGAGCTGGTAATGGCATGGTTCGTCTTTGGGAAATAGAAAACGATGTTAAAGGTGTTAAGCCACTCTTTGAGCTACCATTGGTAAGTCCTAGAGTTATTAGTTTAGGACAAACTTGGTTGTTATTACCCTCTAATTGTAGTCAATTTCTTTTAGTTCTGACGTGATCAACATGTATATAGGCTGGATACGTAAATTCTTTGGCATTTGCTAAGTCGGGGAAGTTTTTGGTTGCTGGTGTTGGCAAGGTAATTATTTTTACACTTTTCTGTTATATTTCTACTTTGAAAATTTTCAAATTCTATCTAGGAGACAACTAAAAGTGACGATCTTTCTTTAATTATTTTGCAAAAATGACTATTTTGTTATTTTTAGATGACATTAACCTAATCTTCTTGTCACATTTTTCACTCAGGAACCCCGTTTAGGTCGATGGGGATCTCTTCCTACTGCTCGGCATGGTGTTGCAGTGCACCCTTTACATCTTTCGTGATCCCATACATCAACAGCCCCCACCCACTTAAGTTTAACAGACCCAAGATCATGTTACAAGAGACACGGAAATGCAACAAGCAGTCTGATCCAACTGGGAACCAATTTGGGGTATCCTTATAATACTTTAAGTTGTGCTGTATTTTCTGAATGCGGGCTTTCGTACGTTGTCGTTGCCATCATGGGATCTCAAAGCAGTGGTATGCTTTCTATAATCCGTCAAAAATTAAACTTGTTTCACATTTGATTTATAATTCTAAACCAAGTCAATTATCCCGTAGCTATGGTGATACGTTAACTTTTAGTGTTATCATTTTAGCACCCCATCTAAGTGTTTGGAAAGTTATTATCGAGATTGTGTTACAGTTTTGAGCTTGTTTTTGTGACAGGTAAGAGCACGCTTCTGAATAATCTATTTCACACAAACATCTAGGAATGGATGCTTATAGGGGAACGTATGTATACGTTTTGCTGCGCGTCTTGGTTATTTTTCATTTGTCGTGAGAGTTGCTAACTTACTGCATTGCCCTTTTAATTGGTCTCAAACACCAAAGGTATTTGGATGGCAAGATATGTCGATATTGAACCCTGCACCATAGCTAAGGATCTCGATGGCACCATAGATATGTCGATATTTCAGGTTATGTTACGACTATTTAGTCCATGTAAATCAACTTCGATGTTCGTTATACATGATAAAACAAGGGTAAGTTTTCCCTTTTCTTGACATTATTATTGGTTTGAAAATATGAAAAATTTGGATCGTGCTTGATGCAATTGTCCTATTATTTCTGTATAGACACCTCTTGAGAATCTAGAGCCAGTCTTTAGGGAAGATATACAGAAGGTAAGTTTTGTTCTTTATACTGTACCGCAAAAGCTAACACTGCCCTGATGCTTATAATGCTCTGTTCCCTGCTCCAGACATGGGACTCTGTTCCCAAGCCAGAACACCACAAACAGACTCCTTTGAGCGAACTTTTTAATGTAAGATATCATGTTATTCCTATTGTCTTCTTTTGGATATTATGATCTCTTAATTGGTTTATTACTGACCATAATCAACTACTCACCCCATCACCCAATCTTTTAATGTAAGATATTATAATTTCTTACATGTTGAATTTTCAGATATTAGTTGTTGCCCTCTCGAGCTAAAAAGAGAAAGTACAATTTAAGGAGCAGGTGCGCTAGATAGTACTTGTTGTATCTTGACATATGGACATTTAGAATATTGATGATGCTCTAATGCGGTTCACATGATACTTATGATACTATACTTTTCAAAATTTCAAATAACGCCATTTTCATTCCGTGAAACCATCTAGAGAATTGTGGATTCTGTGGATTCCGATCAAGTTCATTAGCACTATGCATGTTCTAATTTTTTTTAATTTTTTTTACTGAAGGTGGCTAGCTTGAGGCAAAGGTTCTTCCATTCTATCGCACCTAACGGTCTAGCAGGAGATAGGGGGCGGGGGGTTGATCCGCTTCAGGTTTTTCCTTTGTGGTTATTTTATTGGTGATATGAGTTTAGAATGTTTAGGTTTAGCGCATAGAATTTGATGAGGTTTAGTGGATCCAAATATTGGAAATTAAGACATTGCATACCAAGTGTTTGATAAGAACGTGTCCTATAAGCTCTTGTATAAAGTGATATATAGTTGTTCTGTAACACTTCAATGTCTAGCAATTACACGCCAGTCACCAACAGTTCATGAATACATCAATAGTACGAAAATCAACAGTTCATGATATATAGTTGCTCAACTGGAACTTTATATAATGGTTTGCATGAAAAGGTTGGAAGTCAAAGAACAAGAATCATATAATTTCAATTCTGTCATGAAAGGTTGGTGCAAATATGACCAACAAATGAAACCTTATACTGTTTTAGTGATTTCTTATAGCTATATTTATGCAGGGACTGAGGGGGCTGAAGATTATGAATATTGTGTTGAGGCTCGAGATGACGTGTAGTTAAAATTTGGATGCTTGATATATTGGTAGAAGTAGATTCGCCACATAGGGATTCTACAATTGTCAAATAACTTATTCCTTCTTTTCTTTGTACCATTATTGTCGGAAATATATGCAATAAATGGGACAATTGTTTGACATAATTGTAATGTTTCTAGTATGGATCAAGTAATTGGTTAGCACTGACCAAAAATTATTTTGCATTTGCATTCAACAAATATCCATTTGGACCAGTATTATTGGGATGCAGCTTTTTTGAAAGTGACGACGTTTCGTGTCACTATTGGACGTTAAGGTTCCATTAGTTTAGCCAAAAATGACGCCTTTTTCTCGTCACTAATTTCATCAAATAGTGACGACTTTAGCCACTTGAGTGACGAAATTAAGTGACGAAGTGGGTTGTCACACACCCGTAAGTGATGACTTTAGCTCGTCACTAATTTTAGTGTCAAATTTCAATTTCGTCACTATTAACTTTGTGACGGAGCTATAGTGACGACAAGTGACGACCTTGATTTTCGTGACTAAACCGGTTTAGTGACGAATTTTACAACTTTATTGACGATTTCCTTGTCGTCACTATAACCCTTTTTTCTTGTAGTGTTTAAAGTTGGTGATTGATCGAATGCATGTTTTTTTTTTTTTTTTTTTTTTTTTTTTTTTTTTTTTTAAAGGTTTTGGAGGATGAAGGGCACGACAGTAGGGTATGGGAGAAGGGAAGCATGGATCGTGTTTTAGTTAGGGTTTAGAGGACCGGTAAACCTTCTGATACCATGTTAAACCGTATGTTTACACTGAAATTCCTTAGCTTTAACTTTATTAATCACCAATATTTATAGAGTACAATGAACCCTAATGTACCCTAAACCCACTGATTGGGCTTGGGCTTATATCGGCTAATATATGAGACTAGTGGATATGGGATTATGAACGCGACACCAAGACCAAAAGGGTTTTGGCTCAGTTGATACTCACCTCCGAAAAACTCATAGGCCACTGGAGAGATTTTGTGGATGAAAAGGTCAAGGGTACGAGTCTCGGCTCTTTGGTATCTTCGATTGTTATGTCACTTAAGTTGTTTGGACTTTCGTTGTTCGGACTTTCGTTACTCATATATTCTTTCCAGATCTTTTCCTTTGTCAACGTATCAACCATTCCATATTTGATCTTGACCCAACTGTCAAATCCCAAGTTGTCTAACCAAGGCAATTTTGTTCTTTCTGTATCGTTGGTTGAGGTCCAAAAGAATTCATCCTCCCCAACTCTCATTAGACTGCTTCCCCAATTACATTTATCGTCATAAGGGTTGCATGATGCCCAGAAGACTTCCCCAGGAGATTTTATCATTTCACACCAATGACTTCGGGCTTCTTTGTCATCAGTGCTGCTTAAAGGATCTTCCATGCAGTAGATGTCAACATTAACCAATTCCTTTTTCTGATGATGATCCTCGTAGTCAGTCTTGAGCTTTTTAAGAAGATTCGGGTTAATTTTAACATTCCTGAATTATATCGCGTACCAATCATCAAATGTCAAATCTCCGAACTTGACATTATGTCTTTCAATCTCGTGAGGGCACACCCATTCTTCTTCTTTTAAGTTACCTCCACCATTGCAATACTCGCGGAAAGGGTCGCACGTAGGCCATGCTCGTGTGGATTCATAGACAGTTATGATTATCGGGGTGCACCAATGAGTGATAGGCGACTCCTCTTCTTCCTCGAATAAGAATTTTTCCAATCTTTCTTCATCAGTATATGCAGCCCACATGAATTTGTTATTTTTGACCCTATCCTTATCGGTTCCTCTATCGCAAATTTCATTTCTAGGGTCACATGAAGCCCATAGATCATACCAGTCTCCTTTAGCTACGGGTATCTTCTTTCACCAGTGATATTTCTTTTTAGATGGGGACATAGGGCATAAATTAATGTCGTGGGACCATCATTAATTACCGTGTTCTGATTCGTCCACTTTGAGAAATGTCGCCCGATGTGTCCCGATTCGCCAGAAGCGTGATGTTTAATTCTGGCGTAACTCGCTTGAGTCATCCTTATCAATATCTTTCATAACCCACGATTGCTATCAAAAACATAGTTACGCCGTAACTTTTCAGACAGGTTACGGCGTAACTCCAATCTGTTGCCAGAATTTTCCTAGAATCCGAATCTTCGGTGTGAGAATTAGCTTGTATCTTCGAGTCGTCATCAGCAAAAATGACCTTACATTCCATTGTGGGTTTTGTTCCTTCCGGTTTAGTGTTATTCATCCTTACCTTATCACTAAGCTTTTCCACCATGGTTTCAAGGTTTTTTTAGGGTTGTGACATGATTGGAAAGACTTCTGTCACTGTTTTCCTGGAATTCTTTTAGCCATTCATCTTGTTCCTTTTGTCTTTGGGCTGAACTTTCCAGGAATTTGTTTATTGTTTCTTCAAGGTTGGGCTTTCTTTCTCCATAAGGCCCAAGATTGTAGTTTCCAACAGATCCTCCACGAAAACCATTACTATTATGATTATCTCCGTAAAACGGTTGATCTTCTCCATATTTAGCCTCTTCGATTATATTTTCATCGTTGTTGTGAGGGCAATTCTTGGTGAGATGTCCTCCCCCACAGCTCTCACAACCCACTTGGATAGCATGAACGGTTTCTCTGATTTTTAGCATATCTCGACTTAGATTTTCAATTTTGCTAGCGATGGCTGCAATTCCGTCA
Source organism: Chrysanthemum lavandulifolium (assembly GCA_022545495.1). Taxonomy (NCBI): domain Eukaryota; kingdom Viridiplantae; phylum Streptophyta; class Magnoliopsida; order Asterales; family Asteraceae; genus Chrysanthemum; species Chrysanthemum lavandulifolium. The sequence goes on from CM040240.1 coordinate 54,433,485, forward strand.
AAACTTCCGCCTTGGTTTCTTTTGTTTCCTCCATCGTGACATTTTTGGGAATGATCGGCCATATTTTGAATGGCTTCAATTGCCAAAGTAGGAGTCATGTTCGGGATCGGTCCTTGATAGTACAACATCTGTCTTGTAGTCACGTTGATTCCTTTGTAGAAGATGTTGACTTTTTGTTGGTTGTTCAGATCATGTGTAGGACATTTGTAAAGGAGATCGTTGTACCTATCCCAGGCGTGATACAACGTTTCATCTTCTTGTTGCTTGAAATTATGGATTTCCAAGAGCTGGTTAGAAATATTTGACGGAGGGCAATACCTCTGAATGAAGTGCTTCTTTAGTAGAGCCCAAGTATTAACTGCCCCGGCGGGAAATCTTTCGATTCATCTTCTGGCAGCCCCAGTAAGAGTCATGGGAAACAACCTAAGCATAATAGCGTCATGAGACACACCCGGAATGTTGAAAAGGCTTGCGATTTATAAGACATTTTCAACGTGCTCATACGCATCTTCGTCCCTGTTTCCTGAAAAAAGGTTAGCACGAAGCTCCCTCATAAATTGGTCTTTAATTTCAAAACGGATATTAGCTCCAATTGCCGGTCTTATGAGCCCCGGCCCTTGTTCTACTCTTGTCAACGCCAAATATTCCTCAAGAGTGAGGTCATTAATGTTAATAACTTCCATGGTACCTGAAAACTTGAAAAGTGATCGTGAGAATTTGAAATTTTTTAAAACAAAACAAAAATGAAAGACTTAATAGCAATCCTAATATAACTCCCGCAATGACGCCAAAAACTTGATGCGAGTTTCTTGACTGTGTTTTAATATTTATAATGTCTCGTTATACCTATGGTCTACCCTAATGCACTAACAGGCGGTGTGCCGGTCGTGTGTAGTGTAGTATTCGGGTGGCGAGGTCGTCCCAAGAGCTATGTGTGTGGATTAATACTAAGTCTAGGTGTCGCAGATTTTAAGATGGTTTTGATATTGAATTAACTAATAAACTACTAAAGCAAATAAAGGCAAAGATATGATCAATAGAGGAGAGTGGTGCTAACCTAGTTACTCATCCTAGCTAGTAATGTTTACGTCTAATTACATCCAATTACTTCAGGTGGGGTCAAAGTCGAGAGGACAACATTTGGTCAGTTCGCCCTAACCTATCAGCAAAGATGCTACCATTGGAGAAGTCAGGTGTCCCCTCATAAGTTCAGTTGTTCGTGGTCTCGTAAGCCAAGTCATTAAGTTTCGCTACATGCTAGATTTATAATAGTGAGTGCCCGGGCGCTAGCATCTTAGACACTCACCCCCTAATTCTTAAGTTTATCCAAACGATGGGTGATCAGTTGGTCAAATCGCACAAGTAGAAAGGGTCGTCAGTTGGTCATATCTTACCCTTCCCGTCTCAGTCTACTCACTTAGGGTCACTTGGTCATATCTCCTAAGCAACTAGCCTCTACCGCCATTCAAAACTACCGAAACAAGGATAGCTACCAATAAACTATGCATGCATACACTTAGAAATAATTATATGGAAGTAATGTAAACGCAAACAAAACAATTAAGGAATCATAACTAGGCCAGCACCAAGAGGTGCTTAGCCGCTCATATTAACCATACAAATCAATTCAATGTTTAATGTTACGAAATACATGAATCGAAAGTAAAGAAAAGATAAAAAGCTAATGCTTATCTTAGGGGAGTGATTTATCCCTTGGAGATAGCTCCGTATGCTCCTCTAGATCTGCCTTTGGCTTCTTCCCACGTTCTCTGATTGTTGTGTGTGAAATGGGATGCTTTGAAATGCTAGAAATCGTGGGGTATTTATAGGCCAGATCTTGGTTACGGCGTAACTAATAAAATAGCTACGCCGTAACAAATAACTTCTTCGTAAATTGCACTAGATCTGCTGGTTACGGCGTAACCTTAGAAGGGGTTACGGCGTATTCTTCAATAAATCTTGGTTACGCCGTAGTTGATGCATGAGTTACGGCGTAATTATTAGCAGCGCGGAACCTCATTTGACCTAATATGGTTACGTCGTAATCTTTGGGAGAGTTACGCCGTAATCTTCTGATAAGTTGGTTTTCTGAGTCACGCTTTAGTTATGGCGTAATGTGAGAGATGAGTTACGCCGTAACTTCTTCAAAGTGAGCATACTATGATAAATCTTTAATAACTCTCCAATTCCGCTTCTCTTTAGCTCCAATGCTCGTAATTTACCTGAAAGTGAAATTTAATGGAAAACAAGCGTAAATCCATATAAATGATATAAATTACAAGCATTATCGGGGAAAATTGATACTAAATATTCAGGATAATTTGATGTTATCAGTGCGCTTACTTTAGCTAACAAGCAAGCACTGCACTAAGGTATAGCGCACCACTAAGAAAGAAAGTAATCGAAACTATGGTGTTGGGTTTTGATAATTTAAGTTTATTAAGTGTAATATATTTCTAGGCACGAGTTTAAAGGAATCCAAAAAATACTAGTCAAATTCTAATTATAAACTATCACATCTTGTTTAATTAATTAATATGTATATTCAATACTATGATCTTTTAGTTAGGATAACAATGGGTTCATCAAATTTATTACTTGTGGTTATGTATCTCATCGTTCATTAGTTTGTTAAAGTACTAAAGTTATTTTTTTTGAACGGCAGAAATAAATAAAAACTAGCAAGGCGCTAGGAACAAATTACAAGGAAGTCATAGGGTTTTGCAACCACAACGTCCAATCTAGTTTAGACTTTTTAAATCTACTAGAAAGCCAATCAAAAGTGTTGGGAATTATGTGAAAGTCCGGATTATCGATATTAATGCCAAGTGTTTCTCTTGAAGTGAAGTGGATTCTCGTCAAGACATAATCAAGTATAATAGTTAATAGTCGATTCTCGGAAGTGTTTATTCCGTGTTTAGTTTATTTAGTGTGGATATACATGAGCTTTATTAGGAAGTGATTGTGTATATCTTATTTAGTTTTATGATTATACGTTTCTTGGGAAACGGTTTAGCGATATTGTTTAGGGTTCCTTATCTATAAAAGGAACACATTAGAATGAGTTATGTACCGATTGGAAAATTCGCTTTAGTTAATATAAAGATCCATAGAGGATCAAGAAGTTCTTAGTTATTTGTTACTTGTGTTTATATTCACCGATAAACATTAGTAGTAGAGATTGTCTTTTATTGTGCTTGTGATTACATAGGCATACATAACGATCCACGAGCTCAAGATCTATCAAGGTCGTGTTTGTTACAACAAGTGGTATCGAGCCTCGTGAGAGTCTCTACGATACTAAGGACAAGCTTTTCTAAACACCCATACAACCATAACAACATCATCATGCCCGGTTCGGGATCGACATCGAACTCACCAACAACCAAAACTCCACCCATATGCAACAACTAAGTCTCTAATAGCAATGCTAAGTTTCCTTACCTTAAAAGGGAGGAATATGATCTTTGGGCTATGAAGATGCGACTGGATCTCCAACATTGATTGGAATCTATGGGGGTAATTTTGAAGGGAGCAGTTTGAAGAGAACTACCACGGATGTCACTGGTAATATGATGAATGTTCCTCCCAAAGCTGCCAAGAGTTCTTGGCGATTCGAGAGAGAAACCAAGGTCGAACCATTCTTCCGCAAGCTATTCCCGAGGATCACTTGAGTGATTTTCACTTCATGCAAGATGCCAAGGATATCGGTTAGCAATTAAGGCGAAGTTCGGTGGGAATGAGGAGTCTAGAAGATGAAGAAGTCCATGCTTAGACAACAGCTTCAGGACTTTCAAATCTCAAGAGGAAGGAATTCATAAGGGCTATGATAAGTTTCACAAGATCTTAAGTCGGTTGAATCACCATGCAAAGCCGGATAATGATGATCAGAACTCTAAGTTTCGAGGTCACTACCTCCATCCCGGCTACATGTAAGCATAGCTTTAAAAGCTAAAGGCGGTTTGGATATGATGACCTTTGATGAGTCAGATAACAAACTTAAAGCTCTTGAACATGATGTAAGAAGCCCTTTTCGATCATCTTCATCGCTAGTCATATCGCATTTGTTGGAGCCTCTACTCCAAAGTCTAGCTATGGTCCAAGCCCATATCCATCATCATCTAATCTTGCTCCTTCAACAAGTTCTCACTCTAAATCAAGCAACATTATGGAAGATGTACTTGGAACCTTCTTTGTCGATTATGATCCTCGGCAGGATCCGCTTATGAGGATTTTGATCGGGTGGACCCGCTTGACATGGAAGAGATGAAGTGAAGTGGCAAGTGGCCATGATTTCCATGGATATCAAGAACTTTGAGCGCAAAGTGGCGGAAGGTTTGGGTTCAAAGGACGTGATCCAGTTAAGGTTTGACAAGAGGAAGGTTAAATGCTTCACATGCCAACGGATGGGTCACTTTTCTAGAGAATGCAAAGACATGAAAGTTGGTGATGAGACAAGATACTCTACTTATCGCCAGATCGAGAAGGATGCAGAACTTCAAAGGGATCAACTGCGTTGGTCACTCTTGATAGCAATGTGGACTGGAAGCATCATGAGGAAGATGATAATGATGGTCCTGATAATGTTGGGTTGATTGCAAGCTGTACTACAGAGGATAGGCATGATCAGATTGCCTTGATGGGCATCTCTCAGGTACAAAACTGTGTGTTTGGTTGTAGTGAGCGATATAATGAACTCAAACAAGCTTATGATATTATGGAACCAAAATATAATGAATGCTATGTGGAAGTAGAAGCTTATAAACAGGCTTTAAAAACACTAGAAAGACAAAAGGTTTGGTTACAAAAGAATGAAATAGCTTATGATGAGAAAATAGGTGTTTTAGAAAGAGATCTCGAATGTGCTACAAATGAATTAAAATGGTCTGAGAAGTTAAGAGCAGATGTAGAGTCAGATAATCTAGAGCTTAAGGAGAAAATTAAGGAGGAAATTGCTAGGAACAATGAATGGATGATGAATGGTAATAAGTTGGCTAGTCTCATTTATAGCAGTCAAGCTCCCAATTCTACAAGTGGCTTTAGGTTTTAAGAAATATGTAGGCTTAGAAGCTAGGGATGACACACGTAGATCTACACCGCAGCCTAGCTAATTTTGTGAAAGAAGGTGACCTACATGTCAGACGTGGACCAATTAGAGGTGAGCATATGCCCATTGACCTTTCCACTCTTAAAGACTTTGATGGCTCACACCATCTGTATGGCAATAAGTCAAGAGACTTGCTGCACCCTAATACTTCTACTAATGACTTTGTCTCTTGTGTTAACAAATGACAAGTCCTCCAAGCAAGTGGTCTACAGAGTGTGATTCAAATGACAAGTCCGACCTTCCCAAGTCGACCTTCCCAAGCCCGCCTTCCCAAGTCTTCACCCTTGCCTACACCCAAGACTACCAATAAGCATGTCGAGTTGTTTGTAAGGAATCAACTTCCAAGACAGTTGCCTCAAGACTTGCTTTTAATACTTTGCATAATAATATTGTTAAAAACAATTCTTTTCATGGTTTTGGTTTGAATACTTCGCTTGTAAGAATACTTCTTTGGTTTGAATAAATCTTCTCTTGGAAGAAATGTTTTTGTGTGGAAGTAAATCTCATTTAATTAAGGATTGTGATTATCATGAGCAAAGAATGAGTAGGTGTGGTGACTCTAGGCATACTAGACAAATGTGGACCAATGTTAATGATATACCATCTTATGTTCCACAAGCTACTAATTATAATACTTCTTTTCCTTGGAGAAGATCAATTGGAAAACCATATGTTCAACCAACAAGTGAATATTTTAAAATGGTTATTGGCCTAGATATGTTAACCCTATGTGATGGGAGAGGGTTGGGATATCGTCAAGACCTCAAAGAGTTGTTCTTGGAATAAACAGGACCTAAGTTTCATTGGAAACCCAAGAACAATAGTGGATCTTATACTTCTACATGGCACAACTCATATGATCCACAAGGTGTTCAAGTCAAGAATGACTGAGCCTCCATAGTGTACTAATTCTCTGTATATTTTTGTTGTTGTTGTAGGATCATCCCCTAAGCATAAAGATGTTGGAATTGTTGATGATGGTTGTTCTAGAAGTATGTCGGGAAACAGGACATGATGCATAACTTTATACCTATTGAAGGTGGAGGCAATGTAACCTTTGGAGGAAGTGATGGACTAATTACGGGAAAAGGGACCATCAAAACACCTCACCGGACTTTGAGAATGTTTATTATGTCAAGGAACTTCAACACTTCAACTGCTTTCGGCCTCACAACTGTGACACTAAGAACAAAGTACTCTTCACAGAGGATGAATGTCTTGTGTTGTCTAAAGACTTCAAACTCCTCAAGATACTTCAATTCCATCAAGGTTCCTCGCATCATAATCTTTATACATTCAACTTAACTAATGTCCAACCAACGGTGACTTAACATGTTTGGTGGCTAAAGCATCCGTGGATGAGTCCACTAAATGGCATGCACGGATGGCCCATGTCAATTTCAAGACCATCAACCACTCTCTAAGTTGGGCCTCGCTCAAGGCCTTCCGCCAAAGTATTCACCAATGATCATAAGCGTGTTGCATGCAACAAAGGAAAGCAAGACAGAGCCTCCTACAAAGGTGTTCTGTTATGCAAGTAACCATTATTTCGAACCTCTTCACCGCTTCATATGGATCTGTTTGGTCCAACTAAAGTGAGAAGCATTGATCATAAATATTTTTGTCCGGTGATCATCGATGGTTTTGGCAAATTTTGTTGGGTATTCTTTCTAAGGACCAAAGATGAAACATCCGAATATTGAAAGATTTCATTACCCTTATTGAGAATCAGTTGAACAAAAGGTGAAAGGAATTAGGTGTGATAATGGTACAGAGTTCAAAATGCCATTCTAATAGAACTCGCAGTTAAAGGGAATCAAAAGGGACTATAGCACTCCAAGAACCCTCAACAAAATGGGGTGGCGAGAAAGAAAAATAGAACCTTAATAAAAGCCGCAAGATCAATGCTAGCAGACTCTAAATTTCCTACCATGTTTTGACCGAGGCTATTGGTACGACTTGTTATGTTCTTAATAGAGTGTCCATTACTAGGCCACACCTTAAAACACCATATGAACTTCTTTTGGAAAAGTTCCGTTATTCATTACCTTAAACCGTTTGGTCGCCAAGTGACAATTTTGAATACCGTGATCCTTTGGGCAAATTTGATGAGAAAGTCGATGATGGTTACATTGTGGGGTATTCGCTCATAGTAAGGCATATGGTTTACAATGTATCCGCTAAGAAGATTGAGGAGACATTGAATCGAGGTATCTTGAAGACAAGCCTAATGTTCAAGGACAGGGGTCATGTTTGGTCATTTGACCTTGATTACTTGATCGATTACTTGGGGTATGCTAGACATATGGCTAATCAAAATGCGATTCAAGCATCTCCAACTACTAATGCGTACACTTTGGATGCTCATTCGACAGATGGGTCTAATGATGAACAACCCATTGTAGTGCCTTCCTTCTCTCCTAACAATTTTGTAGGTAACACTTCTAAAGATTATCTTGATGTGGGTGAAGATGAATTCTATTATGCCGAGGACCTTGCGATGAAGAAACAAGAGTATGCGCCACTTTAGATCTTTGAGAGGAATGTTGAAGAAAGTTCAAATGAAGCACTCGGCAGAAACTCCATTCCGTGAAGGTAGTTCTGCTTTCTCCTCACCTCTAATTCGGCCGAAAGACATGTTGACTCTACTCCTATTTCTACTAGAGTGTCAATGCACCTTGGAGAACCTTATACAAGGTTTCCAAAACCTTCTCGATCTTGGTCATCATCAACCTAAGCGTGCATCTTCAACACACCTTCCTATGATATCGACTATGAACCCACCGTGACTAATCTTGATTCCTCAATTGATGTCAACACCACCACTACTACAAGGATCAACAATGTTCATCCACAGCCTAATATAATTGGTGATCCTAATGCACTGTTAGAACAAGAGGTACCGTGGCACGCTCTAAATATGGACGGTGGCTTTTATCTCTTATGTCTCCAATCAGAGAGACAATCACATGACTATCAACATTGTCTGCTTGCTTGTTTTCTCACAAGTGGAACCAACCAGGTTACTCGTGCTCTTGAAGACTCAAGTCGGCTTGAAGCAATGCAGGATGAGATGCAACAATTTCAAAATCAGCAGGTTTGGATATTGGTACCACCACCGATGGTAAGTATGCTATTGGGACAAAATGGATTCTCAAGAATAAAAGAGATGCTCGAGGTGTTGTCATTAAAACAAAGCTAGATTAGTTGCACAGGGTATAGACAAGAGGAGGAATCGATTATGATGAAGTGTTTGCACCAAAGGCAAGAGTTGAGGCTATACGGATTTTCTTAGCATATGCATCCTATATGGGCTTTATGGTCTATCAAATGGATGTTAAAGGAGCCTTCTTGTATGGTGAAATTGAAGAGGAGGTGTATGTCACTCAACCTAAAGGATTTGAAGATCCGATCATCCTAATCATGTTTATAAGGTGGTCAAAGCTCTATGGACTACATCAGCACCCAGAGCCCGGTATGCTAGGTTTCTACATTTTTCAAGCATGGTTACGAAGAGGTGCAATAGATAAGACTCTTTTCCTAAAGAAGAATTCCACCGACATTATTCTTGTGCAAGTCTATGTGGATGATATTATCTTTGGATCCACAAAGGAAGCTTGGTGCGGGAGTTTGAGGAGCTTATGAAGGAGAGTTTCGGATGAGTGCAATGGGAGAGATGACTTTCTTTTGGGTCTTCAAGTTCGCAGAAACCGATGGTATCTTTATCGGTCGTGACAAATATGTGAGGACATCTTGAAGAAGTTTGGTATGGAGGGTGTAAGGACCGCCACTACACCTTATGAAGCTCCAAAGACAAAGACCAACAATGAAGCCGATCCACCGTGAATGTTCATTTGTACAGGTCTATGATTGGGTCTTTGATGTATTTAATGACTTCCGTGCCCCGATATTACTTTTGTTTGTGAGTGTTTGTTCGCGACATCAAGTTACTCCACCGACTTCCCATCTCAATGTCATAAGAAGATCTTTAAGCACCGAAGGCCAACCTTTTCTAGGTCTTTGGTACCCAAAGAGTCTCCTTTTAAGTTGGAAGCTTATAGTGATAGTGACTATGCCGGTGCTAATCTGGATAGGAGGTCCACCACCGGAGGTTGCCAATTCCTTGAAAGAGATTGATTTCTTGGCAATGCAAGAAACAAACTATTGTGGCTACCTCATCTCATCAAGCAGTAGTATGTGGTCACGCTAATTGTCATGGACAAGTTCTTTGGATTCAAAATCGCTTGTTGGATTATGGGTATAATTTCATGAACACAACAATTTTTATTGATAATCAAAGTACCATATGCATTGTTAAAAATCCGCTTTTCACAATGAACAAAACATATTGAAATCAGCACCACTTTATAAGAGATGCATATGATAAAATTTGATAAATGTGGTCAAAATTCATACCGATGATAATGTGGCGATCTGTTAACAAAGGCTTTTGAAGGACCAAGGTTTCAACACCTTGTGGTCCATATTGGCATGCTTAACCCTTAACCGCAAAGTTTAAGGGGAGGCATAGGCCTCTGGGAGGCATATGCCTCGGGAGGATTTGTGTATAACTTTGCATTTTGCTATGTAATTTTGTATATTTGGTAGATTTTAACTAACTCTAACTCGCTAATGTAATATTAGTGTGTTTCTTTGTTGGTTTGTGTGTTTCTCTGTGTTCATTTGTTTTGCGTAATGGTTGTCTCGATCGCTTGAGATATGGTCAAGAAAGCTTAAGTTTGTTTCACCGAATTCATTGTGCTAAAGTGTGTTATTTGTTTCCTCCAAGTTGAAGTATCGAGTTATATGACTCAATCAAAAGAAGCATCAAACAAATAGATCATTCATTCATTCAAGAAACAGTTTACGAGTTTTACAGATTACAGAGTAATCGACAACATCAAAAGCATCTACATGATCTAATAGTCCTAATCTATTACATATCATCTGCTCCAACATCTAAGATGAGCACGATGAGCATGATTGCCACATCTTTTGGCACTATATGATGGCTATGCTTTTGTGATAAGCATAACCAACCCTAACAGATGCTAAGGATCAAAATGGAGAGGATGGATTGATGAAACGAAGAAGTCAAGCCGATTGTGGTAGAGATGAGAAGGAAAGATTTTCATTTATGCATCATCTACTCTTTCCATCATACAACAACTTACATCATTTTCCTTTTTCCATTCCCTTATACGATATGTGATGATGCACCAAAACCTGATGCAGAGAGACCGAGAACCACCTTTCTACCCATTGGAAGTGGTGGATTTTTGGCTCGTGGCCTTCGTTGAGGCCTAGGTGCTGAGGGTTGGGAGTAAGATGTTCCCTCCTTATAGGAGTTATCAGAGTCTTCAGCTGATACACTGGGTTTTTCAACACTTTCATCTTCTGATGAGGAGAGAAAGGGTGACTTCTTAGGTAGTGGATATGGTTTTGGAAAGTAATGAAGCCATGGATTGGTATCTTCACTTGATGATGATGATGAGGATGTTGTTGTGAGATCTATGATCTCAGGTTTGGTACTCATGATGAATGATGGCTAATTTTGGGTTTTTGATGAAATTAGGGTTTGAAATATTATTTGGGTATTTTTGATGAAGAAGTCTATGTGCATTGGGATTGTTTTATAGACGGGTTCAAGTGGTAAGAGAATTAATGCGTGTGGGTGAAACAAGAATAAGATATTTCATCAAGCTTCGTGAGTAAGTATTATGTCACACGATCGTTCTACTTCAGCAGAATGGTTTTCGTTTCTACCGAAGTTATAAGTGAATCCTAGTAAAAGTAGAAATCCACGTCATCTTTGGTCAACTTTGACCGAAATTGGGAAATTTCTATTTATTCTCTACCGGCATATTTTCGCTCTATATTAAGTGATTCGATTATTACTCTCATTAAAAACACTTCCTTTTGTGCAACATCTTAACCCTAATCTTCAAAATCTCTCATGGCGCTTCAATTTAAACATGATCATAATAAGGTTGCTTTTCTTGGAACTGCTCGAGGAGATGAGGTGTACAGACCGATGATTTCTTTCTTACTAAGATCAAAGATTGTGTATGCATTGACGCATTCTCCAAATGCTATATATGAAACTTTGGTTACTCAATTTTGGGCGTCGGCAGAAAAGAGAGGTGATACAGAGATTGTTGCAAGTATTGATGGACAAGTGTATGTGGTGACAGAGGAACTGATCAGAAGACAACTTCGCTTGGATGATGAGAATGGCATTTATCATTCGATTCTACGATGGTACTTGAAGGACTTAGAGCGATTGGATATCAAAGTACGAGGACAGATATGTGGTTGAAGAATAAGCTTTGTCCTATGTGGAGGTTCTTGGTTCATACTTTGCTACAATTGTATGAGCAATAAGTCCGTGGATGGGACTCGGTTTTCAACACAAATGGGATATGGTATTGTTTGTTTATCTAAGGGTTTGATGTATAATTTCTCTAAGTATATCTTTGATAATATGGTAGAAAATTTAACTAGGAAAAAGGGTAAGTTTTTGATGTACCCTAGGTTCTTACAGATGATATTGAATGTTTCTACACAAACCCAAGCTTTTCATCCCATAAGTGTTTTGACTCCTAAGTTATTTGCTACAATGAGGACTAAATTTGAAGGGACACATTTTCCTTTGTTAGCTGCCATGTTGCCTCAGGAGAATGAACCTACTAATGAGCTTAATGTTGTTTTACCTTCTTCCATTTCTACTGATGGAAATCTTTCAGTAGATGGTGATGAGGGTCCTTCTGTTGTTGCTGAGGCATCTATACCTTCACCTAGACCATGTCCTAGTCCTGCAATTATACAAGTTCCTATTGATGAAGTCCAAGTTACTATTGATGAAGTTCAGGATCAAATTGAAGAAGTTCAAAGTTGATATCGATAGATTGTCTACACCAAGTCTGTTAGGATTCCATTTGGTGAAGGATGTTCTAATGTTGATCAGTTAATGTTGCTACCGAGCAGGTCTCATCGAAGTTCCAATTTCAACCGATCAATCGCTTGATATGAGATGAGGATCCTATTTCACTTACCTCATTATATGCACCGATGCACAAGCTTACGGTGAGGTGGTCGGTCTTAAGAAAGAACTTGCAGAAACCAAGTCTATTCTTGGTAATAAGATTGTGGAATTGGAGACTAAAGTTGAGAACTTAGAGAAATTGCTGAGTCAGAAGGGTAACAAGAGAAGTTTGGTTTCTTCTGAGGAGGAGGACGACGAGAATCCTCATGTATCCCTTGGCATATTGGCTGATGTAGCACTTACATCTGATGTTTCTTCTCCTGTTGCTAAATCTTCAAGGCGCAAGGAGCCTATTCTATATACTAGCAAAAGAAGAAGACAATATTTGAATAAGGTATGTGCTGACACTTCAAAGGAGACACATTTGGTTGATGCATCTGCTGATGATCTAGTTAAGAAGGTTGTTTCTGATTATGGTCAAACTTTGTCTTTACGAGAACAATCAAATATTTTACCTTCAGCAGATGATGAAGAGGTTTTTATTGCTGGGAGAATGTATAAGTTGAATGATTCATCCAAGTTTTCTACACCGCTGAGGAATTGTCTCAACTGTTTCCTCCGATGTGGGGTTGATTATTCCTTCAAGCTCACATTGTTTCAAGATCACATTGTTTCAAGCTCATGTTGGTTCAAGTTCACATTGGTTCTGCTGAAATTGATTTCGATAAGACATCTTCGAGAAAGAACAGGATCCCGTGATTGATGATCCTGAATTCGTGAATAGTGATCAAGAACAAAATCGTGCTCGAGCTAGATTGTTTGCCGATTATGAGAATATGCGTAAGAGTCGATTGTGGCTAAATTTCTTCAAGATCGGTATGCTTCGATTTGTCTCCGAAAGGAAATTAGAGCTTGATGCATTCCTTCCTACTATCATCGATGATCAATGGGATGGTTATATTTCTCAAGGTGCATCCGATCCAAATCTTGCAAAACTTATATTAGGAGATTCTTTTAATGATGAAAATTTTGTGGATAAAATGATTGAACTTGGTAATCAAAGAAAGCAAGAATCACGCAAAGAGAAGAGCTATTATTGATCAAAGAAATAAAGCCAAAAGAGAAAACCTATGACTGTTGCTCGTAAGAGGAATTATATGAGAAGAGTTGTGAAGAATTTCGCTTTGTATAATTTCGGTATGTTTTGAAGCAAATTTGTACCTTGTCCGATGATGCTTTAATTAGACGATATAATTTGGTTATGAATTTTTCATCTTCTGGTTCTTCTTCTTCTCAATTGGTAAACATTGATTCACTGTCTGATGTTCCTAAGGCCAAGAGACGTAAAACAGTTGAAATTGTGGATAGGTTTGATATTGTTTTGCCTTGGTGGTATCTCCGTTATTCCTTCCGATACAACTTCCGATACTACTCCTTCTTCCGATATGGTTGTTTCACGAGTCTTCTTTGGTTTCTTCGAAATGTTGTCCAGTGTTGAGCTAAATGATTCTCTCGATTCGGGACCGATCTACGACTGATCATCGATAACATTGTTGATATGGAGCAAGAGCTTGGTTACAAGAAGTTCGATAGATTGGCTAAGAAACATGCTTCAAGGAATATCGATTTTGATCTCAAGGTCGATGAATCTACCTTTATTGAAGTTGGAACTGTTGATGATTTTCTGAAGGAACTCATGTGGTCTTGGTTGATTGGAATGTCGGAAAGCTTAACATCGCTTTACAGTGGATAATACCGTTATTGAGTTTAATTTCTTGAAAGATATTCTTCATTTGGTGACTAGACATGATTTGCGATGTTTGTATGAACATGTCATTCAAGATTATAAGTTTCATTCAAAGAACTGGTCCGGTTTATATTTGTTGGGTGATCTTCGTGTTATGTTTGATTCTCATTCTTCAAATGGTAAAGGGTATTCTATTTGGAAGAATTCTCATAAGTGGGAGATTGAGAGTTGGAGATTTTATCCTCTCGCCTTGTGTTCATGTAGTACAGACTACATGTGGGATGATTTTGTATCTTTGTCGTCGATAAGCTTTATCCTTTATCCGATACTTTTATGGAAAAGTTCTTTGAGACACAAGTTGATGCTTTCTAATTCGCTGGCAATGATGAACGCATGCTACTCAATGTGTTGGTTTGATTAAAATCACTTATGTCACATTAAGGTTCATCTTGTGTGTAATTCTATGGTTAGTTTGTAATATTTGTTTTGTTTATTAGTTAGTTAAAAAAAAAAAAAAAAAAAAAAAAAAAAATTTGATTTTAATTTTGGTTTTATCTAACTTTTCTTGCAGGTTTGTTGTATATTTTTGGTTATTAACTCACCTGATATACTTTGTGTATGTCAAAGAGTTAGCTAGTCCAAAGGGTACAGCTTTGGTAAAGACACATCAAATCTTGCTAAAAATCATAGGGTATGCAACCACCTATGCTTTATTGCTGAGTGTTGTATGGTTTTCAATTCACCATGGTTTATTCCTATTTGGAATCCAAGAATTGGCTAGCCCACATGTGTATGGTGTGTGGTAAAGGCAGTGGCATTCCATATTTGGTTATCAATTCATCAATTCTAAGAATTGACTAGTCCCGAGCAAACGGCTACGGTAAAGACATTTCAAATCCGTTTATATGGTTCTTTGGTTTGCCAATAAATCGATGGTTATCGGTGTACCATAGTTTACGAACTAAAACATATGGCTACTCCAGTAGTGATGGCTATTGGTAAAGAGACATCAAATCCATTTATTTTCAATGATTCACCTCTCACAGAGTTCACACACCGGATGTGATGAGAATAGTATGAAACTAACTGCTTTTGATGTACCTCTTGTCATTTGTTGCCGCAAAGATATGGAGTTTCGTAGTTTCTTCATCATAGAGATGTTCTTTGGATTCTTCTTTGTTGTTGTTCGTGTCCAATCCTCCGTCGTGTCGAAGATCTATCAAGAAACCGAACTTAACAAGTCAAATTCCGCTTTAGGGAGGATTGTTGGGAATTATGTGAAAGTCCGGATTATGCCGATATTAATGCCGAAGTGTTTCTATGAAGTGAAGTGGATTCACAAGACATAATCATCAAGTATAATAGTTAATAGTCTGTTTCTGCGGAAGTGTTTATTCCGTGTTTAGTTTATTTAGTGTGGATATACATGAGCTTTATTAGGAAGTGATTGTGTATATCTTATTTAGTTTTATGATTATACGTTTCTTGGGAAACGGTTTAGCGATATTGTTTAGGGTTCCTTATCTATAAAAGGAACACATTAGAATGAGTTATGTACCGATTGGAAAATTCGCTTTTAGTTAATATAAAGATCCATAGAGGATCAAGAAGTTCTTAGTTATTTGTTACTTGTGTTTATATTCAACGATAAACATTAGTAGTAGAGATTGTCTTTATTGTGCTTGTGATTACATAGGCATACATAACGATCCACGAGCTCAAGATCTATCAAGGTCTGTGTTTGTTACAACAAAAAGAGTTAACAACAATGCTATCTATAATATGACATTTTCTAAACCTGGAGTCTTGGAAGATCACACTGTTTTGATATCTCCAAATGGACCACAGTGTAGACAGAGCAATGACTTCGATAATGATTCTTTGTTTCCCATTCAGATGAGAGTCTGCAATCCAGGACCAAAAGTCTTCAATGTTAAGCCATTGAGGAAAAGAAAGGTCCATCCAATGAGAAATTTTGACCCAAACTTGAGATGTCACCTCACAATGCAGGAAGAAATGAGAGGTATCCTCTTGAACCTCATTACACATAGAACAAAGAATATTGGGAACATCTATGTCACGGTCATTGAGATTTGTCACTTGTTAATAGGGATTGGTGGAAGCACCGAAAATATATTTCCTTATTCAGAGCATCGACAATGTACAAGACACATATATCCATTGTTGTAAGTCGTAACATTAGCTCACGTTTGGTATTGGCTTTACATGGGTTTTATGTATACAAATGGTTACTCTACGCTAACACATATGTTAGTTTTGTTTGATCCTGTTATGGTGATTTTGGCCACAAAATGATTACATTAGTTAGTTAAAGCATTAGAATTAAGACACCCCAACACCATTTTCACGACATTCTGAGAACTACTTTGACAAAAGAAAAATACATTTTTGCCAAATCATATATGTCCATATTAGCAACACAAAATATACATGTCATAAAAAATAGACATATAATCAAAGAAGACTACAAAAATTTTAAAATTACATATAAATGAAATACTTGTGAAACTTATATTTTAAAATTACATATAAATGAAATACTTGTGAAACAGGATGGTTAAATCTTAACTAAAAAATATGAGTGACTAAACTGAAACATTAATAATACTTCATTACTATTTAGTTATTTTTTTCTTTTAGATAACTATTATCCTATATACATAGTCAGCTGCTATGATTTTTTTCCTCTTTCCTTGTACGTTATATACAAATTTCATAACTAGAAAATAAATGTTTCTACACCAACTACAACATGCGGGATATAATTTTTCATTTCTAATATACATGATTTTGAAAAAATACAATTAGATGAATAGCGGTGGGATCCATTGAGTACACATATTTTTCAAAGATCAAATGGCAAGATCCAAGCCATCCAATCTACCTTCATCCAATGGCCAAAATTAAATCTAATATTTATACTATTGGGGCAATTTGGATCAATATTTTTCCTTCAATTTAGATCTGCTTCTCATATCACGATCCCAAATAACTGTCAATACACACACACACCAAACACGATCCCAAATATGAAAATCATCAATTAAATTTATCAATTCATTCAAATCCGATCCAAAAATTAGGTCGAAAATCATTTAGTTGCACTATATTCGGACATCAAATCCGATCGAAAATCATCAAAATCATTCAAATCCGATCCAAAAAACATCAAAATCATTTAAATCCGATCCAAAAATCATCAAAAGCATCCATCAAATCTGATTGAAAATCATCAAAATCATTCAAATCCGTCCGAAAATCATCAAATTCATTAAAATCCAATTGAAAATCATCAATATCATCCAACACATGGATAATATTGGAGAAATTTTACATGTTCGTGTTTTGAAGGTAGTGCAAGTGATGTTTGTGATGCGTAACAAAATGAGAGTATAGAATTAGGTAGCATAAGTAGCGACGATGGATGTTGATTACATTGAAAAATCAAAATGTTGAAGGAAGTAGCGAGGTTATGAGTGTTGATGATGTTGAACGAGTTCGGATAGTTGAATAAGGTAGCGAGGTTATGAGTGTTGATGATGTTGAAGGAGTTCGGATAGTTGAAGAAGGTATACTCGCAATGAATGATGTCGGTGATGCTGAACGAGTTAGGTTTATTGTTGAAGATGATCTCAGAAGTGGTGAAACAGATGATGAAAATGAAACACATGTTAACGGTAAGTCATTTGTAATTTTATTAAATTTTTTAGTTTTGAGGCAAAATCATTTGTGATATACATAAATCACAGGTGATTTGTGGTAAATCACATGTGATTTACCATAAATCACATGTGATTTGTGCTAAATCAAATGTGATTTGTGATAAATCACATGTGATTTAGATATATTTAGATGTTAGAATTTGCAGTACTACAAATCACATGTTAAATCACATGTGATTTACCGCAAATCACCTGTGATTTAGGTAAATCATAAATGATTTTGCAATTCTAAAAAATAACATGTTTTTTTTAAACAAATATGATTAAAACAAACTTCAACCTTGTATATTTTTTAAGTGTGACAACACCTAAAGCGAGTTTAGTAATTCATAAGGAGACACAGGGGTTCGGTTTATTGGCAACCTAATATGGAACCAGAATTAATACCGAAAGAGGGGGTTTACTTTGACACACTAGATGATGCTATTAGGATGTATAAGGCTTACTCTCTTAGTGATGGATTCGAAATAAAGCTTTCATCACAAAGGAAAACTAGAAGTGGTTTTGTACAACACAAGTATCTAATGTGTAACCGTGAAGGAAACTTAAGAACATCAACATAGATACTTTAAAAAGCCAAGGAAATTATAAGCCTATTTGAAACAGGAACCTACGGGTAACAGGTTGTATGGCACGTGTTAAGTAGATTTGGATCCTGTTTTTGGAAAATACAAACTAGCAAAATTCAATCCTAGGCATAACCATACGCTTTGTCCGAAAGTATATCGACATCTCTGTAAGACGGAAAGAAAATGGTCTACTCAAAAGCTCTTTGTCATGAAAGCTAAAGCGCAAATATAGGTGCTACTATAGCTCACCATATTTACAGAGCATGAAAGGGTATGACTTAGTTCACGGGCGGGTTGTGGATTTTAAGAACTATTTTAGGAACTTAACCGCTTCATAGGGAAGGGATTCTCAAATGCTAATTAACAAGATGGAAAAGCATGAAGGCGTATGTGCCAAACTTTTCTTTTCACTACAAAGTAGAAGACAACGAACTAGTAGCATTGTTTTGGGGAGCATAAGGTAATGAAATGTAACTTTGAAGAATTTGGCGACATCATTTCTTTTGATGCGACTTTCAGGACTAATAAGTAAGTTTCAACTATTTTGACTTTATCAATAAAGTAAAAATCACTTGTTATCTGTCAGATGCCACAAGAAAATCACAAGTGTTTTGGATCAAATCACAAGTGATTTGGTTCAAATCACAAGTGATTTGGGTCAAATCACTTGTGATTTGTCATAGAAGGTGTTTGTTTATATATGCTTTCCATGTGTTTTTATATGCTTTCAAGTACAATATGGTATTCGTTCCATTTACTGCAATAGATAACCACAGAAAGAGTGTGACAATTGCTGCAGGAATGCTGAAAAGTGAAGACACCAAATCCTACATTTGGCTGTTGGATTCATTCATGTCAGCATTTAACAAGCAACCTACAACGGTCGTAACATATCAAGATGGGGCGATGAATAAAGCTATTGCAGCTGTTCTCCCAGAGTCAAAACACAGGCTATATATGTGGCATATCACCCAAAAGGTTCCGGCTAAGGTACTTTCTAATAAATCACTTGTGATTTTACGTAAAGTTGTACCATCACTAAGACTATGAACTTGTAGCATTGATGAGTGGAATTGTTTGACAGATTTGTAAGAAGATATATGATGAAACAGACTTCAATAGGCACTTCAACGAGATTGTATGGGATATGTTCTTGGAACCAAGGGGATTTGAGGAAAAGTGGGGAAAGTTAATTGAAGATTTTGGCTTGAAAGATCATAAGTGGTTGACGAAGATGTTTAATATGCGATCAGCATGGATACCTGCTTATTTTCTTGAGTCGCCACTATTTGGGTTAATGAGGACTACTTCAAGGTCAGAAAGTGAAAATTCGTTCTTCTAGCATTTCACAAAAAAAGGATCGACACTGATTAACTTCATGATCTGCTTCGATCTGCAATGAAAAAGCAAAGACACATCAAGATCAGTTAGACTTTGATTCAATGGACTCGATGCCCAAGTTAAAAACAAAACTGATGATTGAAAAACATGCTGCTTTGGTATACACAAGGACAATTTTTCTACGAGTTCAAACAGAAATTAATGAAGGAATCTGGGATTGTCAGATACATAATGTACAAACTAAAGAGGGCTGTGAGATAACACTCATTAGAGATAAGAATGCTGGTGAATATACAAGACTACAAAGAAAAAAAGAAGGGCACAAGTGAGGCTGTAGAAAAACCAAATGCGGCGCGTGTTCAGGCAATGTATAAGTTACAAAAAAGCTATTTTAATTTAATATTGTGTTTTTTTTTTCATTGTTATGCTTTTACGAATCACTTGTGATTTTTACGAATCACTTGTGATTTTTACGAATCACTTGTGATTTTTACGAATCACTTGTGATTTTTACGAATCACTTGGGATTTTTACGAATCACTTGGGATTTTTACGAATCACTTGGGATTTTAACAAATCACTTGTGATTCTTTGTTATGTTATTCATTTTTGTGTTTTGCTCTGGTAAGGTAGTGCGCAATTTGGAAGATGGATCAGTAGTCTGTACATGTAGGCACTTCCTTCGATTTGGGTTTCTATGTCGCCACATATTTTGTGTTTTCAAGAATAATGATTTTGAAAAGATTCCCGAGCGGTACATTTTGAGGCGTTGGACAAGGGATATAATACCTCTTGATTTGAGAAGAAAGAGAAACCGATATGGTGAAAAGAATGAAACAATTGATAGACTCGCAAATGAGACAACTTGTTTAGTAGATGATTGCCTGCATCGTTTGAGAAATGATGAAGGAAAGATGGCCGAATTTGTAGAGCAGATTAGAACATTGAAGAAGAAAGTCGACATTGCTGTGCCAAAGCCTCCAAGCAAAAAAGAAGATATGGAGAAATTTATCGAGGTTCCAAAGCCAAAAGTTATTCGAGTCAATAACCCATCAGGTGCTAAAAACAAAGGCGGTACAAGAGAGGTACGTAGGAAGATGAAAGAGAGAAAGCAATAGATGCAAGGTTAAAGCCAAAGAGGAAATACGGAGAATGTGGAGTGAAAACTAATACACATACCAAAAAAACTTCTCCTCTAGGTCCAAAGGCAATAGCGGCTGCAAAAGCAGCGGTTGAAAAAGCGATGAATAACACTGCTTCAAACTATGTGATTTTTTTTTACTTTATAAATACTTTACATACTTTGTTAAGTTTTAAATATTTGTGGATTGTTACCTCAGTTGTAACTGAGATGTTGATTATTACTTGAGATAAAAACTTTGATCTGTTGATTAGTACTTGAATAAAAATGATAGTTGGATTTCAATTTTTACTTTTTTATTAAGTTGTATTGATATAATTTCAAGTTTGCTTTAATGATAATTATAGCCAAATCACTTGTGATTTGTCACAAATCACTTGTGATTTGCCCACATCTCACAAGTGAATAACCACCAAAATTTTAATAAGTCACATTAACTACACGCTGACTTTTCACAGTAGCTTAATAAGAAAATCTATTTAAATAGGCTAAATAGTTGTCCATAACTACAAGATGACTTTTCATAGATCCACCAAAACACTTGTCCATAACGACACATGACCAACAAAATTTGAAAAGTCAATCCACCTGCCAGGATAGCGACATGACCAACACTTTTCCATAACGATGTGAACACCAGACCTTAAAAACAAACAAAAGTAGTAAACAGTTCATTACTACAACTACCCGTCAAACTTCCTATCTAGTTTCGCGGTTTGCCCTAGCCAGGATAGCGTTCTTAATCATCTCCTTCTTTGTCACTGGTATAAACTTCACATGGAGTTCCTCATAGTCTTTCATATTTTTCCTAGCATGCACATTTATTTCATGTGACAAAATCTTGGTTGCATACTTGACCCTCAAAAGCAACAAGAGGTGTTCTTTATCTGACTTTCCCACAATTTCACAGTCCCACTTTGAAAATGGTTCTCCCACATACATATCCATATGATGCATACAAAAGATACCAGAATCTTCGATATTCTTCTCCGTAGTGGTACATTTGAGTTTCGGAATGTGTGGAACCGCAGTCGCAACAGCTTGACTCTTTCTGTGGTCAACGCTTTCGAGGTACCTTGCAAACAACTTTATCTACAAAAACAAACAAACAAAAATAACAATGTTAAAAAATAGTTAGACTAGTAAATAACAAAATCATTATAAAATGGTTCCAAAAGTCAAAGAAGAAAAAAAATAGAAATTATTTTGACTAGTAAATTACCAATAGATCACATCTTTCTTTGTAGTAAGCTTCATATGATGTTGTCTCGTCACAATTGTTGTTAAGGATATTGATAGCCTTCTTTTTCAGATTAATAACAACATAAAAACACTCAGAACCGAGAATGGGAAGAACACCTGTTATACAAAGAACAAAAAATCAATAAATGAAAGTAAACTTCTTTATTAAACTGTACAAAAATAAAAAAGTTACCAAATCAACATCCTTGAGATTAGAGCCATCAATATTGTCCTTGAAACTAAAGCAACTTGTGCATCAAATATTTCACACTTTTGATCCCACGTGAGTCCGCCATGACACATATTCCTTGTCTGTATTAATATAACAAAAAGTCACTTAAGAAATAAAAACGTCTATGTAGTTTAATCCTAATTTATAAAAAAGATCCAAAACTTACAACACAACCCGTATGAAAGAAATGCCTAGACGAAGCTCCTGGTTCTTTGAATTTTCCTCATAATTAAGCAAAGCAGACCAACAATCAATGACACCAGAATCCACACGAAAACGCGGTGTTAATGACTCCATTTGATCTCTGATCAAAGAATCGCCAGATTTCGTTTCAAAGACCACATTCCTGTATTAAAAATGTGGTTGTAAGAAAGTAGCCATAAACTTGTGATTTTCATGTACAAATCACAAGGGATTTGTAGGTACAAATCACTTGTAGTTTGCAGGTACGAATCGCAAGTAGTATTCTTACCTATTCTCGCCAAACATCGAAAACAAATAGTTAGAAAATTTATACTCGTTCGATGTCATTAGAGAGTCAACGGCAATCTTCTTATTAAGATAAGGAGAGCAAAGGTAGAAATATGGTTTAGCATGTCGTCTCGCAGGAGTCTTTAGAGATGCATCAACTACGGGGTGGTCATGATCCTGAAATAAAAAATAAAATACTTCTTAATTAAATGAAAAAAATACAAAAGAAGGAAAATTAAGTATGTTAAAAGTCACATGGGTGTTTGGCAATTTTGTTTATAATAATTAAGAGCAAGAAAATTAACCTCGTTGCAAATCTGATCACTGTTTTTGTCAACAAATTTGAAGAGTTCATCAGTTTCAGCAACAGCCTTTCCGTCCTCAGTTGACACGTTCTTGCCATCAACATCATCATGTTCTTTATCTTTGTTAGTGACCTCTTCATCCTTATTTTCTTCTCCCTCGCCATCATCCTCTTCACTATCTTCCTCGCCATCATCCTCCTCACTATCTTCCTCGCCATCACTCTCCTCACTGGCGCCTTTCTCATCTTCCTTTCCACCGTCCTTACCGACCTCTTCATCATTCTTTTCTTCTTTCTCACCATCATCCTCATCACTATACTCCTCGCCATCACTCTCCTCACTGTCATCTGTCTCTTCTTCCTAATCATCGTCCTTACCGACCTCTTCATCCTTATTTTCTTCTTTCTCACCATCATCCTCATCACTATCCTCCTCACCATCACTCTCCTCACGGTCTTCCTTAGTATCTTCCTCACTATCCTCTTTCTCTTCTTCATCACCATCATCCTCCTCACTACCTACTTTTGCTTTTTCCTCCTTCACATATTTGATGTCTTCATCGCCAGAACCTTCTTCGTCACTAGAATCTCGCATCATCAGATTCTTCTTCGTCGTCACTGGAATCATCCTCAGATCCATCGTCGTCTTCCTGATCAACTTCGTCATTTAGATTCTTTACCTTCTTGAAGAGTTGACCATACTTCTCAAAGTAATCAGGCAGCTTGGCATCACCAGGGAACAATTTTTTAAATTGTTTGAGGGTCTCTTCTAAATCTTCCATCTCATCAGAAATGATGGAAAACTTCGCTTCAAGCTTCTTACAAAATCCCTACAAACAGTTAACAAAAAAAGTATATGTTAATTAACTAAAAGCTCATAAATTACTACAATAAAAAGTATATAATCACATGTGATCCTATATTACCTCTTGGGTGGTCGGTGCTGGTGGATAAGACAATCTGGTAAAATCATGTACTTCATCAGTTTCAAAAACCCTCTGTTACCCCAGCCTCCTCTGCAGTCCACTCTCCCGTAGTTCCAAGTCGCCAAAAACACCTTGTTCAATCTCAAGATCCATTCTATTCTTCAGGAGAGTAGAATTCCAGTCTTTAATTGTTGGACATGAACGAATGTATGGCATGGGTTCAAACTTGGTTGAATCCAAGTACAAAATCTAGTTATAAAAACATACAAAAGATATATTAAAACATCAGCTTTAAAGAAAAGTTTAAGAATATGTATTAGGCTAAAATGGCAAATCACAAGTGATTTGACACTGCAAATGCAAATCACATGTGATTTAAATCACTTGTGATTTACAGTGTCAAATCACAAGTGATTAAATCACTTGTGATTTTCCACTGTAAATCACAAGTGATTTACAGTGGCTTACAGTGTACACATAAAGCTTGAAATATAAATAGATGAAAAGAAAACTTACAACAAGGAAATACACGAGGCCATTGTAGTAGAGACCAGGACCCTCTGGGAGTTTACTCTTATAAAGACATTTGCAAATGTACCCACACCAATCAAGGCAGTCAATCGGAGTGTCATCTCAAATACGTTTCAAGACATCAAATGAAAGATCCCCATTCGTTGTCTCATTCTTACCAAGTGTGTTGGTGACAAGCGTAAGAAAATTCAGCTTGAACATTAAATCAACACGGGTTGCAGTTGTAATCTTATCAGCAATATGAGACGCCCGAATTCTTCCCATCTGCACGTCAAACTGCTTAAGCCACTCTTGTGTCACTGGATCTTCAAGCCAATTAGGTTTCACATCTAGGGACAAAAGTGATCTTCCACCATTAGGAAGTCCTAACATATCATGAACTTTGTCAGCATTCACATGAATAGTTCCTTGTTTTAAATGCATACAAAACTCCTTACTATCAAACAATTTAACAGCCAAACGACCCAATCTCCCTGGAATTACTTCCATATTAATTCCATATAACGATCCAAAACCGATACTATCCAAAAACAACTTCATATTCAGTTTGGCGCCACGAATTGCTTTAAAAAGCGAAACAGGAACAACCCTTGAACGCATATTAGGATATTCACTATCAAGAAACTCCTTCTTAACTTTTGCATCACTTGGACCCTTTTGTTTCCGCCTTCTTTTACCTTTCTGTAAACTAGATTCGGAACCAGAGTCATCTTTCTTCTTCACATGTTTTAGAGTTTCCCCTCTAAAACATTCTTACCCTTATCCTTCTGGTTAGCAACGACTTTCATTTTCTTAACACTCTCTATTTTTTCTTCTTCCGCTACAAAAGAATCTGAAGTCTTTCTTTTCCTAGACTTGTCCTTCACAGAAGGTTCCACCTCAAGTTGCTCCTTCGACTTAGAAGTGGACTTAGACTTGCCAGAAGGATGTGCCTCTACTTGCGGCTTCGCCGCCTGCTTATGTTTATAATGAGTACGTGGCGGATGCACATTACTTTCGAGTTCTTTGTCTTGTTTTTCAACATTAAGCCTAGGCGCCTGAGAAGGCTTCGCCTTTGCATCGAGCATCGGAAGGATTTGCCTTTGCTTTGGACCGGAAGGCTTCTCCTTTGCATCAGGCTTCGACTTTGACCAGGAATCGCCTTTGGTTTAGGATTCGCCTTTGGCTTAGGATTTGCCTTTGGTTTAGGCTTTGACTTTGGGTCAGATTTTGACTTTGGCTCAGGCTTTGGCTCAGATTTTGACTTTGGGTTAGGCTTTGGCTTTGGCTCAGGATTCGATTTTGGGTCAATCTGTTTCTTAGACCTCTTAGACTAGAAACCACATTTGATTCTGACTCAAATTTGTCACCTTCTTTTTCAACATGAGTTTTTTTCCTTTTAGAAGGAATATCTTTAGAAGGAGAGTCACGGGAGGCCATAGTCTTAGTTAATCTAGTTTTTTTGGGTGCTTCATGAGAAGGATTGTCAGCAGATTCAGCAGCCTCACTTACTTCACTAATGCGAGGTAAGGATGGGTTGGACTTCTTTTTAGTTGCTAATTTGTCAACAGTTTCTGAAGATGGTTTAGGATCTGTGACACCTGCATAAAACAACTGAAAAGGTTTGTAAGAAAACGTAAACTACTTTTAATTAAAAGTAAAAAAACATGTTTAAGTATTTGTAATTCATTTATGAGTAGCCTACATTACATTTTCACTTCTGATTAGGGAAAATTACTTGTGATTTTGGAAAATCACAAGTGATTTGCATAAATCACTTGTGATTTGCACAAATCACAAGTGATCTTTCCAAATCAGTTGTGATTTTCCAAAATCACAAGTAATTTTCCCGATCAAGTGAAAATGTAATGTAGGCTAATCACTCCACTTATGAGTTTGGCTACAATGAGTATGTTTGTCCGAAAAGTAAGGTCAAAACAAATAATTGCATTCGCCTTGATAGATAAGAAAGTAAAGATAATATGTGACTATAAATACCTTTGGGAACATCAGTAGTTTTGTCTGAAGCTTTGTCCTTCAAAAAAGCCGATGTTTTCAAAAGCATATCAATTCCAGTATCATCGTCTACAAATTCATCAACATCAAAGGTTAAAACACAAGAACCAAAAAACTAAGCATATAACACAATAATTAAAGATAATTGGAAGAAATTCAAACAAATATGGACATTTTGTTGTTATAATATCTTATGAGCTAAAACACTAACTGCGTGCACATATCAACACCGATTTACATGACAAAATAATATGGACATGTTTCTAACGACATCATCGTGCAGATTGAGTCGAACCAACCTATACTAAATACAATATCATAACACTACTTAAGTACTTAAATTGTCAAATACTTGTGTGTATCTTTCTAGCCCATCAGTAAGACATAAACATTGAAACAAATCACAGAAGGTGTCCTTGTAACGTGTGAGCAAACAACCAACTACACCGTGACTCTTTTGCTATTTCGCGATGGTAGCATACTTTTCATTATAACTTTTACCATTATAACTTTTACCATTTATCATCAATATTTAAAATAGGTAAAAACAACATGTAAGCTGTGAAAACAATGGAATGGTGCATATTTTTACGGAACAGCTACCATCTCATTGTCTGGAAACCAGTGTTAAACATTTCAAAACTCGCACCACATTTCAAGTCAAATCCTCGATCTAAAAATGGCTCGATTGGGACAACTATCAATGAACATCAGTACTTAAATTGTCTAATACTAGTTGACAAAACATCAAACACCTTCTAGTCATACCACCAAAAATGTCAGGGGGTGTTTGTCGAGATTATATAAGTTCGACTTATACACATATTTCATAAGCACATACTTTCTCGTTTATTTTATGGATTATGAGCTTATTATGATTAATATATGAAACATAAGCTGAAAAATAAGGAGTTACCAAAACAAGCATATAATTAGCAGTTAATTATAACCAGAAAAAACCACAAAAATAAGCACATAATAAGCCAATTAACCAGCCAAAATACCAATTTCAATTAAGATTGTTGATTAAACATCATTTTTCACAGTACAAAATCAAAATAAAAACCACGACTTCACAAATCATAAACCCTAACAACAACAATAATCAAACACTCTGAGCCTTCTATCCCCTAATCCTTCTAGCTAGCTGAAATAATTAAAAAAATACATAAATAGTGAATTAGAATTTACCAGAAGTGCTAGAATCGGTCGGCGCTTTCTTTTGATTAGGCATGATTTTGGGAAAACGTTTTGATGAATCCACGTTTTGATTTTGGGGGAAATGATTGTGAGTGTGTGTGAGTATAGGTGATTGAAAGATTGTGAGTGTGTGTGAGTATATGTCATGTGTGTTAACTGGATTTAAGGGTAGAATAAATGAGACCGGTGGGGTGGTTGAGAGGAGTAAGTGCGAAGAGTTTGGATTTAAGAGGAGAATATGTGCCCCTCACGTGAGTTATAATGTAATATTTATTTACTATTTTGTCCCTTTGTGTATTTTTTTGCTTAACCATGCATTCTTTAATCCCAACCATTAGATGAAGAGAATGGAAGGTGATGATTATACCATTTGATCTTTGAAATTTTTTAAATCTAAAATGAACCAAACTCTAGATGAATATGTAAAATCTAACAACCATTGGAAGTACTAATAATATTTTGTTGAGTTTAAATAAATGTATATATAAGGGGAGGAAAGGCATATTAATGAAGTCGAGGGGTTGTATTTTGTTAAGG
Source organism: Chrysanthemum lavandulifolium (assembly GCA_022545495.1). Lineage (NCBI taxonomy): Eukaryota > Viridiplantae > Streptophyta > Magnoliopsida > Asterales > Asteraceae > Chrysanthemum > Chrysanthemum lavandulifolium. The sequence goes on from CM040240.1 coordinate 54,461,556, forward strand.
ACTTGTTAGCCGACATTTATTTACTCTATTTTCGGAGAAGAATCAGTATAAATACAACCATATATCCCATGCAAGTCATTCACAAACACAAAATTGCTGAAAACCAAGATTTATTGGCGACAAACAAATACCATGCAAAAAGAATTCATCAAATTCGTGAGGTAACTACTTAAAAAGCTTTAATTATTTTAATAAACCTTCAACTAAGATAGTGTTTAGCTAATATATTTGTGTCGTGTAACAAAATTACTCCATATCCCTTGCTGATTATATCATCTCAATTTCAGAACAAATCAGCGATGAGAATTTTAAAGATGAAGATGATGTTTATTTTGCTATCTCTTTGCTGCCTAATTAGCGATATTCATGCATCATATAATAGTGCCGACTTTTTCGTCACTGACAAGGCTACTGATGCAATTGGTTATAAAGAAGTAAGATCAAGATATCGTGGTGGTAGCAACAGAGGTCATTATTTTTCCTGTGGAGGTACGCACCACCATTATGCACAACAATCCCACCGATCGGGCCCGGCGTTCTCTTTCTTTTGTTAGGCATGTAAGAGGAGGAGGAGGTGGTATTGGTGCAATACGTGGCGGGAATGGTATTATTGAGCCATGTGGTATGCGTGGAGGTGGTATTGCTGCAAGACATTGTTGTAGTACTAGTTGATCACGAAGTACAAGATCAGGGAGGTAGTAGCAGTTGATATATATGCAATGTTTGCATGTTAATTTTTGTTAATGACATGATTCACAGTGCTTTCATGTTAGTTTTATGTAACATTACATTCTTTTAGTTTCATTTATATAATACTGTGATTATTTCTACAACATGTTACTACCCACATATTTTGATGATCTCTAATTACTTTTGACTATATTTTAGAACATAACAAAGATGAAGATGTTAATTCTGCTAGCACATTTCTTTACTTAATTAGCGATATACCATCAATTTCGATGCAAACAAGATATTCTCAACACTTACGGGCTTCAAGAGGATGAGGATCAAGTTTATGTGGTGGTGGAGTAACTTTTGGTGGAAGTTGTGGTGGTAGTATACGTAGTTTGGTGGATCACATGGTTCAAGTAGAGCCATGGTATTAACATTAGCAGTAACGTGGTAATAGTAATGGTAGTAGCAGTGGATCACGTGGAAAAAGTGGATGTGGTAGCAGTAGAGGTCGTTCAAGCGGATGAGGAAATTCTATTCCCTGTGGCAAAATGACACCAGATGGTGCGTATGACAATCCTATGGATCTTGATCATGGCAGTGGATGCCTTTACAAGGCTGCTGTTCACCATCTAATTTGGCTTCTACAAATTTAGGCATGCTCGTTCTTTTGTACATTGCCCAGGATATATCTTCATTAGTATAAATGTACTAGTTGTATAAACAATCAGATATAGTGTAGTCTTCCTACACAGGAACAAATATGTCAGTGTTTTCGATTTAATTTTGTGTAAATTTTCTGTGGGCAAATACAACGCTCGACGTTTTGATTTTGTGTAAATTTTCTGTGGGCAAATACAACGCTCGACCAATAACATATGCCCCGAAGTCTAGATATCTTATATAAATTCAAACTGAATAAATGGCATGAAATAAGAAACCACGGATGTATATGTTTTGAATTTTTTTGACGGCAATTTTAAAAAAATCTAGCAAAAGTTAGAACCAAAAAAAAAGAAAAGAAAAAGGAATTGGTCAAGCTATTATTGGATTTACTATCTTATCAAATCCTATAAAGACATATTTTTCCTCTTATGATTGATCCTTTAATGTGATATGATCCTAATTTCATTTGCGAGAGAGTCTTTACGTGGAGGTCTTGGATCAAACAAACCCTATTCCGGTATCTCCGTATAATCCTCATGGTTTCTTGACCCACCAATACAAATCTTCATCTTTTCACTGAAGCCCAACGAATCACCCTAAGTTAATTCCGTGCACATTGTTAGAGAACATTTTTCGTGTCCCACCAACAACAAATTGATTTTGTATTGGGTTAATCCCAATCGATAAGTCAAAGGAAAAGTCAAACCGAGCAAAGTTACAAGACGCTTATAAATAGTTATATAGTTAGTTACAAAATAGTTATTTGTCGGTTAATTTCGAAAAGACACACCCCTTGGTTCATCTGAACCATCACGACTGTTCAATCGTGTTTTTTCAGTATGTATAAATAGATAGGAATTATGTATGAACAAGGATGACAGATTTTATATATAAAAAGTAGTTTACGTTTATAAAGTTTAATCTTTTCTTCTATTTTGGTATATTTTGATTGTGTTAAAGACCATAGATCCGCAAAACGGTCCAACAATTGGTATCAGAGCTGGTTTGGTTGTTTAACCAAAAATCATTATATTCCCTGGTTTTGAACCGAAGCAACTCTGTTCTTTTGGTAAACGTTTTTTGCAAATTCTAATGAAAACACAAATCAAAGAAATCGTCTTTGTGTTTCCAGAATTTCATCAAGAGAATATACTTACTGTCACCAAGGGATCAATCACGTTGGTGATCAATCAACCGGCATCAGTAAAAGTTTTCATCTTGTTTTTATTTTATAAAATTATGTCAAGAACTTCATACAAAAACAGAGCCCAATCCAATCCATTATAATCATCAGGATTAGATACGGTTACAAAACCGATAACTAATCAATTCAAAACAAGAAGGAAAAAAACCCATACCAAATTCAGATAACACGAAAGTCATCAAAGGGCAAAGCGATTAAATAAAACAAGGAACAAACATACCTGTTTTTCATAGAATCAAGCCGAGCACCCTTAATTGAATCACCACTTGATTTAATTGATACGAAGAGGCCCAAATTATACATAGTTCAAAAATCCCCAAAATTGACGAAAACCTAATTTTCGCATCAGATGGATTACAAGGCGTTCGAGAGGAACACACCAACCGTGGAGAAGAATTGGTTAACCAAGCCATATACTCGACGGTCAACCACCAAGAAATTCAGCAGGAGTTTCAAGTCTCAAAAAGAGAGAGAGACGATTTTATCTCAGAGGAAGAGATAAGCCAAAAATAGAGGCTCAAAAGGATAATAGGGTATCACCAGGAACAAAAAAATGGGGGGCAACGGGTATATTAACCCATCAGGTTCCAAAGTTTACTAAAAATACCCCTCACTTTCTTTTTTTAAGATATAGTATAGTAGTATATTAAGTTTTGATATATTATATGTATTTTGAAAAGTTTACATTATTTTAGTTTTAAGTTTTAAAGTATTTTTGAGTTTTTAATTAGATTTAAGTTTATAAAGTATATTAAAGTTTTTAAGAGGTTTTAAGTTTCAAAGTTTTTTTCTTATTTGGTATATGATAAGAAAAAGTTTTAATAGTTTTTAAAGTTCTAAGGTTTTTTCTTATTTGGTTTATGATAAGAAAGTTTCAAGTTCTCTTATTAGGTTTATGATAAGAAACAAGTTTTAAGATTTTTCTTATTTAGTTTATGATAAGAAATAAGTTTTAAGTTTTTTCTTATTGGGTTTAAAATAAGAAATATATAAAGTTTAAGGTTTACAAGTTAATATTTCTAAGTTTTAGGTTTCTTACAAAGTATTTAAAAGTTTAAAATGTTTTAAGGTTTACATTGTTAAGTTTTTAGATTTATAAAGTAATTAACAAAAGTTTCAAAAGTTTTAAGAGTATTTTATCAGAATGGAAAAAGGTGAAACAAGTAGTCAAATTAAAACTTTAGATAACATACACCACTTTAAATGTCCCGCGTTAAATTCAACAAATTATACAATATGGTATATAAGAATAAAGATCATACTACAAGCAAATGGTCTTTGGGAAATGGTAGAACCTACTACTGAGATTCAAGCAAATGACAAAAGAGACAAAACTGCATTGGCATATCCATTTTAATCACTACCCGAAGATCAAGTATTACAAGTGGAAAATTGCAAAAACGCAAAAGAAGTTTGGGATGTACTAAAGACTAGAAATATTGGAGTGGATCGAGTGCAAAAGGCAAAACTACAAACACTCAAATCCGAATTTGAGATATTACAAATGGAGAAAGATGACACTATCGATTCATTCACCGTAAAGATGACAAGCTATTGGTATATTGAAAACCTTCGAAGAAAGAGTAAAGGCTAAGAAAGAAAGAACATTCAAAGATCAAGATAAACTATTGTTTACAAAACACAACAACAATGGTCAAAGACATCACTATGATAATCAAGGAAAAGGAAGATACATTCCACCACAGAGCCGAAATCGTGAAGAAGAAAAATTCTCACAAGATTACAATGAAGCAACGAAAAATCCTAGAGATTTCAGCTAAGTAAAGTGTTATATTGCAATGAATATGGACATTATGCCTCACATTGCCATAAAAAAGATCGAAGATATCAAAGACAAGAAGAGACAAACCTCATCGAAGAAGATTTAGAACCAACCCTCTTATTAGCAGTTTCAAGCACTACTGAAGATCAAGTTTCTAACAATGAGACAAAATATTGGAGTGAAAGATCTACTACAACGCGATTGTGATTAAGGGAGAGAATATTGGGTTAATCCCAATTTGATAAGTCAAAGGAAAAGTCAAACTAGAGAAAAGTTACAAGACAGTTATAAACGGTCATATAGTTAGTTACAAAACAATTATTTTTCAGTTAATTTCGAAAAGACACACCCATTGGTTCATCTGAACCATCACGACTGTTCAATCGTGTCTTTTCAATATGTATAAATAGATAGGAATTATGTATGAACAAGGATGACAAATTTTATATATAAAAAGTAGTTTACATTTATAAAGTTTAATCTTTTTCTTCTATTTTGGTATATTTTGATTGTGTTAAAGACCATAGATCCACAAAACGGTCCAACATTTTGAAGGTTGCATGAATGTAAATAATTAATGAGAAGATGTTGTGAGTTCTCTATTGCTCATCATTGCAGATGGGACATCTTAAGTGGTAAAGAACGATACTCTGATTATCGAGATTGCAATGAGTGGATTACGAAAGGGGTTCAAAAACACTTAGTGTGAAATAGGCAAGTCAGGTAGAGGTACCTGGTAGTAGTTCGTGTGATCAGCCTCTCGAAAGGGAGGTGACTTTGAAATCAGCTTATATGCCCAGAACTTCAATGGGAGAACAAGTGGAAGAGTCGGATAGTGAAGTTGAGGATGTTCATGATGACACAACTCGATTCATGGCGTCTTTATTCAGGCGAGCTCTTGGAGGTTCAAATGATGCAAGTCTAATCGAGGATGAAGATTATGATATTTATTATGTCTAAGAGAATGATGTTTATGATGGACTAACCAAGATCAGTTGACATTATGTGACACTTATGCTATTCATCTTCGGGGTCTAGTTAGGAAATAGGGCTTTCTTGACATATATTTATCGTCATTGGTGGTTGTTTTCTTTCATAGTATGTTCATAAGATTGTTTGGTCTTTCGTATGATTGTTTTATCTTTCTTTTGATAGTTTCGGTTTGAAGCACAAATGCTACGTTTTGTTTTCGCCTATGTAATGGGCTTAGATGTAGGATCTCGTCTGCACAGTATGTACTTAAACGTATTTTTGGTGTAATTTATTTACTATGAAAACCCTTTATCCAAAAGAATTGTTGACACTTCAAGGATTATGTGCAAAGAAACAACGACCTTCACAACCGGCCTTTACAGAAATGCCGAATGGTCACATCGCTGCACACTAAATAGAGCAGACAAGTGAAAATAAAAACGAGCTACCAAATTAAATAAGAGTAGGTGAGGAATCGTAGTATTTTCATTGATGGATAAAACGGTAATTATCTAAGTTAATATATTTATCTGGGATAAATATATAAGTTATACAAAGGCGAAAACCTTAAGAATTTGTATAATCGGCCGAAACCCATAAGGGGGATTTTGACTTGTTGTCAAACTTGTATTACTTTTAGGATAAGTTAGAAACTTCTAAAACAATTAGGAGAAGGTTTTTAAGCCTATAAATATAAACCTAACCTAAACTAGAGATCACTTAAATCGTCTTATCACTAAGTCTCTCCCTTCTCTCCCTTTTGCGTGTGCGATTGACAAAACAAACCAAATGGTCGAAACCATTTGATTCGTCCCTTAATGGGAAGTTGGTCGATTTCTAGTCGATAAGGTTTTTACCCAATTCCATACTCGCTAACATAAATAGGTTCATTTCCCTAGTTATACATGTGCAATACCGGTGAATACCTCACATTGTCCAAGAGGTGATTTTCGCAAAGAAACCCTAAGGTGATTCATGGAGTATCAAGAACAAGAAGAAGGCGTTCCGTGCAGATTAATAAAAGTCGTGAAGCTTACTTTATTGCAAGATAAACAAGTAAGTATTCCTAAACACCATTCTTATGTGTTCCTTAGGTTATATCCTGATTAAGAGATCTGTGTACAAAGGTTTTGGTCTACATGACATTTATTCGTTTATTTTTTCCTATTCATGTTTTATAGGCTATGCAGGTGATCACCAAGTCCCTACAAAATAAATTTTGAAACTGTATACTACTTCCGTTCTAAATAAGTGTCCCATTTGACTTTTCAGAGTCAATCTGGTTCAATTTTGACCTTATCTATTTTTGCGAGTGTTATATAATACTTGATGCAAAATATATGAATGGATTGGGATTTAAGTGTATTTTTCATTGGTGTAATTTTTCGTCTAGTATTATATAACAAAAAAAAATATTTAAGGTCAAAGTTGAACCAGTTTGACTCTGAAGAGTTAAACTGAAAACTTATTTTGGGACTTAGGGAGTATATTTTAGATAATTATTATCCTATATACGTAGTCACTTATGATTTTTTAGCTTTTACCCAAACCTTTTAGGTTATTGGTATGTCAGTTGCCTCCAACTTAAAGGTTGCGGGTTCAATTCTCACAAGAAGCATTTGTTGGATATACGGTGAGATATGGATTGTATCAGGGTGTGAAAAAAAATGTCATGCAAAAAAAAGAATAATAATGATTCTTTTGCCTTTCCTTGCACATTATATACAAATTTCATAACTACAAAATAAATATTTCTACACCAACTACAACGCACGGGATGTACAATTTTTCGTTTCTAACATACATGACTTTGAAAAATTACAATTAGATGAAGATGTAAAATCTAATAAACATTGGAAGTACTAATAATATTTGGTTGAGTTTAAATAAATGTTTATATAAGGGGAGGAAAGGGACATTAATGAAGTCGAGGGGTTGGATTTTGTTAAGGACTTGTTAGCCGACATTTATTTACTCTATTTTCGGAAAAGAATTGGTATAAATAGTATTAAATACAACCATATATCCCATGCAAGTCATTCACAAACACAAAATTGCTGAAAACCAAGATTTATTGTCGACAAACAATACCAGGCAGAAGAAGTTCATCAAATTCGTGAGGTAATTACTTAAAAAGCTTTAGTTATTTTAATAAACCTTCAACTAAGATAGTGTTTAGTTAATATATTTGTGTCGTGTTACAAAATACTTGATATCACTTGCTGATTATATATCTCTCAATTTCAGAACAAATCAGCGATGAGAATATTAAAGATGAAGATGATGTTTATTTTGCTATCTCTTTGCTGCCTAATTAGCGATATTTATGCATCATATAATAGTGCCGACTTTTTTGTCATTGACAAGGCTACCGGTGCAATTGGTTATAAAGAAGTAAGATCAAGATATCGTGGTGGTAGCGGTGTAGGTCATTATTTTTTCCTGTGGAGGTACGCACCACCGCTTGCGTACAACAATCTTAATGATCGTGCCCCGGCGTTCTCGTTCTTTTGTCAGGCATGTAAGAGGAGGAGGAGGTGGTATTGGTGCAATACGTGGTGGGAATGGTATTATTGAGACATGCGGTATGCGTGGAGGTGGTATTGCTGCAAGACATGGATGTAGTACAAGTTGATCTTGAAGTACAAGATCAGGGAGGAAGCAGCAGTTGATATATATGCAATGTTTGCATGTTAAATTTTTAATGACATGGAATACAGTGCTTTCATGAGCATCTAGAATGCTAAACTCCACCAATAGCTTTTTAAAATTAACATCTCATATTTTTCATTAATTTTTACATATCAAAAAGCTTTTACTTCAAATCTCTTCAATGGTAAAAGATTTTTACAAAAGTATTTTGGAAAGAAAAAGTGAGATAGCAAGTGAATAAATCAGTATATTTTGACTAAAATATTAATTTAGTACAAAGCTTCAAACGCTTGATGAATTACAAGTCATTTGAAAAAGCTTTTGAAAAAGCACACAATTGCAATGGTAATAAGTCTTTTAAAAACTTTTTAAAATAGTAAAAAGCTATTGAAAAACCTTTGCATTGCGGATGCTCTAGTTTTATGTAACATTACATTCTTTTAGTTTCATCTATATGATACTGTGATTATTTCTACAACGTGTTACAATGTAGTCAATATACTCTTTTTAATTTGATTATCGTTGATCTTGTATAATAACAACCCACTTATTTTAATGATCACTAAGTACTTTTGAAGTTTTGAATATAATATTTTAGAACATAACAAAGATGGAGATGTTAATTCTGCTAGCACATTCCTTACTTAATTCGCGATATACCATCAATTTTGAATGCAAACCAGACATTCTCAGCACTTACGTGTTGGACCTTTAATGTTATAGAAATAAAGATTATGGTACTTTAGTGTTAGTATATGTATGGGCTGGGACTAAATAACCGTTTTAGTTATAAGGGTTATAACATTTAGATGTAATTGTGTCATTTACTTTTGTAGAATCGGTATAACTTTTTTCAGAGGCACCGATTCATGTTGTATATATAGGTAAAGACTCCGTAAACAATAATCAATCAATTTGAAACATTGGTATCAAATCGGGAGCTATTAGTCTTGCGGGAAGCCAATTCAAAAACAAAAGCAAATGGATTTTACGAAGAGATATTTGCATAGGGAAAGTGCTGCAAACACGCTGCCATGGAGCAGTCAAAGGAAACGGTTATCTTATGGATGTAAAGAGATGTTAAGGCGAAAGATAAAAGAGATTGAAGCATATAACGCTTCGATATTGTGTATAGCAGTTAAGAAACAAGGAGAAAGAAGTACCAACACACCCAAGAAGAAGAAAGCTTGTTGCTTCATTTGCAGAAAAAGAGGCCACATATTTTGGAACTGTCCAAATAAGAAAAAAAAAAGCACTGTTGAGGTCCCAACCGAAGATAACAATTCAAAGGAACCTACTGTGGTACGCAACAAAGAAGGTTTGAAATACCCCAGTTAGGTCACCATTTATGTAACACAAGCATCAATATAAGAAATAAGATGAGATAGTGATCGGTTTGAACACAATACCACAAACACACGAATGAATGAAGAAAGGATATGCATAGTTTTGTAATAAAGTAAACAACCAACCATCTAAGGATGGTTTACATGAGGTATTTATAGGAAGGAACTAGGGCAACATGCAAGTTCCCTTCCTTTCCTTATTAGGCTTGGGCCAAGGCTTATGGGCCTTCTACATAAGCCTTAGCATAATAACAAACATAAAGGCCTAAATAAGCTAACTATTACATATTAATTACTAACACTTGTAATCTAGTTTAGGAGTGATTCCAACAATCTTCCCTTAAGTATTGGTAATTGATGATATGAGTGAAAAACGTTGTAGGTGCTGATGTAATAGTTGCTTTGACGTCTTCTGACATTCTTCTTTCTTGTGAGAAGAAATGCCTTAATTCCAACAATCTTCCCAAAGTGAGGATCTTGTTTACTTTGAAGATTTCAGCTTTGACGCCTTCATTAATCTTTGTTCTTTGATCTTTTTCTTTGTGGTGGTAGTGATAGTATGTTGTGGTTATCTCGCATCAGTCCGCTTCATTGCTCCAAAGGTTCCACGCTTTCTTCAACATGCTCACACGCCTTTAACGTTGGATTTCATTATCGATGTAGTTCTCTTAGTCTTTAAACTTTGTAGATTCTTTGACTTATATGAAGAATCATTCGACTTTGTGTTGCCTTTTGAGAGAACTTCAATTAGTGTTGTTGTTGGTATGAGCATGTGAAGAATCGCACGATCTTTTCCACCATGAGCATCCATAAGAAGAAAACATAAAACATGGGTTAGAAATAATCCGGTACATAAATTTGAACTTCGAGTGTGTTAACAAGATAGTGTGAAAACACGACTCTAATTCTCACAAAGGTCGTTCTCGAACTCGATTCCCACAAGTGAGATAACGCGATGTATCAAGTACACCTATAGTTCGTGTGAGTCGCCGAGGTACATCAAGCATCACCCCACGATTGTAGATCGTTTGAGACACACTAAGTGTAACCCACAAGGAGTTACCAAAGTAACTCTTTGTCGTGGTCGTTTGATGTTGACCATGGCGCAGAGTTTCCATTCAATCACCGAGGATCACGGTTGTGAACCCCTCATAAATGTTCTCGATGATTGCTAAGATCCGTGAAGGACACGATAATGTATCACTTGTGTTCTTATTGTTGAACGACAAGCGATGAATTGTCAAGTGTACCTAAGAGATCTTTTGATGAATCTCGTGGCTCTAGACTCAATAGTGCACTTTGGTTTTCCGAGCGGAGACTAGGAGAGGGTCTCCTTCTTCAATACCAAGAATCTCTAAGAGAAAGCCGATAGTTTACGTAGGGTTCCCCGTGATAATGAAACAAGCTTGATTGAGAGAAACTTGAGTGGCTAAGAAGGTTTAGTGCATGTGTCACCGGGTCCATGACGACTTTGATCTTCAATACCGGCGTCATCAAGTGACAACCAAGAGTATATGAATTAAACCCGTGTCCGCCTCGAGTTGAATAACTGGAGGGCTATTTATTTTCACCCATTTCTTTACTTTTCTTTTCATTCTTCAACTCCTTCTTTCTCCAATTCTCATTTTCTCCTTTTAATAATCATACCTAAGGACTTCTAGATTCTAACTATTGGTGGTGTCCTTGGGTAGATCCTCCGACTCTGGCGGATCATAGGACGTTATTCCTAACCTTAGTCACCTTATAACCCATGACTAACCTATGTTGCCATAAAACCATTTTCATGAAAAGTATCTCAAAGTGGTTATGATTAAAAGCATTTTGTACCAATGTTGAGAGTTAAGGATTTTGCGAAATACTCCCCTCCACAAGTGCTTGAGTATTTTGACAAAATCTGACACGGAGAGAAGAGCGCGCACTTTTGAATTGATCAACTCTAGATAGACAAACCCCGCGAGACACGGTTACGTTGCATAGTTAAAGAGTTACATTGTCAGCTTTTAGGTGACAACTTGCTCTAATAACTACCTTGAAGGTGTGGACAAACCTCGAAAGATTTGTCAAACCCGTCAAAGTTCATGTCTACCAAGAGTTTCTCGAATGGTACATTCTACTAGGACAAGTCCTTTGCGAGACACGTTTACATCAATAGCGAACTAGTTTGAAATTATTACCCGTCCCGGACAAGTATTTTCAAGTTATTAACATTTAAGATCTCGTCAATTCATTGGTTAAGTCTTTTAGCACAACGATTCATTTTCAATTCACAACATATTTCTTATCACATAATTTTTTTCTCCCCCTCAAAAATGGCATATAAATGTTGTTTTTGACGAAATTTGATATAGAATATGTCCATTTCGAGTTTTGCAGGAAGATTACCACGAAGAACAATTTGTGAACAAAGTTTTAAGCAAATACTCCCCCTCAACAAGTGATATAAACTTTTGAGGTTTTGAAAATCATAAGGGGAAGTACTTGTTCTTTTGAGCAAAAATTTGAAAAGTGAAAGTTTTGATAATTTTTACTCAAAAGTAAGAAGCTTTCGCTCCTTTTATAAGGATTGTGGCACTGAAGCGTACCACAAGGTCCTTTCATGACAAGTACGGGTTGTACACTGTTATGTGTGCACAAGCCATTTGTTAGATATAAATCACACATCCAAAATATGATAATAGAAACAAATCAAGGGGTACCAGGAGTCTCAGGTATTCCAGCAATAACTCCAGCAATGCGTTATGGACGTTGGTAGCCCATGAGAGAAATGCTTGGACGACCGCCTACGAAACTCTCCAAAGTTCTGATCTGATCCCTTCTGAACAACCTTTCATCAATCCGCGTGATGATCTTCTTAACATCCCTCCTATCCCTTGAATTCCATCTCTTCTTCGACTCTATGCCTTCATGAATCTCCTTTAACCGATAAGCTAATCCGTCCCTGACTTTCTTCAATGTATGATCCCCAAACTTGTGAAGCTCTTTGCACGCCATAAAGCAATTGTGATGTAGTTCACTTCGGTAGACTACCCCAAATGGCTTCTTGATGAGGGTGTACTGAGCAAGTTGGTTTATGTCGGGAAGGTCTAGCTGAGGTTTTGTGAGGTTAACCCATTTCGATATGATTCCACGGAAAGTTGAATGTCTTCTACACGCTCTTGGATCACGATGCTTCGATGAAGATAGCGAGACTTGATGTACTCGCGTTGGATAGTTGTAGATAATTGTCGCATTCGTCCTTGTACCTTTGCAAGATACATATCTTCAATGTCATTTAGTGACAATCTGGAAAATCCGCTTCACGTAAGTCATATTCCTCTTCGCCTTGTCGTTTGACCACAATCTTCTTAAGGAATGTGTAGTCCCACTTTGACGATGTGGTAACATGTTGAATAGCAATGATCCGTTTATCATCGAACACTTCCTTCTTCGACTTTTGAACCCGGCGCTTTTGTAGAAGATTCTTTGTCGCTCGCCAATGATGAATCCCATACATTGCATCGAGGTCATACTTTTCCACTTTGTCAACAAACATATGTGTGGCTTCTTCCTCGATGGCTATGTTGTGAGAGTATATTCTTCGCCGGAAAGGGAGTGTGAGTGATGTAGCGTATTTCTTGGAGACATCGCTACTATGTAGAAGAAACTCAAGGTCGTTGTTGAAGAAATATCGGAATGGAATCTTGGGTTGATCCGGTCGGCCAATGGTAGGTAGAGGTCTTGTCCAGTCAGTGTAGTATGGAGCTTTATCAGGTCTGGTGAATTCGATGTTTGATTCAGGATTGAGCCAATCAATGTTGTTAGACATGGCTCCTGCAATGTTGTCAAGATGATATTCGACTTCAATGGCACTTTCTGAGCTGTCTTTAAGTAGTTGAAATGCATCATTCTTGATTCGCTTCAACTATGCCTTAGCCATCTTCTTCACGTTAAACTTTTCCTGAATAAGCTTCACATGCTCCATTGTTCGGCCATCTACCATTTCTTGACCTTCTGGTAGTGAAGGGTTGGCGTCAACAAGTCTAGAAAACCAGTCATATTCTTCGGTTGTGTCTTCATCTAGCCATGAGAGAACATCAGTCTGCATCTTCTTTTTCTTTGGCTTTGATGATGATTCTGGTTTCTTTGTTGTGGCTGAAGATGTGGGTTGTTGTTGGGGCTCAGGGATCTCTTCATCGTCACCACCAGTGTATTTGAAATGATCACCGGTTTTCTCTGTTTGGGGTGGTAACTCGAGTCTTGAGTTTTTCAAGAGAGCAGAACGTGGAGGAGATCTTCTTCGGTGGGAGTCCTTTGGGGTGGTGGTGGCATAGAGGAGGATTCACCGACTTCTTCTTGCATTTCGCTCATTTTCTTTATCCGCATTATCATCGCCTCTTGGACGCTTAGTCGCTCACCGCCGCTCGCATGAAGTTTTGAGTTGGTAATCCAAGAATGCGTCAAACAATTTACATTCATCGAGGTAAATGTTGCGCATCGCTTTGACATTTGAAGTACAAGCTTGGAAACCAATTTAAATCGGAGAAAGTCAGAGGCTAGTTGGGTTGATTGTAATCATTAAAGGCGTTGATCTTATTGTTTGCTTGGCCAACCGCATGAGATTCGGATAGAGTTGTCTCGTGAACATTTCTCTTGTCACGCCAGGATAGTGTCGAGAAGAAACTTGTGAGTATATTCTATGGCGATCCTGCTCATTTCACCTCAGTAAATCTCTATTAAGAAGTCGTTGGATTTGTTCCTTTCTCCCAACATCTCGCTTATCACTTTCTGAAGTAGATTGATTCTGTCCGCAAGCTGATCTAGTTTCTTGTTGACCACATTCTTTTTCCTTGCTTGCTTGATAGCTTTATCAATCTTAGACTTAGCTCGTGATGCCCAAGTGTGAGTAGGTTTCTTTACTGATTTGGATGCTGATCTTATGCTATCCTTTGATGTTGGTGGTGATGAATGAGAAGATGAGTCTTATGATGAGTCATGAGATGGCTCAGGTCCTTTGTGGCTCGTAAGTTCGTTCTTGTGTATGTGCGGACTGTCAAGAAGATAATATTTGGCTTCCTTTTCGCTTGAGCCTTTTCTTCAAGCACCTTGACCCTAGCTTCTTCATCCGCATGAGCTTGAGCTTCTTTTTGCTTTTCTTTAGCTTCACCTCAACATCTTCATCGTGAATTTTCTCGGACTTTTCTTTTCTCGGTTCCTCAAAGTCATAGACGATAGAATCCTCAAGTTGCTTTTGTTGTTGTTCGTGGGTGGTGGTACGGTTCCCTTATCGGGTTGATTAACCGCATCGAAACCGGTGTAGATAGTACACCACCACTTGACCCTCCGGCCACGAGTTTGTTCACGGTGAATTCTCGAGCAACATGTTGAAGTCCGAGGTTCTTGAGCTTCTTTCTCGTAGTCTCTGTCTTCATCCGGTGGCTCTTCATCGAGCTCTTCTTGTTGCTCTTGCACCGGAGTTTTCCCTTTATCGACTTGGGACTTAGAGGTTTTTCAACCGTTTGTGTATCATCAACATTAGATTTCGAGTAGGTCACCTCTTCATCTCGATTCGGTGCTCCTTTGAGTCCTCATCCATCGTTTTGGGTTCGGTTTAGGATTTGGAATAGCATCGTTGATGGTACTTTCCTTTTCTCGAGGATTTCTTGGATACTTTAAGGGACTTCCATTGCTTGTAACACTTCCTTAAGACCGCCTCTCCTGGTCTTCCTAACTGGAGTACCTGAAGACTTAGCATCAATGAAACCTACTTTGCCCGCTTCAACTGCTACCAGATATCGTTTGTACGATTGAAGTCCTTTGATAACATCATTAAGAAGATAATCGCAACACTACACCCTGTTTCTTCGTGGTAGATTCTTTGAATCTTACCATGTTGAGCGTGGGTTCAAGTAGCTCGGAGTGATGGTTGGGGTCTTTAAGTCTTTGGGGAATGTCTGGATTGGTTTCAAGAATCTTTTTGATCAACAATTTTGTGTATCTGACATAAGGGATCTTAGAGCCAAGCCTTCTCAGGTAAGTCATCATGTCATCCCAGATCAGAGCTGTAAATTTGATGTGTTTCATGTTGACCATACCCCAAAAGATTTGAAGTTCCATGAGCTTCGGATGCTCATAGCCACTGTCACGTCCGGAGACGGATTTAGCAATCATAATGTACAGTGTTCTCCATGGTTGAGGAATGTTATTGAGATCTACTGAGGAGTGTTTTGTGATAACTCCAGCAGCTTCATCATAGCCGATGTCCACCATGAATTGGAGAACGATCTCTTCCGTAGGAGTAGCAGAGAACTCGGAGGCTCAATGGTTGGAAGAAGAAGAACAACCCTTAAATCGCAGGAGTGATGGTGACTTGTTTGTGATTGAGCATCACCGTCACAACACTTTGACCTTTGACCTTTGTATCATGTGCCGAATTGGTGAAGATAGATCGCCAAGCACAATGGCGTAATTTGTGAGGATGTTTCGTATGGATGAGTCTTTAGAATATCCACCTAATCGACAAGATGACTCGTAACAAGTGAAGTTGTCAAAGTCGACTCGAGGTTGTTCTTTCCAATCTTCATAGTGTAACCGTTGGGAAGATGTCTTCAATCGTGAGAACATTTGGTGCATCCACATTTTCCATTTGAACGTCCATATCGTGATCTCGAAGATATTTCCAAAAGAACCAACATATCGAAAGACATTACGTTAGTCAAAAGTTGATTTTATTGTCTATTTATTGAATGTGATATGTTAATGATTGTTACGAGTCTTATGTCACTTGTTAGTCCAATAGTCCAAAGACGTCGTGATAAGTTTCGTGAGTAGATTAACTTTGAGTTTTAAAGTCCAAGTTTTCACTTATTTTCACAACTTATTAAACATTTAAGCTTAATAGTGACATTTTGGTTTCGTGACGTTATGATTTATTTATTTACAAGTTTGCACGCGTAACAATTCACAATTTTGGTTAAAATTAGGCTTAGGCGTAGGATTTGCAAGCTTATGCGTAAACAGTAGACCATACGCGTAGTTATAAGCTTATGCGTAGGATCTTGACATACGCGTAAGAAATGTTACGCGTAAGAAAAGAGGGCCTTAAGCATAGAGCTTACACGTAAGCGTATGTGGGAGCTTACGCGTAAGGCTTACTCACAAGAGTGAACCTTATGCTTAAAGCTTACTATTTACGCATATCCTTCACAGGATACGCGTAGTCCCCTTTGTAGAACCTTACGGGTAAAGGTTACGCGTAAGATTTCTCTTACGCATAACATTCTACGCGTAAGGTGATCCTTATGCATAGGAGCACAGTTAACCTTGAAATTGAATATTTCACGCGTAATAACCTGAAACAAATGAATCATAACACATTCATTAACATCACATTCAATCTCTTTCATTCAAACATGAAGTCTCAATCAAAACAGTTTACGCGTAGGATATTCATACGCGTAGAGACTTAAACCCTAGGATTCAAAAATTACGAGTATGAAATCTAGCCATAGGATAGACACCAAATCTTTTCTGTGATATCTTAGAGGTCTAAGGAGAAGTTTTAACCAAGTTTTAACATCAAAATCTTTTGCATCAAGAATACCCAATTGCATGAACATAAACCCTAAATTTTAATTTACACACAATTGATGATTCGGGTATGTTTCAAGCCTAGATTTGATCAATTAAACATGTATACAATATCTCTTAACCTTCTAATTGACCGTAAACTCTCCCAATGAAAACACCCAAATTAAGCGATAAACCCTAATTTGAAAATGATTAATACATGTTTATGGGTGGATTTGGTTAATGAAAATGGTTATGGCATATACTTTTGAACATTTTGACACCATTTTATCATCATAAACACACAAATGATGATCTTGTGTTCATATGCATACGCGTAGAACACAAGAATCATACAAACATAAAATTCAGCCGTTGGATGTCTATGAAATCAAAAACCATTGTTTGTAAACATGTTAAGATCATGAAACCACTTACAGATCAGAAGTTTAAAGCACGGATTTGAGTATTCAATCTTATGCGGGGGATGGGTTAGTTGAAGTAATAAATGTGGTGAATTAAATGATATAAAAAATTAGGTGAAGGTTTTTGTTAAAAAATAGTTTCACTTTTGACAACATTGGTCCCTCCACCTTAACCATTTTCAACCACGCCCATAACTTCCATTTTGGTTACGTGAAGCATGATATTTGGAAAGAAACTTGACGACACTCCCCATTGACTTAAGAAATAATGAAATTTTACAAAATTTGAGTCCGGGGAATGTCAATTAACCATAAATGTGACCACCATTACCAAAGAAACAACCGGGATAAGGTAACATGCAAGTACAAGGTTTTATGAAACCGAAAAATATTTACTTTCTCCCCCTCAACACTTGACCAAGAAAAATACTGAATTTTGAGAGAGTAAAGTGTTGACGAAAGATTTGTACTTGCCATGTTGAAAGAAATTTGGATAGAAGAATCTTTTTGTAGTTTTATCAGATTTTATATTTTTGTATTTTGTTTTTGAAAATATTTACAAAAGAGGTTTTGGTGTTTGACTGGTTTTAAGATTGTTTTAAAAGTTCATCCAGTTCCTCTCGAGTCAAACACCGATACCAATCCGTGGACCAACTCATTAAACCTAGCAGAGCTAAGGCTTTGGTGAGAAGATCCGCCATTGGTATTCAAGACCACAAAGTATAATTCAACGGTACCCTTTCCACGTGCTCCTTGATGAAATGATATCAAGATCGATGTGCTTTGATTTTGAATGTTGAACGAGTTGCACGAGATCGCAATGGCACTTCGATTGTCGCAAAGACATCGGGATTCTCATCAAATATGTAACCATAGTCTTTGAGTTGTGTTCTCATCCAAATGACTTGAGCACAACATGCCGACATGGCTACATATTCTCGCCCGTTGAGGACAATGATGTATAATCCCGCTTCTTCGATTGCCATGATACAAGTTTATCACCAAGAAATTGTAGAGCTCTCAAGTGCTTTTACGAGAATCTAAGCAACCTGCGTGATCGTCTCTCAAAAGCTATTAGTTCAAAACCGTAATCCTTCTGATACGAGAGGCCCAAATTAATGGTTCCCTTGATGTATCGGAGGATTCTTTTAGCCTCAGAGAGGTGAGTTTGATTGGTCTCGATCGATAATGGGAGCAAAGATAAACAACAAATACAATGTCGTCCATCGGTCGTTAGATACATGAGAGACCCAATAATACTTGGTATTTGGTAGGGTCAACCAATTTCCCATGCAAATCAAAGATCCGTTTCTTGGTATGTGCCATTGGTGTGGCATAGGTATCACAGTTTGCATTCCATGTTTGTTTAAAATTTCAAGGGCATATTTGGACCGACTCAAGAAAATACCACGGGTGATTGATGAACTTGCAATCCAAGAAAGAATGTAAGTTCACCCATCATGGACATTTCAAAATGTTTTTTCATAAGTTTTGAAAAAGCGTTTGAGTATTTTAAATGTGTTGACCCAAAAATGATGTCATCCACATAAATTTGAACGATTAAAATGTGTTCCCCGTGATATTGTATGAAAAATGTTGGGTCGACCGAACCTTTAGTGAAATTATTGGCAATGAGAAAGGATGATAACTTGTCATACCAAGCCCGAGAAGCTTGTTTGAGACCGTAGAGAGCCTTGTTCAGTTTGTAAATGTGATCAGGGAACTCTGGATCAACAAATCCTTCTGGCTGACTACCATAGACCGTTTCTTTCAGTTTACCATTCAAAAAATCGGTTTTAACATCCATCTGAAAGACCGTGATGTTCATGTGAGCCGCAAATGCCGTAAAATCCGTACAACCTCAAGTCGAGCAACCGGAGCAAAGGATTCTTCAAAGTCAATCCCTCTTCTTGTCGATAACCCTTAGCCACCGCATCAATAACATCTAACTTATTTCGATAATTGTACCTTCAACATCTAACTTGTTTTTCCAAATCCATTTCGAGACCAATAACATAGACCCCGTTGGTCTTTGAACCAATTCCCATACTTCAAGACGTTTAAATTGATTAAGTTCTTCTTGCATGGATTCAATCCATTGTCATAAGTCATTGCTTCATTAATGTTTTAGGTTCGGATTGGCAAACGGTAAGAGCATAAATGCAATGTTCACCGTCGTGTGAAGGCGTTGTCTAGTTACGATCGTTGATTAGGGTTGCCAATTATGTTCACAAGAGGATGGTCTTTAGTCCAACGATGTGTGGAGGTTTGATGTTGATATACATTCGCAGATTAGATGATTCAAATGACTTGTAGATGATTCCGCAACATCGATGTAGCGTAAGCATTTGCAAAAGGGTTGAAGAACGATTTGGATCATAGTCTGCGGTGTGGGGTACTTCATTGTTCGTAAGATCATCACCGTTCGGTGTCATTGATGCGGTTTGTTCAACTGTTGTTGTAGAATCAATCGGTGGTGCTTCCTCAACATTAGTTGTTGTAGCAGTGTATCGTATTGGATTTTGATCGGGTTGAGCAATGGAAACTTTGATACACTTGGAGCACGCTCATCAATATCATCACTAAACAGAGGAGCAAATAGTTGTTCCATTTGACGTCGAGTTAGTTGTAAACTAGGTTCGGTGATGATGGGGTTTGAGGGAAGTTTAAACGGTTATGACCGGGTTCCAAGCTATTATGCTCGAAGCCATTTCGAAGCTCATCGAAATTTGCATGAATCGCTTCCATAATCTCCCTTGTACGATGATTCCGCATCCGAAACCCTTAGAGTTTTCACAATATCCTATAAATACTCCAATGTCGACTTTGGCTTTGAGCTTACTAAAGTCATCACGATCATTATTCGGATAACAAAGAGATCCAAATACATGAAAGTGTTTGAGATTCGGTTTCGGTTATGGATAAGCTCATAAGGTGTTTTGTTGTGGCATTTGGTAATCATTGAGCGATTTCGAGTGTAGCATGCGGTTGACACGGCTTCACCCACAAGTAATCCTGAAGTTTAGCATTAATTAACATTGTTCTTGCAGCTTCCACTAACGCACGGTTTCGTCTTTCAACAACTCCGCTTTGTTTTCGTGTTCAAGCAATTGATGTTTGATGCTCAATTCCCACTTTCTCATAAAATGCACGAAGAGTTTGATTCACAAATTATGTTCCTTTGTCTGCTCGATTTGTCGATCGTATTCCGGAGTCGAACTTGAATTTTGTGAGAAAGGTGATGATCATTTGTGGAGCTTGATCTTTACTCAAGAAAATAAACCCAAGTCCATCTTGAGTAGTCATCTACAATTACCAAGATGTAGCGTTTACCATTAATCGCCCTGCACGCGATCGGGCCACACAAATCCATGTGAAGAAGATGAAGCACATGTCGTGAGTCGTGTTCCACCTTTGAAGGAAAGTGAGCATGAGTGCTTTTCCTTGTTCACAAGTCGAGCATAGGTGATCTTTAGAATACCAAAATCTTGGGAGACCTTCAACAAGTTTGTACTGCAAGATTGGTTATGGTTTGAAAGTTTAAGTGTGAGAGACGATGGTGCCATAGCCAAGATTTTGTAGATGTAGCCTTAGAAAGTAGACAGATGGGAGATGAAGCAATCATGTCTTGCATTGAGATTGTGTATAGACTTGATGTGCATTGACCAGACATAAGATCGTTTCCTTGTAGATCACGAATGAAACAAGTTTTCTCCCTAAAAGCAACTTCCATATCTCCATCACAAAATTGACCACTGAAAAGAGATTGTGACCGAGACCTTCCACATAATAAACTCTGCTAATTTTGATGTTACCATTGATGTAATCTCCGTAGCCCATAATAGCTGCGAAGTGATCATTCCCGAACCTGATAGTGCCAATGAACTTTGAAATAAAGTTTGATAACAGTTTAAGATTGCCTGTCATGTGCCGGGAACATCGGCTATTAACAACCCGAGGATGATCAGATCACCGCATTACACACGCATTTACACAGATGGAATAAAAGTAGATATGGAACCCAAGAGTTAGAGGGTTCCGATGCAAATATAGATGAAACACACATGTTCATGATTTTAGGTATCCATGTAAAGCCAAGTGTATTATGTAACCATTTCGCCATCTCCAACTAGTCTTAGCTTTGGTCTTAGTGAATGCACTAGGTGATAAGTTCTTCCTAGAAGGTGAAGGGGGTATTATGGGTACATCAATGATCTTAGCCGGAACTCTAGAAGGTGGTTTACCTAGGACAAACTTAGAAGCATTAGTGGGCCTAGAGGTATTCCATTTTCTATTATTCTGCTTACGATTCAAGATAGCCTTAGCAACACATTTATCATGACAAACAGAAAATATGCTTTTACGACAACCAACACAAGAGGCTTCAAACAAAATATTAAGAGTACTTAAAGATTCAGCATTCGTTACATCACTTTGTTCATTACATTTGTCAGACGTAATATCTAAAGTGGGTGCAATTGAGTTTTATTCAAAGTCCTAGGGTGTTCTTCTACTTCAGATTCTTTATTGTTCTTTTCTTACGCCGCAACTTCCTATTCTTCCTTTTATTGCTCCTAGGTCGTGAAGTGCGGGCGTTGGGAAAAGAGGCAACTATTCTGCTTCAAGAGAGGAAGCACATTAGTTTCTTGTGGTTTGTCATTAGATGTTCTTGAGTCATTGTGAACTGCTTAGGTGCGATTACTCTTGTGCTACTATTCCTATCTTGCTTAAGTTTCACCAACTCGCTTTTAGATCATGGATAGTATGTAACAAATGTTGATTTTCGTAATGAGTATTTCCATTTTGTCGTAAAACATCTTTGGTATATGCAAGATGATCATCAATATCTTTGACGCTGAGCACGAGTCTTTTGAGTAAATCAAATATGACACCATATTCCTTTTAACTTTTGAAATTTCTTGTTCATATTTTGCAATTTGACACTTCAAAGACACGCTTACATCATCCATTGCTCAAGTTTTGGATTAAAGGTTTTGTATGCAACAGTTGATTTTGTTTTGCAAAGCGAGTTCCCGATTATGACAATCTTTTGACACCATTGAAGACGACGTTTTGCATTTGAAAGCTCGCTTAACAATCGCTCATTTTCAACTTTTAAAGACTCGATTTGTGACATAGTATCAAGATTCTCAACATTTTCAACAGAATCAATGTAATCAAAGTGATAAAATCAAATGCATATGCAATGAATGTAATAACACAACATTATGGATATCGCAGAGATAACATCTTCCAAGAGTCGATCAACATCTTTTCGTAACATTTTCTTTTACGCTTTGTATTTGAAATCGATGTTTCGCTTGTTCGAAAACTCTTTCATAAGTCCAAGCTCCTTGTGAAAATCTCTTTCCCAATATATAGCACAAATTTTCAAATTTCATACATGAGGTAAAATTCTTTTCTCAAGAATATCTCTTTGTGCACGCAAGAAGAGGCGATTGAAAATGTTCAACTTTTATTTCGTAATGAAATTCAATTTGACGCTCCAAAAGTTTGATGTCCGAAATGAATGTTTCAAAATATTTTATAACTTTACATTGTTCGGCTAATGGTTTTATTTCACTAAGTGAAGGTAAAGGACCATTAATTTGTACAAGATTGGAAAGGGACCCTCGTAAGTAGGTGTGATAACCCAAGGTTTGTTAGAAAAATCCTTTTGTGTTAAACAACATTTCAAACTCTTTGATTTTGTTTTGTAAGTCGACAATTTCCTCAAGATAGCCATCTATTCGCTTCGTTGAATGCTTTTTGTACTGTGAGAACTGTTTTGACAAGTTAACAACTCGGACTTGGCTTTTGAGTTTCCAAAGTGAGAGCGTTAAGTTGTTGTTTATGATCATATTTCATTGTTCTATTTGAGACAATGATGAGTGCTTATTCACTCATCATTTTAGGTCAACTGAAATGAAACATCTAAAAACACCAAATGCATCAAAATACCGAAAATATCTCAAAATTGTGTTTTATATGTTTCGGATGCAAAATTATTGAAAACAAATGAAAATGAACAAAGTTTGCATAATTGGCGTTTAGGGCCCCCAACTTTTAAAAATGGCAACTTTAGTCCCGGAATTTCAAAAAATAGCAAGAATTTACCCTGGACATTTTAAATTGGAAAATGAACATTTTAAGTCCTTTGGTAATTCTAACTTGTCAAAATTGGTCATTTTGATAAATTTTAGAAAATTACAATTTCAGTCCCTGGAGTTTAAAAAATGACAGATATAGTCCTTGGAGTATTAGAGATTGTCAAGATTGGTCCTTGGAAAGCATTTTCAGAAATTACTTGATTGGTTCCTGGATTTTCGGATCTTACACCTTTGGTCCCTAAAATTCACTTTGGATCAAATTCTAATCCTAAGTCCTAATATTAAACCCTTGACCCAAAACCAAAACCCTGGTCCAGTCCAATATCCAACCAACCCGACCCAAACTCTCCTTTTCCCTCCAATATAACCTTCACCTTCCCCAAAACACCCTGCACCCAAACCCTAGATACCCTACCCCTCTTTTCCAGTTTCCCACATACTCACACCCTTTATCCATCCCAAAACACTCCACCTCCAAACTTTCTTTTACCCGGATTTTCCCAAAACCCAAACCCACTTTCCTTCCCCCCCATGTCCAGGCTGTCTATCTCGGCTTCAAAAGCCCAACCAATGGCTCGGTTACTCACATGTACCTAATTCTTGGATGGTTGAGATTGTCACAAAAGAAACACAAGAGTGAAGACCTTGAAGACCAAGATTTTAGTATAAAAGAAGAGCTTGTAGCCATTGTATAAGGCACCTAGGATTTTAGTTAGTTTTAAAATTTAGTTTCTGTTTTTTTTAAATTGTAATTCATCTTTTTAGTTAATGAAAAAGTTTTTTCAACCTTACTGCTTATTTTACTATTAAGAACTTTAGTGCTTATTAGCTTTTTGCCTTTAGTATCAGTTGTAAAAGCTCCATTTTTAACTATTCAGTAAGTTTTGCAAACAAAAACTCCTAGTCTCAGTTCACAAAATCAGTTTTCAAAAGAATTCCACCCATTTAGGGGTGTTTGGTTCAGGTAAAAGATTGGAGTCAAAACTGCTTTCTACCCACTTTGACTTTCAAAGTCAAAGTGTCTTAAGGTTAAAATCACATAAAGATTTTTTACTTGTGTCAAAAGAGTTTGCAAGTTTGGTTTAAAAAAAAAAGAGGCTCATATCTGTTTCGTCATTCATCAAAACAAAGACCATATTGCTTGCCACGGCTTTTAGGTAGCTTATTTCCTATCAAAACTTTTTCCTAATTGCTTTTTCTTGCATCCTACATACCCATCTTTATATTTCATTAGTTACTTTCCACTTAGTTTAGCATTAGCTTAATTTAAATTGCTTCAAAATCGTCCAAAAGCCATGTCGGCCTCTGCTTTTTGACCTAGGTGCTCCCACCCACTCCATTCTCGATTTTTAATTTGCTTAATATTAGACCTTAGGTTCTTAAATTTGGTATGCTTAATCTAGGCTAGGTTGTCAAGTCATAAGTGATTTTTGTTTATTTTTCTAGTGCTTATTTGAGCTTATTCATAAGCTCAAAGCACCCATTTTGCCACTTTGTCACTTTCTGATCAAGAAGATCTTCCCATTTTTATTGCTTATCACCGCTCCCAATAGCTTATTTAGGTATTTTAGTGTCATTTAAGTAAGTCAGGGTTAGTTTAATTCATTAGTTGCTTATTAGAGCTTCTTACATCTCTTTAGAATTGCTTAAGCGATCATCTTGTACCCTTAAGTTCCTTTAGCATTAGCTTAAATCTCCCAACCGCTTTTCCCATCCTATTTTAGTTTAGCTTAATTCTCCTTATCCCGCTTATTGCTTACCTTTTTAGTGCTTATTTTCTGTACCTTAGCTTATCATAGTGTAGTTTGTTTCATTTTGTTTATCTTAGCTTATTGAGCTTTTGTATGCCTAAGAATGTTTGGTTGTGAGAATTGTGGTGACAATAAGTCGATAATGACTTATTTAAAGCTTTTTACAAAATTGTTCTTTACAAAAAGTGCTTATTTTGGTCTTATAAACAAATTGCAAAAGAAAAATTGAAAAAAATAAATTGTAAAAAGGTGCCAAGCCGATTCGAACTCGGTCTCTTGGCCCAAACCTTAACACACACCATGTACCAACCGCCTAGGGTCTTTGTTCGCTTTATTCTTGCATCATTAATCTCTTAACCACATTAAACAGTTTTTAAGTTAGTAGCTTATTTAAGCTTTTAGTAGCTTATTTCCTCAAGTAGTGCCCATTTTTTTTATTTTTCTCAAAATCAGTATAACTTAAAGTATTTTCCATAAAATTTTCAGAATTTTTCAAATTAGTTTAGTATTTTTTATTTATTAATTAGATTAAAATAGTTTTTAATTCGTAGAAATTAATTTAAAAGTCAAAAAAATACCCGGCTTTTTCATAAAATTATTTTTAGTCATTTAGAATGTAGAAAAATTGGTTTTACACCGTAGCCTTTATATTGCAAAAGTTTTACGCTTTTAGGCTCGGTGTGTTCTTGCTTTTAGCTGCTTTTTGCATTTTGGCATCCTAGGATGTAATTTAGCATTGTTTTATTGTTTCTTAGGCTTAGTCGTAGTTTATTTAGTGTTTTCTTAGTTTTACATGCTTTATTTTCATTTTCGTTCTCTATTTTGTAGAATACGTAATCACAATTCCAAAAATTTGTTAAACCAATTCAAGTCCAAATCACGAAACTCAACGAATCCTTCCATTTCACACCTCGTTGGGACACGACCCGGGGAAATCACTTTCCCGGTATCACTTTTATCACACCCGTGAGGTTTGACACTTTAACCTTTTTCCTAAAAGGTTGATTTGTCGAATTTCACGGTTATTTTTATATACGTTGATATTGTGTTTGTTTTCACCACTCACTTCACAACGAATCAAATTTTGGCGCCGCTGCCGGGGAGGTGTGTTGCGACAATATCGTGATTTTTGCGATTAGTGACTTGAAGAACCTTCCTCGTGAAGTTACCGTTTTTGAAAAACCAAAAATATTCTTCTCATTCCTCTTATCCGTATGATTCTATTTCTCTTACCCTCTCGCACTGTTTGATTCTACTCTTCTTCAACCTCAAAACCGTTTAATTCTATCTCTTTAACCCTCTATATGTTTAATTCTAATGACGACGATCATCTTCGGTCTATGGAAAAAGATCAACATCATTGTCACAAGTGTGTGTGTGCGCGGTGTGGAAGGCCTAGTTCAAGCGAATTTTGCAATTTGTGCGAACTATCCATAAAAAAGTCTTTTCAAAGTTATTTCGACCACCCGCCACAACCCGAACCCGTTCAAACGTCGGATTTACCTCAAGCACCTACCGAGGGTTACGAGGACGATTTCTTTGAATTTAGAGCCCGTAATCTAATCGAGCAAATTCAAGCCGATGAAAAAAGGTCGAGAATTAGAATTGATTACGATGAACCCGTTCAAACACCGGAGACCATAACGGAAGTGGTGGAACTTGCTAGCTCTAAGAGCACACCACTTGTCCCAACTCCGGAATCTTCAGAACGTTTTACCGACGATTTCTTTAGGGCCAGAAATGACATGATTCAAAACTTCTTAATTGAACTTCGTCATGATTCAACTTCGGGAAATACCGCTTTTCCTTCCTTATGTGATGTTGTTGAACCCTCGATTCCTATTTCCGAGCCCGAAATACGTTTGTTTGATCAAAATTATTGCTACGGTTGTGGAGACTTGCTACCACAAGGTTTTCGTTGTTACAAATGTATGTGCGAGTGGTGTGGAAACTATCTTGTCAATGGATGTTGTTCGATTTATACGAGAATTCATTTGCTTATGATTCTAACCAGGAATCTTTCGGTTATCCTCAAAACAATTTCAATTACCTCCACAAAATTCATACGAACCGAACAGTATTTTCATCATTTCAATGATCAAACGTCATTTCAAAATTCTCTCCCAATACCCTCATTGTGCTAAGTGTGGGGTCCTCATGATGATTATCAATGTCAATCGTGGACTTCCGAATTGACAAAGTCCAACCCCACAACTTCCGTCATTGATCAATTTCCTCGTATAATTCTTGAAGAACTTTCCGAGGAACAAGTCGCTTCAGAACGAAGATTACTAGCCGATGAGCGAGCGGCTCAAAAGCTTCTCCTCTTTAATGAAGCTTGCGAGTCTCGATGACGAGGATGAGGAGGATTGGGAGATGATAAAGGACAAGGTGCATACCTCAAGCCCACAAAGTACCGCACATGTCCACTCTCCGACCTTATCTACCGTAGAACCTTCGGATAACCTTTTAATGGGGGACGAAAATCTTAGCACTATTCTGGAAACGGAACCGTCTTGTGTTGAGAACCTTGTCCCAACCCCAAGTGAGTCCGAGGTTATCTTCGATAATATGTTTGATGAGCCTCTTGATGATGATTCTTCTCCTCCTCTTGACATCCCAAACGATCATGTCGAGATGTTCTCCGATTCTGACAACGATTGTACTTCGTTTGACGATTCTTTATCTTATGGAGACATCGATTATGTCGAGGAGTTACCTTCCGAGCTAGTTAGCTTAGAGGAAGAGAGATTCGATGATCCGAAATTGAGGACGAGATACCGTGAAAAATTGTTCAATGTAAATCTCCTCGCTTCTAAGATCGAATCATTTTGTGCTAAACCGACTTCGGATCCTATCCCATTAAGGATAGTGACTCTATCTTGGAAAAGCCCGAACCATTTTCTGAGCTTGAGGCTTTTTCCAATGATTCTCTTCCGGAATTTGATGTATTCCGCTTTGATGACGATCATACTGAAAAGGAGAGTAGTGGCATTCCCACTTTTCATATTTCTCTTCCTGAGTATGAGTCGTCCACATTTGAATTGCCTCCTCCTTCCGAAAGGAGTAGACTTTTCCATGAGGAGTTCGCCGGTGAACTCGCTCACATCGATCCTCATCCGCCGAGAATTGAGGACGTGCTTTTTGAGCAAAATGCTCCACACCCCCTTTCCTCCATGAGTAACTCATCCACTCTTGAGGATTTTACCGTGGTTGATACTTGCGTTTCATTCCTCTCCGAGGACAAAGTTTTCAAACCCGGTATCTTACCTTTCAAGGGAGTTCACTCTCGGATATTTCTTAAGTCCAACACGGATGTTGTGACTTCTCTTGCGGTGGATAAGATTTCTGAACATTCCGTCAATGTTCATCAATCTAATCTTTTGCCCACCCATCCTACCCGTTATCAAGCAATTGACACTTTGCCTTCTCCTCCCATTTTTTCTCTATGTCTTAACTCCTACGGGAGTGAAGATACCATCTTTGATCCCGGCATTTCTCATTCTTTTGAGCCGGTTTTATCTCATCGGAGTGGAACTTTCATCACATTCAATGTTTATCCAAACATCTTGAATGAAAGTCCGATGGAGATTATCTCTTCCACTTTGCTTCCCCATGAACAAATGAATACGGGGTCGAGTCAAGCTAGCGACTCGGGAATCAAAAACAGAGCATAACATGGGTTTTCACCCGTGTGTACCACCTAGTGTGGGGAGTTGCCCCATTGTATATAAAAAAAAAAAAAAAAAAAAAAAAAAAAAAAAAATGGCCGTAGTATTTCCTTTACGTTCTTTGTTTCGCATAACAGTAGGTACTTTGAATATTGAGGCAATATTCATTTCTAAGTGTGGGGGAATTCTCGCGAATTTTATCATATGTATTACCACCCTATTCCCCATTTTGGCCAAAATTTTTTGGAGTAAGTGTTCTACACTTACTCAATTGGTTATCATCCGCTTTGTCTAATAAACAAAAGGATTGGCTAATCCAGAGCAAACGGCTCTTGGTAAAGATATCTCAAACCGTTGACGGCTTGCAATTTGCCCAAAATTGTATGGTGTTAATTTCACCATATCTTTAATTAGTGAAGAGTTTGCTAGCCCGCAAGTTTATGGCTTGTGGTAAAGGCGATGGAAAAACCATAATTGGTAATCACTCACCAAATATAATATTGATAATTTATCTAAGAGTTGGCTAGTCCGTAAGCAAACACGGTAAAGACAAATCAAACCGTTGAAAGTCGGTGGTTTGCTCAAAATCATATGGTTATCGGTGTACCATAGTTCTTACTTGAACTGAAACATTTGGCTACTCCGAAGTAATGGCTTTTGGTAAAGAGACTCAAATCCATTAAGTTTTCTCAAAGATTGCTAGGACTAGCAATGTTTTAGTGTGGGGATTTGATGAGTGCTTATTCACTCATCATTTTAGGTCAAATCAATTGTGAAACATCTAAAACACTCCAAATGCATCAAAATACGAAAATATCTCAAAATTGTGTTTTATATGTTTCGGATGCAAAATTATTGAAAACAAATGAAAAATGAACAAAGTTTGCATAATTGGCGATTACCCCCAACTTTTAAAAATGGCAACTTTAGTCCTGAAATTTCAAAAATGATGAATTTACCCTGGACATTTTAAATTGGAAAATGAACATTTTAAGTCCTTTGGTAATTCTAACTTGTCAAAATTGGTCATTTTGATAAATTTTAGAAAATTACAATTTAGGTCCCTGAGTTTAAAAATGACAGATATAGTCCTTGGAGTATTAGAGATTGTCAAGATTGGTCCTTGGAAAGCATTTTCAGAAATTACTTGATTGGTTCCTGGATTTTCGGATCTTACACCTTTGGTCCCTAAAATTCACTTTGGATCAAATTCTAATCCTAAGTCCTAATATTAAACCCTTGACCCAAAACCAAAACCCTGGTCCAGTCCAATATCCAACCAACCCGACCCAAACTCTCCTTTTCCCTCCAATATAACCTTCACCTTCACCTTCCCCAAAACACCCTGCACCCAAACCCTAGATACCCTACCCCTCTTTTCCAGTTTCCCACATACTCACACCCTTTATCCATCCCAAAACACTCCACCTCCAAACTTTCTTTTACCCGGATTTTCCCAAAACCCAAACCCACTTTCCTTCCCCCCCATGTCCAGGCTGTCTATCTCAGCTTCAAAAAGCCCAACCAATGGCTCAGATTTACTCTCACATGTACCTAATTCTTGGATGGTTGAGATTGTCACAAAAGAAACACAAGAGTGAAGACTTTGAAGACCAAGATTTTAGTATAAATGAAGAGCTTGTAGCCATTGTATAAGGCACCTAGGATTTTAGTTAGTTTTAAAATTTAGTTTCTGTTTTTTTTTAAATTGTAATTCATCTTTTTAGTTAATGAAAAAGTTTTTTTCAACCTTACTGCTTATTTTACTATTAAGAACTTTAGTGCTTATTAGCTTTTGCCTTTAGTATCGCTTGTAAAGCTCCATTTTAACTATTCGAGAAGTTTTGCAAACAAAACTCCTAGTCTCGAGCTCACAAAATCGGTTTTCAAAAGAATTCCACCCATTTAGGGGTGTTTGGTTGAGTAAAAGATTGGAGTCAAAGCGCTTTCTACCCACTTTGACTTTCAAAGTCAAAGTGTCTTAAGGTTAAAATCATGCAAAAGATTTTTACTTGTGTCAAAAGAGTTTGCAAGTTTGGTTTAAAAAAAAAAGAGGCTCATATCTGTTTCATCTCGCTCACAAAAAAGCAATGACCATAGTCATTGTTACGGCTTCTTAGGTAGCTTATTTCCTATCAAAACTTTTTCCTAATTGCTTTTTCTTGCATCCTACATACCCATCTTTATATTTCATTAGTTACTTTCCACTTAGTTTAGCATTAGCTTAATTTAAATTGCTTCAAAAATCGTCCAAAAGCCATATGGGTTCTGTTTTTGCGACCTAGGTGCTCCCACCCACTCCATTCTCGATTTTAATTTGCTTAATATTAGACCTTAGGTTCTTAAATTTGGTATGCTTAATCTAGGCTAGGTTGTCAAGTCATAAGTGATTTTGTTTATTTTTCTAAGTGCTTATTTGAGCTTATTCATAAGCTCAAAGCACCCATTTGCCACTTTTCGCTACTGGTAAAGAAGATCTTCCCATTTTTATTGCTTATCACCGCTCCCAATAGCTTATTTAGGTATTTTAGTGTCATTTAAGTAAGTCGGGTTAGTTTAATTCATTAGTTGCTTATTAGAGCTTCTTACATCTCTTTAGAATTGTCGATCATCTTGTACCCTTAAGTTCCTTTAGCATTAGCTTAAATCTCCCAACTGCTTTTCCCATCCTATTTTAGTTTAGCTTAATTCTCCTTATCCGCTTATTGCTTACCTTTTTAGTGCTTATTTTACGTACCTTAGCTTATCATAGTGTAGTTTGTTTCATTTTGTTTATCTTAGCTTATTGAGCTTTTTGTATGCCTAAGAATGTTTGGTTGTGAGAATCATGGTGATAATAAGCTGATAACAGCTTATTTAAAGCTTTTTACAAAATTGTTCTTTACAAAAAGTGCTTATTTTGGTCTTATAAACAAATTGCAAAAAGAAAAAAATTGAAAAAAAATAAATTGCAAAAAAGGTGCCAAGCCAGATTCGAACTCTGGTCTCTTGGCCCAAACCTTAACACACACACCATGTACCAACTGCCCTAGGGTCTTTGTTCAGTTTATTCTTGCATCATTAATCTCTTAACCACATTAAACAGTTTTTAAGTTAGTAGCTTATTTAAGCTTTTAGTAGCTTATTTCCTCAAGTAGTGCCCATTTTTTTTATTTTTCTCAAAATCAGTATAACTTAAAGTATTTTCCATAAAATTTTCAGAATTTTTCAAATTAGTTTAGTATTTTTTATTTATTAATTAGATTAAAATAGTTTTTAATTCGTAGAAATTAATTTAAAAGTCAAAAAAATACCCGGCTTGTTCCTAAAATTATTTTTAGTCATTTAGAATGTAGGAAAATTGGTTTTACACCCGTAGCCTTTATATTGCAAAAGTTTTACGTTTTAGGCTCGGTGTGTTCCCCGTTTTTAGCGTTTTTGCATTTTGGCATCCTAGGATGTAATTTAGCGTTGTTTTATTGTTTCTTAGGCTTAGTCGTAGTTTATTTAGTGTTTTCTTAGTTTTACATGCTTTATTTTCATTTTCGTTCTCTATTTTGTAGAATACGTAATCACAATTCCAAAAATTTGTTAAACCAATTCAAGTCCAAATCACGAAACTCAACGAATCCTTCCATTTCACACCTCGTTGGGACACGACCCGGGGAAATCACTTTCCGGTATCACTTTATCACACCCGTGAGGTTTGACACTTTAACCTTTTTCCTAAAAGGTTGATTTGTCAATTTCACGGTTATTTTATATCGTTGATATTGTGTTTGTTTTCACCACTCACTTCACAATGAATCGAGACAACAAAGCATTTTTGATGCGACTAGATCACGTGTCTGTTTTTCTAATGATTTTCGCTTTGGTAAGATTTAGCAAAGCGACTTCAAAACCTTTTCACGCTTTTTCTTGAATGTGAAAAACTTTGAGTTGATTTTTAAGCATTCAATATCCCTAGTTAATCGTGCATTTTTATTTTTAGTTGTTGATTGAGTTCACAACATTGTTCCATTCGGGATTGTTGGTCATTAAGTAAGAGCTCAATATCCGGATTAGCAAAGGTTCAAGCGTGTTCAACGTGAGTCTCAACATGATCATTATTCGGATCCTCAAGTATAACCACAGAGTCAACTTGATTATCAATGGTAACCATAGGTCATCTTGATCGTCAAATGTAACCTCTGGATCCATTTGAGTATCATCGAATGAGATGTGACGGCTCATGTTGAACATTCCGAGCCTCGTCGGATCGTGATGTTGGTTGAGATATCGGATCGATGATTAATATGGTTTGATCCGCACCGAGACAAGCCGTCAAGATCATACATTGGGCTGTGTCACTCATGTGGAGTTCGTGCATGTTTGCCTTCAACATATTTGCTCCATTTGCTGCAAGTCCTCCATATCATCATCCGAGTCTCGCATACGCCATAAAACTACATTCTTTGTTTGTGAGGGTTCCACCAGCCTTCATCCTCGAGAGCCAAAAGTAAAGCCTCTTTGTGATAAGCACCGCCTCTAGTCCTCGGCTTTGGGCATGCATTAGACAAGTGACCCTTCTCATTACGCTTATAGCGAAGACCATTAATCCCATTCGAGCATTACCTGTTCAACCACTTGAGCCCTTTGTTGTTGTGGAGCACCCATGTTATTCCTTCCCATTGGATTAAACCCTTAACCACCGCCCATCCGGCGAACATTACCTCGATTACGAACTTCAACACGTCCATTGTTAACAACGACTGATTCCTTGTGTTGGATGAGGTACGAATGCGATTGTTGGATTTGTTTGAGTATCGGCGAAGGCTCTAGCAATCATGAAAACCCTTGTCGCAATGCATCGAAAGCTTCGTATCCTCATTAGATTCAACGTAAAGTGCTTGATCATTGTTGTTGTTGTATGGAACCAATTGAGTTTCTTGAGATTGGTGCCGTGACGGATCATAAGGTGTTATCTTAGCGAGATGGTGGAGCAATGAGTTGTGGAGGATTTGTGAATATAGTTTGTAAGGTCGGGAATTGAGTATAACAAGCTTGAGCCACAAAGCTAGTTGTTGATTATCCGAAGTGAAGGTGTGACGAGGAGTCCACGGATAACCCTTTCTTTGTCAACTTCTTTTGGTGGGGCTTCATATAGTCGTACAACAATCCGTATGTAGTATGATGAAGATTCTTTGCTCGCGGATGAAAATGACATACTTTTCCCAATCGTGACCAAGACTACTTAGGAACTTAGTGTTGATCGCAATCCTTGGCATAATGATGTTATGTTTTTCCAAGTCATTGATGGTGTCGAGAATTGATGATGATATGACTCTAATGTCTCTCTGGTTCAATCATGAAGTGTTCATAAGCCAAGTAGATTTTGGATTCCATGTCTTCTTGATTGAGTTCGGTGCCTTCCATGAGAAGATGAATATGTTCCCACATTGCTTTAGCTGTCTTTTGAGCATCAACACTTCAAAGGATCGGATTGGGTAATCCCAAAAGGATGTATTGCATTGCTAGTTCATCGGCTTCAAAATGTAGAAGTTCATCAGTAGTGAGGTCACTAAGACTTGCAATGTTAGTGACATCACCTCTTGGTGGATTAGCATTTGGATCTCCGGGTACAGTGATAGTAGGCATCTGAAATGGACCTTCCAGGATGACCTTCTTCAAGAACTTTCCATGTGGCTTCTTTAGATCACAAAACCTAAAGAACTGTATCACCCATTGATCGTAGTTTCCGGGAGTGAGCATTGGAGGTCTATCAAGTGAGCCAGCCTCATGAATGGATTGTTGGCTACTTAAAGCTTCACACATCTTTGCAAACCAAGACGGTTCCTTCATAGTATTCCTGGATGGATGTTGATTGTGAAAGTTTGTGTAAGGTTGTACTTGAAGACTAGGTGGTGGTTGAATCATTTGTGGTTGAATTGCTCCTTGAGGAAATTGTTGTTGAAATTGTTGTTGTTGTTGTTGTTGTTGTTGTTGTTGTTGTTGAAGTTGTTGATAAAATTGTTGTTGTTGATTGAGTTGTTGTTGTTGTTGTTGAGGATACACATGAGGGAAGTAGTTAGAGTATGGTGGCTGAGATATCTTGAAACTTGTGTTGTGAAATGGATCTTTGTAGTTGAATGAAACTTTGTAGATGAAGAGTCCTTATGCGTAGAAAACCAATTTTAGGCAAAGAAAACCTTATGCGTAAAGACACCAACTTACGTGTAAGAATAGAGCTTACACGTAGGATTAGCTTACGCGTAGGGTTAAGTAAACCTTAGCTTATGCGTAGACTAAAATCTTAGGAGTAGAATGCTTATATGCGTAAGATTTGCTTATGCGTAAGACAAGGCTTAGGCGTAAGAAAATGCTTAGGAGTAAAGATTCTACGCGTAAGTGTTAGCTTAGGCGTAAAACTAGGGTTTTGCCCAATAAATCCTTTACACTTATTCCAGTGTAAAAGATATCCAAAGTCGAAGTGTTTTCAGGCTTATCCAAGCAAGAAAACACTGAGTAAACCAATAGCACTGAAGATCAAACCTTTTGGAGCTTATGCGTAGGATTAGGGTTTTGCTATGCGTAGGAAATGCCAAAAATAACCAAGACTGATTTTTAAGCACAAAGATGTTTAGAAACCTGATGTTTAGGATGAAAAAGCTTCAATATCACCAAAATAACACAAAAGTGTGAAACTTGATGATCCAACACACTTTCTCACCTTACGCGTAGACAGAACTACCCGTATAAAACCAAGTTCAAAAACAATGAGAAACACGTAAAGTTTCAAACTTTTTGCCAAAAACTTAAATTTTAACACAAAATAACCTTTAAAGTACAAGAATCTTGGATTGTAACGTGTAAAAATTAAGTTTTTCAAGCGTATAAAGATTTGAGTACCGAGACTTACGCGTAGATACTATGTTTCAGAAACAAGATTGTTTCACCCACCTATTTGGCGAATGATACCACTGTTAGGTTCCCATTTATGTAACACAAGCATCAATAGAAGAAATAAGAGAAAGAAGTGATCGGTTGAACAAGTCAAAACAATATGCGTATAAATGAAAGAAAGGATATGCGTAGATATTGAAATGAGATGAACAACCAACCATCTAAGGATGGTTTACATGAGGTATTTATAGGATGGAACTAGGGCAACATGCAAGTTCCCTTCCTTTCCTTATTAGGCTTGGGCCAAGGCTTATGGGCCTTCTACATAAGCCTTAGCATAATAACAAACATAAAGGCCTAATTAACCTAACTATTACATATTAATTACTAACACTTGTAATCTAGTTTAAGAGTGATTCCAACAAAAAGGATGGCTGTGATCTTGAGACAAAGAGCATGATTGTGAAACAAAACAAGTATCTTGAAGAATACTTTGATTCGATAAATCCTAAAGATGCATGTCCACTTATCAAGAGTTTAGAGGAATTCAATTGGGACACGAATGAAGTACAAGATTACTTGAATGAAGATTATATAAAAGCATGAATGGAACATTGTATGCTATTAAGGTAAATCTATTCCAAAGGTTCATATCGTTTCTTAATTTAATTAAAAACGATAGCATTGTGTATGAGAATTAGGAAGTACTTAGAAAGAGGTTTGAGGATATGATTAAGTGGTTCCACTTAGTATATCTAAAACAAGATGTGTTAGAGCCACTACCACCGGTCATAGGGAATGTAGAGATCAATCTATTGGGTCTTTACAAGATGATAGATAGCATGGGTGGCTATCTAAGTGTTTTATATGAAGATAAGTGGAAAGAAGTTGTTATGATACATGGATTAACCGAAACACATGAGGAAGACTTGAAGAATTGTTACAAACGACCCATTGATATGGTCAAGTGTTACTATAATACAACTTTTAGGCCGGGGTTCAATGAAGAACCTATGAAAACCAAGACGGTTGAAGATGGCTGTGATCATGCCAAGAAAAGGATCCTACAAGAGAGTGGTGGGTCGAGTAACGGGCTAGGAGTTGTGAGATAAAACACATGTGAAGGCGGTGAGATTTTTCAAAGAAATAAAACTCGTTTTGGTATAATCTTAGAAAGCAACAATAATGATACAGATGGTGAGGCGTTGATCAAGATCAAGGGGCGAGCACATCAAGAAGTGATGACTTCGTGATCATCACACAAGCTGAAGAAACCTGCTGAAGAAAAATAAGGATGTCTATAACATTAGGGGGTGAATGTTGGACCTTTAATGTTATAGAAATAAAGATTAGGGTACTTTACTGTTAATATATGTATGGTCAGAAACAAATTAAATAACCGTTTTAGTTATAAGGGTTATAACATTTAGATGTAATTGTGTCGTTTACTTTTGTAGAATCGGTATAACTCTTTACATAGGCACCGATTCATGTTGTATATATAGGTAAAGATTCTGTAAACAATAATCAATCAATTGTAAATCAATATCAGTTGTTCTTGTTTTTGTATTATCTGTTCGTTTACATCCAAACTTAAAGCACAACAATGGTGAATCACAACGACCTTCTGGAAGCGAATTGGTGTGGCAAACAACCTCTGAAACATTACGGGTTCAAGAGGATGAGGTGATTTATGTGTTGGTGGAGTAAGTTTGGGTGGTAGTATACGTAGTTTGGTAGATCAAGTGGTTCAAGTGGAGCCATGGTATTAGCAGTCATGTAGTAATAGTAATGGCAGTAGCAGTGGATTATGTGGAAAAAGTGGATGTGGTATCAGTAGAGGTGGTTCAAGCGGATGAGGAAATTCTATTCCCTATGTCAAAATGACACCAGCTGGTGCGTATGACAATAATAATGATCTTGCTCATGCACTACAAGAAAAAAGGCTTTAGTTACGAGTGAAAAATCGTCACTAATAGTGGAAAATTCGTCACTAAACCAACTTAGTCACGAAAATCAAGGTCGTCATTTGTCGTCACTATAGCTCCGTCACTAAGTTAATAGTGACGAAATTGGAATTTGACACTAAATTTTAGTGACAAGCTAAAGTCGTCACTTATGGGTGTGTGACAACCCATTTCGTCACTTAATTTTCGTCACTGAAGTGGCTAAAATCGTCACTATTTGATGCGATTAGTAACGAAAGAAAGGCGTCATTTTTGGCTAAACCTAACGGAAAACTAGCGGAACCTTAACGTCCACATAGTAACGAAATATATCGTCACTTGCTATTGTTTAGAAAGTAATAAGCGATTGCTTGATACTATTTAGAGCAGTAAAATCACGATTATGTAAACAATTGTCCCATTTCTGGATTATAGATTTCCAACAATAAAGGTACAAAATAAGAGAAAGAATACGTTACTGACAATAAAGTAAAGAGTTGAACAAGGTTCTTTTAAGAATGCTTAAAAATTCTAAAGTTACCACCATAGCTTTCAGAATGCTTGTTACTGTTATTACAGGAGAGATAATAAAGCACGTCAGTCTAAATAGGCTGCTTCTGATAGTAATCAGACCACACGACACCCGAACTTAGCCAAACCAACAACTCTTGACTAATGTTATGCTTCAGATATTCATCATGTATCAAAGGCATAACGACCATTATTAACTCCAATAACTATAATTCTTTGACATCTTCAAAAATGAATCGATATCTCGATGGCGTGTTGTAAAAGCTGAAAGCGGGCGCTTAGCAGCGGCGCTTAGGCGCTAAGTAACATACACCGCCCGATTTAGGGCAATCGGCCAAGCTAGGCGGAAAAGTCAAAAATCGGTCAAACATCCGCCTAAAGTGAGCTAATCGATCTAAGCGGCCTAGGCGGTCAACGAAAGTCAACCAAATGTCAACATTTTTAAAAAAAATAGGGCTTTTAAATTTCATATGGGGTTTTTCTGATTCGGGTTTTTAATTTTTGAAACCCTAGTTGATTTGGAGTTATGGATCCGAAATTGAAACCCTAGTTGACTTCAATTGGGGTTTGATTTTCTTAATTTTGTTTTAATTGGTGGAGGGAGGTGAAGAGAAGAAGAAGAAGGAAGAAATTTGGGTTATTAATGTACAGAACCCTAATAATAAGTGTTTTCTTGCCCCATTAAAAGTTTATACAATAAGCACAACAAATAACTCATTGGGCTTTAATAAAAGTATACCAAAACTTAATCAAAACAACACATAATGTAAATTTTGCAACATATACAAAAGATATATAATTAAAAATTAATATAATTATTTAAAATATATAAATTATGCATATTTTATATCAAATACATATAATTTTACATTTTTATATAGAAAGTTCAATCCGCTTAGTGCCCAGCGCTTAAGCGATGGTCGACCGCCCGACTAGCTAGCAGCGGTTTTTGCAACCTTGAAGATGAGAATTCCACGACACATTTGAGCTGTTTTAAAGAGATCACAAATTGCAATCAGATGATGACAACAAAAGCCATGTATACTGATCATGAAGCTATATACTGTTACACGTACCTTATGTTGCTTGTATTATTTCCTGGTTGCCACTAACGCCCCTGCTCTTCTATTTAACTGCAGATCATGTAAAACTTGAACACAATCTTTCAAGTGGAACGGCCTATATCCAGAGATTTGCTTCAGGGCCAATTCTGGAATGGAATTATATACAATTAGATTTATGCCATCGTTTGAAACAAGAAGGTAATTAGGTTGTGCAATCTTACCCATGGAAGGGATTTTGGTTTGAGAGTGAATAGTTAAAGAAAGGTGACAGATGCCGCTATCATAGAAGGCAAAAACTTAAGGCAGCTATAACTCTAACAAGCTTAACTCGGCCAAATAGTAACCCATGAACTCCATCTACAAATTCGGTGTCTGTGGATTGCAAACATATATTAGTACCAAACATAAAACCACAAAATCTTTCATCAAAGCAATTACACCAAAAAATGAAACTTACTTCATAATCGTCTCGAAAAACTTGGTTAAACAAGTAAAAAAAGTGACTCGGGTTAGTTAATGAGGCGTAAGGTAAAGGTTCATACCTTAACAGACACCGGCTGTCCCTTCTGTGCTGAGTTGACATCCCTGTTGTTAGTTTTATGGACAGGGATGTCCCTTCCGGCTTAACAGACACAGGCTGTCCCTTCCGGCGAATATCAATGATTTCCTTTTTAAGAAACACAATTTTAATGAGTAAGCATTTCGGTAAGTCCAGCTATGAAATTCCATTATACTTGTGGTCATATCCTATATTAGCCTATATAAACCATTTCTTTACAGCCAATATCAGTCGGTGCAATCTTTAAGGTCAATTATAAAAACTTATATAAGTGGTGGACTGGTGGTAAACTAAACCAAGCCTGAATGAAGGATTACCTGCTATGAGTTTCAGCAATTCCCATTAAGCTAAAAAAATGACTAAAAGCTCTAGCGAGTTTCAATGCTAGAGCTTTGTATAATGACTATACTTACCTGTGATGACATCATCTTCCAGGGAGTATATTTATATAATGAAACTTACATAAATGAACTAGAATGCCTTTAAAAAGAAAATAGAGCAACCACAACGATGCTAAGATGACAACCATAATATACATCGCTACCCTATTGGTCTCTCACTTTGAACTCATGATCACTATCAAATGTCTACGGAAGGGCCTCTAAACGCAATGATCAAGAATCAGGTGGTCTTAAAGAAAACTTATATCTATAATCCACTCACTGCCTAATGACCAAAATGCTTAACTACAGTGTAAGGCAAATTCCGTAGTATGTCAGTCAACTTACAAGATGACGAAACTGTGTAAGAGCGAAGTAAATATCTACTAAAATGTATACTAAAAAGCATAATTATTGTGTGTTATAACAGAGCCTATCTTTCGTTATTTCCCTTTCCCTAAAGACACTATGTATGCTACCGAACTATCTACAAAAAATTTATCCCTTCAGCAAATGGCCAAACGAATCGACTTGAATAATAACAAAATTTATACCCCTCCTTGTTATGAAATATCTAGCTATTGGCCCTGATCACCCAAAAAAATATGTCAAGGGTAAAAAAAAGTAACGAACCAGGCCTTAACAGTTTTATAGCTCTTAACTCCCTTCTGTGTAGGATGAGTTGCAGGAAAGTGTCCCTGCTAAATGACTCATATTAGATACTACGACAGAGATGAGTTACAAAATAACATAGAATTCTTAAAAGAGAATAGTTAATAAATCTACCTGTAGTTTAGCAATTTCATTACGTATTTAGGATGTACACAATGTTTCTTTAGATTAGTGTGCTGCTTACGTTGTGAAACACATCAAAATAAAGTGAATAACGTTAACAATTTACCTTTTCATGCTCCCATCTTTAGCTGTTAATAAGCCTGCTATAGCATTTGTACCTGAATCAGACAGGCAAAAAAAGGCGAGTCAGATGGGTTATGTTATAGTACATGTCAAAAAGGATTAGATTGGGCAGCATAGCGTCCAGAGTGAACTTTTTATGCATAATGAAAACAAGGTTATAACTTGCGTGTTGATAGTTTTATGGAATAGTCAAACATATAAGACCACCGAAGTCTATCTACAGATCACATGGACGCTAACATTGTGAATCTTGCTTCTCCCTGGACCAACAACCATGATTTAACCTTAAACATCATTTCCTCTATTCATATCTAGTAAAGTGATCACCTTAAACATCACTTTCTCTTTATGTACACAAGAGAGTATACAATGAATAAAAAAATTGGAATAGACTTTCATGCATTCCCACCTATTTACGCATGTATAGCTTTAGAAAGCTTAAAACTTGTTCCATTGTGTGTGAATATGTTTATACAAACTTGCAAAATTACTCCCTGGAATGAATAATAAATTACTCCGATATCTTAAAAGATCTAATGACAGAAACAAGTATCCTAAATTTTGGAAGAAACCTACCCATTCAATTAACAAGAATTATATGACATGAAACAATTTTCTCCTGAGAAGCAAAACATACATTTTCACAAACTCTTCAGCCATATACCGATATATAGACATTTACAGTAGGGAGATTCTCTGTGGCCCCTGAACTTTCTAACAGATTTTGCATACAGAATAACAGTATCCAAAAATGCAATGGTCGTTGAGTATGGGACTATGGGTAGTAAACTTTCAAACATTAGCACACCCAAACTCCCGTTAACACCCCCCCTCCTCCTCACCCCTTCTTTTTGAAAATCTAAACACCTCGCATCCCACCCATCTGCAAATAAACATTCTACTAACATTGTATTTTTTAAGGTAACATAACAATCTCACACTATATAGAATTATACATTACAAATACCACACAATTATCCCAGTTGAACAGAACCAATCAGCATACTTGAGGATATGCATTTATAAGTATGCAAAAACAAAGTTACATCTAGAGACATCATATAAGTATATGAAACGTAAAAGATACTTGCAACAAGAATTTAATGGAGCATGATAGTTTCTTAGTCCAATTTTGTCGGTATTGAATCTTAATTACATAAGATGAGGAATATAATGGAGAATTATTGGCATGAAATCTCAATACCGGATATAAAGAGGGAATTACATTATGTTCTGAATCGTTGCACCATCACCACTAATGTTACGCCACCCCAAAAATCCCAAAAACACCTACATTGGTGTCTCTTCCCTAGAAGTACCCACAGCCTGTAAATATGACTTCACTGTCAATGCCCAAACACCCTTTGGAATCCCTTTGCTAAACCTAACTAAGCCTTCATCGCTAACAAACTTGAACTAGGATAAACTTCTCCTTTCTCACAATCTCTCATAAAATTTCAGACACAGCAAAACGATCTCGTTCTCATCTCTTTGCAAACGAGACGCCGCATCCATCAACTCCTTCAACGCGTCACCTTCCTCAACCTATCACATTACCTTACCCCTTCTCACACAACTACAAAGCCGCACTTATTAACTTCCGCAAAAACAATACTCTTTTAGACCTATTTAACAAATAAGAACAAACAAATAATAGACCTATTACAATCGACACAAAAAATCACACTTTTCCCCAAAAACTCATCCAAATTAGGCATTATCAATCCAAGTTTATATAACCTATAATCCAAATTTGCTAAACCATTAACTCATATAAGCAATCAGATTATCAATCAAATAAGCATATAAAACACACAAAAAATCAAATTATTCAACGAATTTATAGCAATTTCGAAGGAGTAATATCATATCATCAAAACCAAATAAAATTAGTTCGTAATAATTAGGGATTAGAGATGAGAGATCGCATAGAAAGTGTGTGTTTTTAATGCGGAGAAGAATTTTTACGCTCCGTTCTCAGGTGACTTTCACCCCGAAAGTCCCAAAAGTGGAGTGAAAGTTTTATAACTAACACTGTGTTCTCAAGTTGAGTAAAAGGGAGGAAGTAAAGTGAAAGTGATAAGTTTGTGTTCTCCGGTTTTTTTTAGGAAGTAAAATGAGGTAAAGTGAAGTAAAGTGGTGATATTTTAGTTATAAAACTTTCACTCCACTTTTGAGGTGAAAGTCACCTTACTTCCTCTCTCTTACTTTACTTCATCTTTCTTTCACTTTCATTCATTTTTTTTTCTTGAGAACGGAGCGTAAAATATCACCACTTTACTTCACTTTACGTCACTTTACTTCCTAAAAAAAACCGGAGAACACAAACTTATCTCTTTCACTTTACTTCCTCCCTTTTACTCAACTTGAGAACACAGTGTTTGTGTGTTTTGTGTGTGAAATCGCATAGAAAGATATGAACAAAAATGATCCACAAAATTGGTAAATGCGCGTTTGGGTGTTGTTTTAAAAACATTTAGGTATTTTGTCAATTTAAGCCCTTGCACTTTTGAGTATTAGATAACAAGAAATGAAATCTATTTGCCCAAGTAGTGACGAATAGTTTCGTCATTCAAGTATATAATCTCTTTGACGAACAAGTTTCGTCACTAACAGTTATATAGTGACGAAAGATGCGTTCGTCACAAAATTCCGTGACTAATTCAAACCACAAAGTGTCTACAATACAAGTTTACCAGTCATTTAATGACCACCAAAAAGTTTTGTCACAATATATTTCCATATGACGAAAATGAAGTGACGAATTTTTTTCTCGTCACTATATGGTCTTTTTAGTTACCAAAATAAATGTCGTCACTAATATTTCGTCACTATAGGTGGTTTTTTTTAAGTGATAGCAGTGGATGCCTTTACAAGACTGCTGTTCATCTAATTTGGCTCCTACAACTTTAGGGATGCTCGTTCTTTTGTGCATTGGTTAGGATATATCTCCATCAGTCTATTGTACTTGCTGTCTAGACAATCAGATATAGTGTATAGTAGTCTTCCTACCCAGGAAC
Source organism: Chrysanthemum lavandulifolium (assembly GCA_022545495.1). NCBI lineage: Eukaryota > Viridiplantae > Streptophyta > Magnoliopsida > Asterales > Asteraceae > Chrysanthemum > Chrysanthemum lavandulifolium. Next base: position 54,505,635 of record CM040240.1, read on the forward strand.
AAATATGTCACAGTGTTTTCATTTTGATTTTGTGTAAATTTTACGTGGGCAAATAAACGCTCGATCAATAAGGTATGCCCGAAGTCTAGATATTCTATATAAATTCAAACTCGAGAAAGGGCATGAAATAACAAACCCGAGTTGTAAACACACAAAGGCTTTTATTTTCAACTTTCAAGTACACAAGTAGGTTGGTAGCATGGACGGAAATTTGGGTAATTGGTTAAAAACAAGGCATTTTAGTATGGGTCGACAAGCAAACACTTTTATCCATATCTCAAATATCTTATAATAATTTAGAGTAAGTTGATTAAACCAAGTCGTTCAATCAAAAATCTTATTTTGCCACTTTAGATCGCAATTTGTAATTCCGGTATCCCTTTCTCGGTAAAACTCATGATGACCCAAATTTCAACCGAAAAAGAGCACCTTAACACAAAGACTAAAGAAAAAGAATTCAAAATCTATGACAAATTAATGAATTATAATATGGAGATAGTAGGATTAATGCATTTTTTTATTGTTTAGTAATAATTAGTGCCCATTAATACGGGTAAAATAGTCTATAATTTTTAAATAACTTATCTTAATTATTTTTAAAAAAGTTAAAATAGATAGATTATTAAAATGGATAGATATGACAAATTTTGTAATTAAAATGGGTATATATAGCATTATAAGTTTTAATTGGTTGGATGAATATGACCTTAAAGAGTTTTAATTGGGGATATATAAAATTAACCCATATATTAATATCAAGTTATTTTATATTTAAATTTTTGAATAAATCTAAAGGCTTTTTTGTTATAAAATCCCTTTTATTATTAGAACTCACATTCCTATTATATTTTAAATTTGTATATCTATTTGTTCAGGGAAATTTGAGTTATTTATTTTTATGTCAATCTTGTTTTACATAATTTGATTATTCAACATACTTATCAATCATTATTCATGGCTGGGTTTCATTGAGAAGGCTTATATTGATAAGGAAATTAAGAAGAATTTGTTTAAAACATTCACTCATAATTTGTAACTTGATTCACTAATAAAGATAAATAAAAAATAAAAAATAGTGAATTAAATCTATAAATTACATATTTGATTTATATTTTCAAGAAAAATTTAGTTATGATATAATTCAATAAATTTGTATTGTGAAAAATTAGAATGAGGTTGGATAGTATTAGCGTTTAAAATCGTAGTTTCGAAAATTATTGTGAATTTGCTGCAAAGACAATGTATAAAAGTAAATGCAATGCAAGAAGTAAATAAAAGAAAGATCAAACCACAACACAATGATTTTTAGTGGTTCACAAAACGTCAAAAATTTGTGATTGAAGTCGTTATTGTCGTACAGTATGATTTAATTATATTACACTAACACAAAAGATTTGGATATTCAAGATACTATATTTATATGATCCAAGATCAACAATTTATAAAAAGATATACAATATAAATAAATTATAAATTAATTTTTAAAATACACAAAATATGAAACTCTCGCATGCGTGAGTCTTATAACTAGTATCTTATTGTATTAATACTTTCTATTAAAAAATACACTTTACTATCAATACAATTGTTAACACTCTTGAGATAAAATTTTAAGCTATATATATTTTAGATAATTATTATCTTATATACGTAGTCATTTATGTTTTTTTGCTTTTTCTTTGCAATTTATATACAAATTCATAACCACAATATAAATATTTTTACACCGGCTACAACGCGCAGGCTATAATTTCTCATTTCTAACATACATGTTTTTCAAAAATTACAATTATATGAATTTGTAAGATCTAACAAACATTGGAAGTACGAATAATATTTGGTTGAGTTTAAATAAATGTATATATAAGGGGGAGGAAAGGGACATTAATGAAGTCAAGGGGTTGGATTTTGTTAAGGACTTGTTAGCCGACATTTATTTACTCTATTTTCGGAAAAGAATCGGTATAAATACAACCGTATATCCCATGCAAGTCATTCCACAAACACAAAATTACTGAAAACCAAGATTTATTGTCGACAAACAATACCAGGCAGAAGGAGTTCATCAAATTCGTGAGGTAATTACTTAAAAAGCTTTAGTTATTTTAATAAACCTTCAACTAAGATAGTGGTAAGTTAATATATTTGTGTCGTGTTACAAAATTACTCGATATGATCACTTGCTGATTATATCTCTCAATTTCAGAACAGAACAGTGATGAGAATTTTAAAGATGAAGATGATGTTTATTTTGCTATCTCTTTGCTGCCTAATTAGCGATATTCATGCATCATATAATAGTGCCGACTTTTTCGTCATTGACAAGGCTACCGGTGCAATTGGTTATAAAGAAGTAAGATCAAGATATCGTGGTGGTAGCAGTGTAGGTCATTATTTTTTCCCAGGGAGGTACGCACCACCTGTTGCGTACAACAATCCTAATGATCAGGCTCCTGGGCGTTCTCGTTCTTTTGTCAGGCATGTAAGAGGAGGAGGAGGTGGTATTGGTGCAATACGTGGCGAGAATGGTATTATTGAGCCATGCGGTATGCGTGGAGGTGGTATTGCTGCAAGACATGGCTGTAGTACTAGTTGATCACGAAGTACAAGAGGTGATATTGCATGGAGGTGGTATTACATTCTTTTAGTATAATTATATGATACTGTGAATGTTTCTACAATGTGTTAGAATATATAGTCAATACACTATTTTTAACTTGATTATCTATGATCTTGTATATATGATATAACTCACTTATTTGAATGATATGTAATTAGTTAATTAGCGATATACCATCAATTTCGAATTCAAACCAGGGGCTTAAAGCGGATGAGGATCAAGTATATCGATAATCATGTTTGAATTCTAAAATATATTCAAGTTTATGTAGTGTAATCGTCTTCTAAAATACCATAGTTTGATGATATTTTCAGAGCATCCGTCCTGTTGCCACACCTTTTACCCCCAACACGACCCATAAACCTTTTCGTGTCAGCCCTATCTCGACCACGTGTTTGAGACGGGGTATGCTATTTTGGGTTAGGTCATAAGGAGCATCATCATCTTCAATTTCCTTACTAGAAATGTTAGGCTGCCTTATTTCGTTATCATCTATCATCTCTTCCTTTTGATCCTTCTTCTTTGTAACCTTCTTTTTCCAGGTCCTTCCTTCTATAATAGCTGCTTTTAACTGTAACTGTATTCTGCCTCAGAACGATGCCTTTCACTTCGCTCCAGGAGTGATGGACCTGGTAGAGCGGCAATGTCCCTCGTTGAATTGATCACACTTAGGAACTATCAAAACACCAAGATAGACTACTTTAGCAAAAAAGATTCTGGAAACATGATAAAATAAAGTTATCACTATTAATCTATTTAATGTGACGATTTGTTTTAGCAAATGTAGAAGCTTGATCAAAGGTTTAGTTTCAGCTACCACCATCTATGATAAATGTTACAAATTTAACCTTCACATGTGCAGCGGGTATGGAAAATGTTATGCCTTAACCACAATTCATCTTCTTTTACCACTGGACTCATGGTTTGTTTAATTACTAGTACTTCACCCGAGTCAGCATATGTTATCTCTTATAGGTCCGATGTCAATTTCTCATTCTCATTATCATACTCGTCAAACATGGGTCCAAGGTCTTCTTCAACCAAAGTAACAAATGGTTTGTTTGGGCAATCGTTGGCAAAATGCCCAAGGCCTTGGCACTTATAACACCTTTTATACGCTGATATACCTCCCCTGGTAAAACTAGGAACATAAGTTGTTGTGATGCTGGAGTTTCGAGTCGGGTTGGAGCTAGGGTTGCAACTCTCTTTCCCGTGTGAGTTCCTGTAAGACGACCTGAAAAGCGAGAAATGCTACTATAATGTTATTATTTTCTTATTTTGTTGTGATTCAACCTTTTGAGCTAATCGGCATACATCATTATATGACCAATATTGTACGTTGAAGATAATCAACAATAGCGATTTGAGGTTTTAAGGCTGCCAAATAACGAGCAATGGTTTCTTCACTACAACAATCGGTTAGATGGGCGAGGGGCCTTTCGCCGGGGACAATATGTCCCCGGCGAAAGTCGCTAAACGACAAAATAAAATCTGACGTGGCACATAAATACGCTGACTTATTACGGAAAATTCAACGGATACTTTCGGCGGGCACATGTCCCCGCCGAAAGTAAGTTTGATTTTTATCAAACTTTGACCGGATAGTCAAAATTCAACGTAAACTTTCTCCGGAGACATGTACCCGCGTAAAAGTATATTTCACTTTAACCAAATTTGACCAAAGTCAAAAGCATGCTAATTGTTCGTGGGAAAATTCCTAAACCTTTTCCGGGACATGTCCCAAGAAACCTCGCTTTTATAAAAAAATACACTTTATTGCAACTATTAATACATAACTAAAACCCCAATGCTTGGATAGTCTTTTCATTATGTTAAAATCCTAAATTATTTTAAAATTAAAGCGGCATATCTTTAGTTCCATCGTCTGTCATTACAAAATATCCGGTCAAAAGAAACGAAGACTTGAATTTTGAGCGGTTGGTTGTATCTCCAACGCTTGGGATTTATTGATGAGACTTGACGAAACAGAGTAGATATATATCTATGGGAAAACAAAATATTAAATTTATGATGAATTAATATGGTTCTTAATTCGTGTTTGTTAAATGTGTTATTGTTTCTTGATTTCATTCTTTGAGCATATGTAATTTAGTATTGGAAAAGGGTGTTTGGACACCATAATCGGTTAACTAAGAACATGATCGACTTTACAAATTCAAGATGTGCTTTGATTTATAAAATACTTGATGATACATACTACAAGAACAACAACAACAAGAACTACAAGAACAACTACTACTTTGATCAAGAACAACAACAACAACAACTACAAGAATAACAACTACTACTACTACTACATATGAAGATTTTCCATGTCACCTAACATCACTTAAGTAATGCATCCGATCGACATGCGTGGTCGTCTGGGAATCATTGCCATTTGAAGTCTTGCCTCAAAGAACCTTACTCTTGTCTCTAGCACATGTTTTTGTGATTCCGAAGTTTATCCTAAGATCTTTTCATGGTAGCTCGAGCACTCTGTTGGTGCGGATCCGTAACCTTGAGAAGAGATTGTTCTTAAGTACTCGTCAAATGCATCCTTCCACATAAAATATCCGCACCCATTATCTTTTCTTGGTTGTTACATAATACGAAAATTATAAGAGATTACAACCCAATTATTTGTATATTTACATAAACATGAAATGTATGATTGTTCACCTTTGACAGAGGACATGAATAATATTGTCGTCCAGATGAATGTTCTCTAAGTGATGTTCTTAATTTTATATTTCCTGCTCCACAAGAACACATAAAATGATTAAATGACTCAAATAGCACCTATACCCGGTCGTTTAACATGATACGTATACCAATAACACCTATACCCGGTCGTTTAACATGATACGTATACCAATGCACCTATACTTAGTCCTTTAACATGATACGTATACCAATAGCACCTATACCCGGTCGTTCAACATGATACGTATACCAATGCACCTATACTTGGTCCTTTAACATGATACGTATACCAATAGCACCTATACCCGGTCGTTTAACATGATACGTATACCAAAGCACCTATACCCGGTCGTTTAACATGATACGTATACCAATAGCACCTATACCCGGTCGTTTAACATGATACGTATACCAATGCACCTATACTTGGTCCTTTAACATGATACGTATACCAATAGCACCTATACCCGGTCGTTTAACATGATACGTATACCAATGCACCTATACTTGGTCCTTTAACATGATACGTATACCAATAGCACCTATACCCGGTCGTTTAACATGATACGTATACCCTTTAACATGATACGTATACCAATAGCACCTATACCCGGTCGTTTAACATGATACGTATACCAATGCACCTATACTTGGTCCATTAACATGATACGTATACCAATAGCACCTATACCCGGTCGTTTAACATGATAAGTATACCAATGCACCTATACTTGGTCCTTTAACAAGATACGTATACCAATAGCACCTATACCCGGTCGTTTAACATGATACGTATACCAATGCACCTATATCCGGTCGTTTAACATGATACATATACCAATAGCACCTATACCCGGTCGTTTAACATGATATGTATACCAATGCACCTATACTTGGTCCTTTAACATGATACGATATCAATAGCACCTATACCGGTCGTTTAACATGATCGATACCAATGCACCTATACTTAGTCCTTTAACATGATACGTATACCAATAGCACCTATACCCAATCGTTTAACATGATACGTATACCAATGCACCTATACTTGGTCCTTTAACATGATACGTATACCAATGCACCTATAATTGGTCCTTTAACATGATACGTATACTAATAGCACCTATACCTGGTCGTTTAAAATGATACGTATACCAATGCACCTATACTTGGTCCTTTAATATGATACGTATACCAATAGCACCTATACCCGGTCGTTTAACATGATACGTATACAAATGCACCTATACTTGGTCGTTTAACATGATACGTATACCAATAGCACCTATACCTGGTCGTTTAATATGATATGTATACCAATGCACCTATACTTGGTCCTTTAACATGATACGTATACCAATAGCACCTATACCCGGTCGTTTAACATGATACGTATACCAATGCACCTATACTTGGTCCTTTAACATGATACGTATACCAATAGCACCTATACCTGGCCGTTTAACATGATACGTATACCAATGCACCTATACTTGGTCCTTTAACATGATACGTATACCAATAGCACCTATAGTCGCTCGTTTAACCTGATACGTATACCAATGCACCTATACCCGGTCCTTTAACATGATACGTATACCAATAGCACCTATAGTTGGTCGTTTAACATAATACGTATACCAATGCACCTATACTTGGTTGTTTAACATGATACGTCATATATTTTTAGACTTTGCCGTATCGCCGTGTCCGTGCAACCTAAGTTAAAAGTAATTAGATTAGTTTTATAATTTTTAGTTTAAATTTAATTATATAATTTTATAATTTATTATTAATTCTAATTATTTAAAATGATAATTTTAATTTTATAATTAAACCTTTTCCCGGGGACATGTCCCCTGGGAAAGTTTTGGCGTAAATTTTCATTTTCCCTCCTCACTTTTACTTTATTCCGCCATCATTTTCCCCGGGACTTGTCCCCGGAAAAAGTGTCGCTAGAAGACAAAGAAATCTTTCACCGGGGACTTGTCCCCGACAAAAGCGGAAAGAAAATATTAACCTCAATTATTGACAGATCTGGTCTCACTCGGGGAGAAAAAAAAAAAAAAAGCTAACTCGTCTTCCTCCCTCTCACTACCATTCCCTCACCACCGGCAACACCACAGCACCACCACTCCCTCACCACTAATACTTCACCACCACCTCCATTGCTACTCTCAACACTAATACTTCACCACCACTGCGTTGTATTCCCCTCACTCGCACCACTGTGCACGATGCATCTCAACCCCTCTCATTGTTTAATTCTTTCCTCAAACCTCTCATTGTTTGATTCTTTCTCTCTTCTCATTTCTTACTCTCGACGGTGGTACCACATTACAACCGAGGTTAATTTTAATTTTTCAACTGTTTTTAATTTTTGTTAATTTGTTTTAATTTGTTAATTTGTGTTAATTTTGTTAATTTGTGTTAACTGTTTTTAGTTTTTATTTTTATTAATTTTTGTTAATTTTGTTTTTGGTATAGTTCTTCTTTGAGACCAAGCCGATACCGAAGCCGATACCAAGCCGAGAACCAAGCCGAGACCACAACGCACCGCTCTCCGGACAACAACCGAGGTATTTTTTAGTGTTTATGTTTAGAAGGGACATGTCCCCGCGAAAGTTTATAGTCATTAATTTGTGTTTATGTTTTTAGAAATAGCCTAATAACAAAATATAGTAGTTTCAAGTACACTCACTATGAACGCCATAGAACTTGTTTCGCTTATCACCCCACAAGTGGGCGTTTGTTTCGACTTATAACCGCTTATTAGCCCACGTGGGGCGTTTGTTTGACTTATAACCGTAGACTAGAAAAGACAATGAAAGAAGAGCGTATGTGTGTGCAGAACAATTTTTTTTCTTCTTTTTTTACATTTCATTGTTTGTGTGAGAATGCTAATGTGTGGATTGTTTATTTCTTATAAATTTTTTTAATCCTGAAATGCTTGCTTAGCTCATTGATAATCCAATGAGGATCATTGTTTATGTGAGAACGTGGCTTAGCCAAAGGGCCGATAAATGCTTGATTGACTCTTGGCGATATCTAATAGCACGTGGCTTAGCCAACGCCAACTTGTTTCGCTTATCACCCCGCAAGGCGTTTGTTTCGACTTATAACCGGCTTATCATTACAAGGCGTTTGTTTCGGCTTATAACCGGCTTATCAGCCCACAAGGGTACCTATTACAGGGACCGTTATATTGTTAGCACAATAAACTATCATTGTTAGCACATCAGAAAGGGTCGTTTGGTTAACAGCAGCTCGAAAGGGTCGTTTGGTTTATGCTGTTAACAGCAGCCCGGAAGGGTGCATTTGGTTAGCTTATTTTTTTTGTTTTTAGCTTTTTGTACACTAGTATAACTACTTTGCATAAAAATTTCTTAATTTTCCGTTTACATTTAGTATTTTAATAATTAATTTACTTTATGTATATTGCTAACTATTTTGCTTCTTGGTACGATTCTTTATCGAGACCGATTCTTGAGTCGAGACCGAGCTGTGTCAAGACCAGTTGCGACCACAGGCGAGCGACTACAGTAAGTTTTTAATCTTGTTATCGGCTTATATTTCACGAGCTTCAATTTTCCAGCTTATTTGGAAACTTGTGGGCTTATATAAGTATATTATGGTATAATAAACTTATATAAGCTGGAAAATTGAATCTTATGATTTATAAGCCGAAAAACAAATAAGCTCATAAGCTACAAATAAGCTCGTAGTATTGTATGGTATTTGATTGTGTTGAACTGTTGTAAATGATTTTAGGACTTTAGTGATTAATTTCGAAAGTCCCGTCCGAAGTTAATCATCTTATAGAACCCGTCCAAATTAATTTATTAGAAATTAATTTGGAAAGTCCCCTATTTGGGACTAATTTTTGAATGTTTTGTCTCATTTAGGATATGAATGCGTATAATTGATTTACTATTTGTGAAAATTTCGTGATGTTTCCCTTTACTCCTACGAATATGTCTTTAATGCACATATTTGGGAGTATGGAGAAATGTCACTAAATTTTCTCAAATAGTAAATTCAATTATACGCATTCATATATGAGACTAAACATTCAAAGAGTGGTTAGATTTCCTTCCATAGTCGGATTAGGTGAACATTTTAAGTCTATATAATTATTTGTTGCTTCATTAAAACGCATTATGCCAATTGATAAAAGTTGGGTCTCACTAGCACGCATCAGAGAGAATTTTTAGTTGGTCTTAAAGCTTTACGCAACTATTGCAAGCCCTTGGTGAATATTGATGGGAATATAAAATGTCCGTGTGCTCGTTGTTTAAACATAAACGGATAAAGCATGAATTTTGTTTGACCACATACACACAAATGGTGGGACCATAGTTATCTGAAATTGTATAATCATGGTGAGCGGATGGCCGAACAACCGTACACAACACAAAACACCACAGGATGAGTGACATGGCTGAGTTCCTTCATGATATTGGTCCGAATAACGAACCGGATGATCCAACTCAAGGAAATATTGGCGAGACAAGTAACGACGCAATTCCTCAACATAATAAGTATGAGGAGTTACTTGCCACTGCCAACGAAAAACTATACCCAGCCTGTGAGTGGATATCTTCGTTAGAATTTATGGCAAAGATTACGCACGTCAAGGTCAAAGGTAAAGTGAGTGACACCACATTTAATGAGTTCCTAACTTTATTCAAGGAAGTTTTCCCGCCCGTTCTAGGATACAAGATGCCATCGTCATACTATGAAATAAAGAAGACATTTAAAACTATCGGGTTAGGATATGAATCGATACATGCTTGTGTAAATGATTGCTTTTTATATCGGGGGGCGGGTAACTAAGATTTGCAGACTTGTCCGATCTGCGGCGCTAGTAGATGGAAAGAAAAGAACACACTGGGGAAGAAAGTTCCTAACAAGGTATTGCGTTACTTTCCTATCATTCCTAGACTACAACGTTTGTACAAGTTCACACTGCAAAACATATGACTTGGAATGCGTCTGGGCAGTCTATGGAGAACGGTAAGATGCAACACCCTGTTGATGGTCAAGCATGGAAGAAATTTGACAACAAGTCGATTTGAGGTGTTTCGATCAGTCTGGAAAAATAATGGTAAACAATCATTAGTTTGGTTTAAAGCGTACACAATGAAGCAAGTAGTGTGGTACGTACTACACAATGATCATGAAATCGACCAGTACATGAACGCGTACAAGAAGTAATGCGTTTTATTTCAAAATTTGTTTCACGTAAGTTGTTATTCGACGAATTATTCTAATATCATGAACATTTACAGGGGCATTTCCGGTAGAGACTTGGAAGAAGGGTTTCGTTGGTTTGAGATGAAGGTAAACTTATTGTATGTATTACCTGTATAAATAACGACTATTACTCATATCTATCTATTCTTAACTTTTCATAGATTCGTGAATTAAAAGTACTGAAGGACCTAAGTTGACGCCGAGTTATTCTCTTTGGCTTGTGGATCATCATGTACTGCAGTCTCGATCAACTCTTTCGTAGTCAGCGGTGTGAAGTTTATTGTACACCACGGTGATTTACGCTGTTCAACTCAATACTGATGAATTTCAACTCCTAACCACGATGGAGGAATGCATTATGGCCGCTTGAAGAAATTCTCGAGTTTTCATATATATTCATTCAATGTTGTGTTGTTCAAAGTCAAATGGTTCGACACTAATAACATGAATCGCCTAAAACGTTGTACCTATAGAAACAACATTACGCAAATTATGACCGATCGTGTATCGTTTCAAAATGAACCATTCATTCTTGCAACGCAAGCAACACAAGTCTTTACCTTGATTTCCGGCAAGCGTGGTAATTGGAAGGTCGTCCAAGATTCTTATCATCGAAAGATTTGGAACCCGGATATCATTGTGGTAGAAGACAACTGTGATGTTGTACATGACAACAACTCATCACATATCACACTCTCTTTGAGTTGGATCGGTTGGATTATAACATTATAAATATAGATGTTCAAGCGGCGGAAGTTGAGGCACCACCACCAATTATCACTATTGTGGAAGGCGAAGATGATATTGATTATGATGATCACGTTCCTCATGATTTAGCATCTGATGATGATGATGACCACGAGAATGAAGATGATGAAGATGACAGTACTAATAATGTTGAATTTTATGTTGATGATGTGGGAGATTAATCTCGAATAGTAATTTGTAGAACAACACTTAATTATTTGAATGAAATTGTTATCGAGTGGTTAAATGTGTTTATTTGTTTGTTTATTTATTTATTGATTTATTTATTTATTTATTATAATTATCTTGTTGATATATACTGTTAAATGTGTTTATTTGTTTGTTTATTTATTTATTTATTTATTTAATTATTTATTTAATTATATATATGTTTCTTCACTAATTTCTATGTTCGTTTAACAGATGGCGATGTTGTATCAAGGTCTTACGGTGGCGATGGAGGTAATTCGCCACCTCGTGGTCCCTCGAGTAGGATAGGCACCAATTGCCAACAGAAGAATTTCGAATTATTTTTCAATAAAGCGTATTTGATTACATGTTATTTTAAATTGATAAAATGTTATTTTATGTCATCATCACTTGAATTTGATTACTTGTAGGCTCTAAATCCAAAGTCGCCAACCCAAACGACAAAGCGGGAAAGGCGGGAAGGTGGTGCGTGGTCCCACTAAGAACACGGCACTCAAGGCGAAAGGGCACTGGATGGTCGTCTGTGTCGATCGATTTTCGGGTCAACCGGGAGGGTTTGGACACACGTGGGCCCTCGTCTTCTTGGTTCTCCAACTATGTTGGGGAGGTGTTACGGACTCGATTCCGTGTTTTGCGTTCATGGGCTAAGGTTCCTAAACGGCCAAGGCCCACATCCATGAGCATCTACGTAAGTTTTTTAACCTTTATTTATTTAATTATTGTGTTTATTTATTTAAATTTGTATATTTAATCAAACTTGTTTGTTTATTTAAATTTGTATATTTTTAGTTATATTTTATTGTAGCACTACTTTGATCTCGACACACCTTTGTGGCCCGAATGGAGAGCGATTGTTGTGATGTTAGTATTATCTCCAAAATGATACGACGACAACAAATATAGGTACAAAAAGATAACTTTACTGGCAACAGTGGGGTGGAGAAAATTGAGGAGATCAAAAGAAAGCGCCCAGAGAACAAGGCGCAAAGAGGATTGGGATGCGTTGGTAAATTTACGGATCGACACTTTATAATAATAATAATTCATTTATATAATAGTTTTATAATTTAAAATACATAAGTTAAGCTTTGGACAAACCCCAAGAAGCGAGAAGATCTCGAGGTGAATCGACAAAACCGAATGGCGAACACGAGTTCTAGCCTTCACGGATCTCGATCGTATCTTGCTATTCGCCATAACTTTGTAAGAAACTATTTAATCATTTTATTTATATATATACATGGTGTTGGGTGTGTCGTTATTGATTTTATTTCTAAGCAGTTGACCAATGAGGTCGAGGCGGTTGGAGAAGACTTGATAGAGCTTTACCATCGTAACCATACGAGGCGATGTCTTTGAGTCCCCGTTATCCGAGGCTAGATATGTAAGTATAATTTATTTTCAAAGTCACCCATTTTGATGATATATAATGCATCACGACTTATATATTACTTTTCTTGTTTCTTTGTAACTAAGCGAGCGAGATGATGCGTGTCGGGAAAGAGCACCTCGATGGGACTCGCATGATTGACCGTGAGATTTTGCGTCACGTGATTGGTGGTAGCGGTGGTCAAATTCTTGGTGTAGGTTAGGTCTTACCGGCGGTGGAGTGAAGAAGACCTTTAGCGCCTCCCGACCTCGTGATGCGCGGATGTGTCCTCACTGCGGGGGAAGCAGTAAATGCAGGCGAGGAGCTCGCTACATAAAGAGTCGGATGGACCGGTCATGGGTTTGTGAGGTCATTGCGGTTGGCGGAGGCGAATCTGATCCATACAGGATAAAGTGCTACTCCACCAAGTGGGTCGGGATCTGGAGAGGGTGAGTCTAGAGATACCGGGGACGGTAATGGGGGTAGTGGGGTTTGAGATGCCGATTTATGTTACTTTAACACGTTTTTGATATGTTTGTAGAGAATAACATGGATTATTATGTCGTTTATGTGCTAGGATTCCCGTAAATGGATTATACGTATAGTTTTGGACCATTTGCGGATAGGTAGTTTTGGATAGTTTTGTAGATGATCATGCGTTAACGGTTTAGGAACCGTTTTGGCGATTTTGGAAAAGGATGACTATGTTAACGATTGATGGGTATATATGATATTATGTTTAGCGAATTTGTGTTATGATTGGCATATTATACATTGGTAAAACAGGTTGTGGCATATTAAAACAGTTGTAGATTTTTGGAAAATTACTAGGAAAAATTTGAAATTACCATTTTGAGCAATATTCGCATAATGGGTCGACTAATTTCTTGGGGACATGTCCCCGAGAAAGTACAAGAGCATATTTTAGTTTACAACTTTCCGGGGACAAGTCCACGGCAAAGCGAAACACAACAAGAGCCCCATGATTTTACAAGGACGGGTCCCGGAGAAAAGTTTAACTCAGCGGTGGCTACATACTTGGGGACATGTCCCCGAAACGTGTGCTACGTCGGACTAATAACGTAATTAGGGTATTTAAATTAAAGTCCAAAATAGTTTCCCGGGGACTGTCCCCCAAAAGTAGATGCCACGTCGGACATGTTTGATCGGCGACAATTGGCTGTGGGACCCACATGTCCCGGTAAAAGTGTTAAGCGATCCCGGAAAAGTATTCCAGAAGGTATTTCGGGAACTTCGCCGGGACATGTCCCGGGAAAAGTTTCACCGGGACATGTCCCGGCGAAGCTCCGAAATTCGCTGCTGGCGGCGATCGTTGTAGTGCTTCTTCCTCCTCAACCACATCACAAGGTAGTCTCAAGCGATCAAACTCATCGGTGAATTCTTCAACCGAGATAATTATTTGTTTAAAACTATTGTACTCGATAAAAGCTTCTTGCCTATATTGTAATGGAAAATTTTTGGCCATTAACATCTTTTTCATCTTTTCTCAACTCACAATCTTGGGTTTTCCTCCCTTATTACGTTGCTTTATAACATGTTCCCACCAATCTTGATTGCTACTAACTTGACCTTTTGTTCATCACTTAGGTTATTAATATCAAACACTCGCTCAACGATATATAATCAATCAATAAACTTATCATAAAGTTACCTTCAAACTACGGGATGTCGACTTTCATACCGAGGTTTTGAGATTATGTAACCCGACTGAGCGATGATCTCTCGATTCGGTTAACCCCCACGGGTTCTCATCTTCTTCAATGTAGCTCTCGGTTGAGTCGATGTCGACCCTCACTTTCCTCATCAACGCAATCAACATCGTAGAAAATTTCCAATGGCTGCGCTAGCGACGCTCTAATTCTCGATTCACCTTCGAGCTTCGATCGCAAGATCCCATTTGGTCCCTACGGTTTTGTCATGGTTCTTCCTCATTGGCGTCGGCACCTTGGCGATGTTGCCTATCGCATATCCACCTCGGCGCCTCGGCGATTACGGGGTTGTTCGTGTGCCATCAATCTATACTACGTTATAAAGCATTTGGGACTTCCTATAAAAGGAAGTCTTAAAATTTAAGACAAAAACATTACCATAAAAGAAAAATTAGAAAATTAATGTAAAATATAAAAATTTAAGTCTCATTTAAACCATATAGTAAAAGCTCACTAAACTTATAATCACCAAATTAATGCTAAAATTTGAAAAATAAAAGTGCTAACTATTTACACTATTATTAATTTAGACTTTCTACTTTTGAAAAACATATACATGCTACATTATAAAGTATTTGGGACATGGGTTTAAAATGAAAATAGTTGTTCACTATAAAATAGTCATCAAGCACCATGCATTGCATTCTTGTGGTATTCTTCTAGTATTATTTAAAGCAACTCGGTGCTCGATACCAATATGATGTAAACAATCAAAGATCAACACATTACAAATGAAAAGATTAATCAAACGAGAATTTTAGAGACAGAGATCAATGCTCTATTCTTGTTTCATTAGAATGAGGTTTATTTATACCTAATAAACTTATATAAAATTGCAATAAAATCTTGGCCATACAATCTTTTGGAATTCTAAAAACAAAAAGCAGTGACTTTTGTAAAATTCCAATTATCCCATGCAATATGTATGCCATGCCATCACTTTGACTAATATAATACTTGAGTTATGTAAAATGTTCATCAAGTATGATCAAAGCAAGCACAAATCAAAGTGAAGCTTCCTTCTCAATGACGTTAAAGCAACTATTTTTCACTTAGATATCGATAGGTCTCGTAATGTTGCTTTTAGTTGGATTGAGTGCACTATCTTCGGTTTAAATTTTCTTGCTTTTGCTACGCTTTTCATATAATTCACAACAGTTAAAAAATATATAAAACCATTTACAGCGTCAATATAGACCCATTGAACCCCATCATCTTTTTTTTTTTTTTTTTTTTTTTTTTTTTTTCATATACAACCTTTTGAGATTGATAATATAACACACTATGTAACATTAGTACTCCATAAAATTAACACTTTTTTTATATAACTGACCTTGTGTCACAATGGTACCTAATGTTGCGTGAGAAAACCATCACCTAAATGGTTATTAATTTAAATATAGGGCTAATAACCTATTAAAGCACTATACTTGTCAAGAATAGCAGTTCTGCGTAACAAACTAAAAAAATAACTCTTTTAGACATAAATGTTGACATTTTATCTTTCTTTAAAATTATGACCATTTACCATTCGAAAAATATTTCAAAAAAAAAAGAATTTGAAAAAAATTCCAAAAATAATTTTTAATCTAAAAATAAAAATAAAAATCGCATGTCACAAAAAATTCTAAAAGAATTATTTGAGAAAAAAATTAAAAAAAAAAAATTTGAAAAAAAATTGAAAATTTTTTAATCTAAAAATAAAATAAAAAATCGCATGTCACAAAAAAAAATTCTTTCGGGAAAAAATTTCCAAAAAAATTTAGAAAATGTTTTATGCGTTTTACTCCGTTTTTATCGTTTTCACTGTTTTTTTATTCACTTTTGATTGAATTTTTTTTTACGTTTTACTCCGTTTTTATACGTTTTCACCTGCTTTTTTTATTCACTTTTGATTTTTTTGTCACAAGTGAATTTTTTATCAATTTTTTATTACATAATATTACAAAAAATCAATTTTTTCGCGTGTCACAAAATAAAATCCTAGAAAACACATTTCGGAAAAAAAATTGAAAAAAAAGTATTTGAAAAAAATCGAAAAATAAATATTTTGGAACAAAATTTGAAAGAAAAATTCAAAAAATTATTTTGGAAAAAATTTGAAAAAAAAAGTATTTGAAAATAATTCATAAATGGTAAAATGGTGTAATATGGTAATAATCTTAAAGAAAAGACAAAATGTCAACATTAATGTCTAAAAAGTTTTTTTAGTTCATCACTGTGAAATGTCATTCTTAATAAGTATAGTGATTTAAAGGTTATTACCCTTTAAATCTACTTAAAAATATAAGATAAATTTGTGGTACGTTTATTGAGAGATAACTAAATTGATGTGAAAAAACCACTTTCGTATCAATTAAAATAAATATACTAGACATTAAGAAACTCTACTATGTAACAACAAAATCAACAACAAATCATAAACTCTAAATTCTGACTATTCATCTCATCATATACTAATCGAACAAACAAATTATTTTCAGCTTAGATTTGGTATAAAG
>CM040240.1:54522876-54567171 GCA_022545495.1 Chrysanthemum lavandulifolium
CCTCGTCTCCGACACGGGATCCAAATATGCACATATTGAGTCTAGAGCCACGAGATCATCAATAAATATCATTAGGACACTTTCAATGAAGACTCTCATTTCACACCATGTGGAAGAGAGATTATATCTTGAGTCCTCGCATTATCCTTATGGTATTGCCGAACATCCGAGTGATGTGTTTACATATTCACAATGAAGATGGAAAGCCTACGGAGCCAACATCTAACAAGCTCACGGTAGGTGGCATGTGAGATCTATTATATAGATCAACCATGTGACAAGCTGAGCAGAAACAATGGGGCGATTCAATCTCTTGAATAAATCTGGTTCGAGTTATGGATTGACGGATACCTTTGAAAAACCGGTCATTGTGCTTAAAACTCTTTTCTTTAGCACATCGGCCAGGTATCTGAATATTTCATATCAAAGGTTTTTATGATTGATAATTGATGTTCATTAAAACCTTCGTTGTATTGCAAAACAATTTCTATTGAGCAATACGATTGTTTTCAAATATCTTTTCATCAATCGGTGAATTTCTATTCATTTGGTTCACTCACTCCGTGTTGTCTTCTTTGAGGCGTTCGGTTTGAGAACGACTTGAGCTTCGCGAAACCTGTCAAGGAAATTCTTAATTGTACACGATCACGAGCGATGCTTGTCTTGATCAGCGGGAACCGTGGGCGTGTACCTCAATTCAACGAAAGTGATCAAAGACACTTTCGTGCGATTTATTGCTAGCTGTTGTATGCGGTACACCCGGCGTTTGCGGTGATCGAATGAAGCGGTCAATCCATAGCCGCATGCTCACTTAACACGTTCATCTCAAAAGAAATCATGATTAGTGCATCAATGACTCGATATTTTCACTCCATGCTTTTGCTACGCTGCGCCAATATCATGAATCAACTAAAGCTTCCGCTACTACGATGAGAAGATATCATGATCGAGAATGTGAGCATGTGATAAGGTTTTAAAGGTACCATTTTGAGGGTCGTTTAAGTCCTTATTTGATCACTTTGTATCCGTTATTGCTTAATATCGTTCCTTTTCACTTTTAGGTCTCTTGAAGGCAAAATCTTGGAATGGCACTTATTTGGACGAAAAGCGCGAATATATGAAGAAAATGGCCAAAGTCAAAATCGAGACACTCACATTCTTTGAAATTAAAAGGCACGGCGTCGGTGCTAATGGCGGCGCCGTCCAAGATTTTTGTGACGGTTCGAACCCAAAACTCGTATTTTCAAGTGACGACGTCTAGTTGTAAAGAGTAGGCCGTCGCTACTCGGGCGGCCTAGATGCAATCGAACGACGTCGAAGGCGAAAAGGACGGCGTCACGGACATAAGGTGACGCCGTCGCAAGGTTAACGTGGCCAAGGCGAAACCCTAATAGCGGCGACACGCGGCGTCACAAAACATAAGGTGGCGCCGTCGCATATGTAATCTTATATATAGAATCCGAATTTTTCGGTTTTAGGGAGAGTCTTTTGGGTGAAAACCTAAACCGAACCTAAGGTGTCTTGTACGATATTTTAGGGTTTTAAACCTATCTTACAGATAAGTCTTTACTTCATTAATTCAATTATGTCTTTGATTATTTGTGTGTATGCTTGCATGTTCTCCATGTCCGGCTAATTTATTTGTGTGTTTGCTTAGGAAGTATGAAACTTAATTATTGAATATTGATTGGTTGTTTCTTAACTTAGTTGATTAATGATCTAGTAATGCGATAGGTCATTCGTTGTGTACTTAATGCTTGATTCATCTTTGTGAACCTTAGAATATAATTACACGAGTAGTTGTAGGCTAAACCATCCAAGAGCGCCTTAGAGTAGGAGTTTATCATCCTAGTGGGTTTGTAGGCGAGACCCTTTGGTAAGTTCAAAGAGTTAGGGAGAAACGCATACCCTACAACTTTAGACACACAACGCTACTAAGAATAAGGGCGTGACAATTCAACCATCAATAGGAGATAATTAAGAGTAATACAACCTAAGTAAACACATCTTTAAACTATCATACGAGCACACATTAATTAGACATAGACTCCCACAACCTTAGTTTAGATAATTAGATAATAGTAGAGTAATCGGTGAAATACCAACCCCCAAATCCAATACCGAGATTCGTACCTTTCCATTTCATAAAATATAAAAGATAAAAATAATCTTCCTCAACCTTAACCTTTGCGTAGTAACTCCTTACTAGCATTCCTATTCCCCAGAGAGCGATATCAATACCGTGGCTTACCTAATTACTACACTACAACGATTAGGTTCACGCCTAGGGTGTTATAAAACTTGCTCGAAGAAAAGGAAGTTTCCTTGACCCCGAACGACGCGTGTGGCGTTATCAAGTTTTGGCGCGGCTGCGGAATAGAATAGCTAGTTAGTAATCCACCTCGTTTAGGTTCTTTGCTTGATTCCTATCAAGTAAATTTTTCTCATTTTAGCTTCCTCTTAGTCTATCCCCTTCTTCGTGACCTTTGTTCGTAATCTTATCACTTTTCATCATGGAAGGTGATAACCAACCACCACTCATCAACCCACCACCAAATGACCCGCCAAGAGCCCGTACTCTTGGTGAATACTCGAGACCAAGCCACCTAGGCTATAGGAACACCATTGAGCTTCCGACCAAGCCCAAACTACGGCCTGCGATCCGACACCATCCGGTTGGTGCAAAGCGGATATGCATTCCATGGACTTCGTTCGAAGATCCAAATCGACATCGAGGATTTCCTCAAAATTTTCGATTCCATCGACCTTGATGCTACTACTCGGGAGACCACGCTCTGTGTCTCTTCCAATTCTCTCTACGGGACCAAGCTAGTAATTGGCTTGAGCGACTTCCGCCGGCTCCATCTCAAGATGGGATGATCTTACCTCTCGCTTCCTTGCTCAATTTTTCCCATCGGGAGAACCACTAAGCTTAAGCGAGACATCTTGACATTCAAAGACTCAAGGTGAGTCCTTTACAAAGCATGGACTCGATTTGAAATACTCCGTGAACTTCCACACCATGGCATTGATCTTTGGCTTCAAATCCAAATCTTCTATGATCATACCGATTTCATCACTCGACGATCCATTGATCGAGCCGCGGTGGAAGACTCGGCGACTTTAATGCAGAAATCATGGGATATTATAGAGGAGCTTTCGATCAAAGCTATGAAGATTGGAGTGAATCTCCGAAACTACGATTAACGTGGTTAATGCCATATCCACTCATACGAATCCTCCGATACACTCGAAGAGCAATTGAGTGCCATCGAGAGGAATTGATTATCTTATGGAAAGGCGGAAAAGAGCACCCGTACAAATTCCTCGGAGGTCGTCAAATCCGCCCACTCCACCAACCGCTCCACCGTCTTCGGAATCCCAAGTCGCGAGCAAAACCCAAGTTCGAAAGGCGCTTCCGTTCTACTTCCCCAATACCACTTTCACCAAGCTTCAAGGATCAAATGAGGGAGTACATGGCAGCTCATCTGAGAGAGATTAGCGGTTGAAGAGGAGGTTTATAGGCGAGAGAGAAATGCAAGCAAAAATGAAAGAAATGATGAATTTGGTAATTGAATTTACCAAAACAAAGGTTCGAAAAAGTGCTTGTAAGAAACAGCGATTGCCCTCCACTTCATTTATAAACGTTTCCATTATGCACGAGAATGCAAGGGTGAGATGTGGAAAAGCGAGGAAAGCACGAAGGATGAGTCATGCGTAATGATGAACCGAGACCATTGAGTACTACCTTAAGCACGAAATTAACAAAAAACCATTGCAAACCAAGTAAACAACTTTAGGTACAATGAAGTTCTTAGGGAAGCTCTTGAAGGAAAAATAGCGGAAGAAGAATATGGCCTTACCTATGGAACCTCTATATGAGTTGGTTATAAAAACCGTTAACAAGAAAGCGAGACACCACGGAATTTCGTGATACCGGTTAGTGTCGGTGACATGGACAATATAAATGCCTTGGCGATCAAGGGACCGATGTGAACATAATGCCATTGTCAATCTATAATAAGTTAACTAAAGAGAAACCAGCCAAAACCGACCTTAGACTTTCCTTAGCTAATCATACTTATGTCCACCACAGTAGGAATCATTGTTGATGTTCTAATTGAGGTGGCTAACATCGTTTATCCGGTGGATTCGTGATCATTGATGTTGAGGAAGATAAAAGCGTACCCCTCATTCTTGGGACACCGTTCTGGCCACCGCCAAGGCAACCATCAAATGCGGAGAAGGCATCATGATACTCAGCGGGAAGAGTGCGCTAGGATACCCATCATCCCAAGATACCCTCTTAAGATCATGGAAATGATTACGGGTGGAAATCGAAAAGCCCGGCAACAATGTTAAGAAGAAGATGAATGCGGGGAAAAAGGGCTTAGAGACTTTATGGTTCAAGGATTGTATGCGACATTGTGGAAACCCGATAAAAAGTTAGGAAGCAATCCCACCTCAATACCTAAGGTACAAAAGGACCCTAAGGAATTTCTAAAGGGAGAAAAGTGCTCTTGTATAGATCTCGGATAAGGGCATTACGAGGAAGAAACAAACCAAGATGGTTTGGGCCTTTCACGATTAAGGAGACCAATTTAAAAGATAAAACCGTCGCCATAATTGACAGCGTTGGCAAGCAATCACGGTGAGCATCTGCGTCTACACCCTTTCGATGAAGGAAAACAAAGGGTGAAGAGGCGGTAATGAGAAAGCGTAGAACACGACTATGAGTCTAGCTACAAGACTCTTAAATAAAGAAAAGCGCTTCGTGAGGCAACCCATGTATAATTGTTTGCTTGTTAGTGTCATATATCTTTTATTAATTGTTTATCCTCATGTTTAAATTTGTAAAAATGCTTTATTTTGTTTTAACCGTCTTAATTGCATGTAAAGGTATTTTACATAAGGGATAAGTGTAGGGAGGATTACACGTTTTCAAAAGAAACGTAAACATGAGAATAACAATTAACTAAAAGATATTTATGTTTGTTTGTTCAAGTCAAATGCTTGTATCGAGTCATAATGGATGTTTTGCGAAATTTTCCGATTCTAAAGATGTAAATTTTCGAATTTTTTCGAAAATCGCGAGACCGGTTTTGTCGGGATAACTTTGACGTCGAGATTGCAACTTGACGGCGTCGGAAGGAGTAAAACATCGGATTACTTTTTCTCGTTTTTCGAGCTACTTATAAATTTTGGAATTTTCCGGTCTTAATTTTCTTAGAAATTCTGTAAACATCCATTCCACAAGCATTATATCCTAGTTTAAATCGAGTCTTATATATATTATTACCGCCGATTTTACGTGAAGGTTTCGTTTGTTTTCTTCAAGTGTGCGGGTTTAGTTTGTCAAGAAGAAGTTACATAAGATTGGAAGGAGCTTTTCATAATAATTCTTCTTGAAAAGGTTTAACCACCACTTTACACGGATCCTACCGAGCTAATCGGGGAGTATTAGTTTCTTTCATTTTTAATTACCTTCTTTTATCATAACTTTGATACTTTGGGAACATTGGGGACAATGTTCGGTTTAAATGTAGGGAGGAAAATAAAGCGGGAACTTTGAAACTATGCTTATCCTTGACTATTTGCTTTGTCCAATTGTGATTGTGTAATAAACCATGAGAAAATGTCGGTTAGGGTAATTTTGGCACCAAATTTAAAATTTTTATGACATATAGGAGTGGGCCATTAGTCTTAACAAAAGCGTCTCATGGATAGGAAGTTGCATGACTAGCGAAAAACCCTTTACCACCCAAATTCCACCAAAATGTGAGGATCGCCCTTAGATTAGTAGGAATTAAAGCATTCATCTTTAATGCTTAGAGTGTGAACCGGTAGTATATTAGATTCTAGAACTTGTTTTGTGATGCATTCGAGATCATAAGTGAGGCTACACTTGTGTAGTTAGGAATAACTAAATGATAATAGGCATTAGGATAACCCTTGTTTGATACCGTAATATAATTACTTCTTCCATATCGGTTGAGTAATTCCCCACACCCTTTGCGTTGTACTCATCTTTAGTACACGATACCCTAGTTAACCCTCGAGCCTATCCTTTTCGCGGTTCTCGTGATGTTTGGTTTTCGAATATCAATGAAAACATTGTTTACACCACCCCAAATATACACCCAAATCGCCTTAGCCTACCCCTTATGCACTCACTTTTAGTGCAAATGTTTGTTATCACCCCAAACCCTTAGTTCAATTATCTAGTTGCTTGCATAAGTTTCTAAGTCGAGTCATATCCTTTGTATACAGATTTTGGGACGATTGGGATTCATGGGAAAAGTTAAAGTTTATGAAATGACGGGAAGGGCGTTAAAATTCAAATTCCTTTGTTTGCATAATAATGTACCCCAAGTGTTTTGATCTTTTCAAATCGGGTCAAATTAGTGTTAGAGTAATAAAAACTCAAGTGTAGGGATATGCACGTAAATACCTAGTATTTTGATGTTATCGTAGAGGATGGTAGAGTAAAAGTGTATGAAAAAAAAAAAAAAAAAAAAAAAAAAAAAAAAAAAAAACATACGGGCTACCATCCTACATCTATCCTTTAAATTTATGTTTATTTATTCCGGTTATCTAGAGTTTAGAGTGTCGAGTCTTGGCTTAGCAACGCCATTCTTCATATGCATTTAACATAGAGATTTTTGACTTGCCACCACTAAATAGCCTATCCCACCAAACCCTTTGTTTCCTACCGTAAGCCTAACATTACAACCCTTTAAAGACCTCTTTGATAGTCTTTCCTAGGTGCTTCCAAAGCGATGGAGGTTTGATCTATTCTCAAGCCTATGGTAATCTATGTACTAGGACCGGTTAATGAGTGTTTATCTTCCATTTCCTTTTGTTATATTTCATATATACACCGAGAGAGATGTAGTATCCAAACACCCCATGTGAGGTGCTAGTATGTAATTCCGTGCTTGTTATGACTTTCTTGGGCTTATATGTGTTGTGGACCGTTTTGAATTAATGCTTCATGACCCCTAACTTATAAATTAATTGGCTAAAGCACATTTGCTTGAGGACAAGCAAATAACAAGTGTAGGGATATTTGATAAGGTTTTAAAGGTACCATTTTGAGGGTCGTTTAAGTCCTTATTTGATCACTTTTGTATGTTATTGCTTAATATCGTTCCTTTTCACTTTTAGGTCTCTTGAAGGCAAAATCTTGGAATGGCACTTATTTGGACGAAAAGCGCGAATATATGAAGAAAATGGCCAAAGTCAAAATCGAGACACTCACAATTGCTGAAATTAAAAGGCGGCGTCGGGGTGCTAATGGCGACGCCGTCCCAAGATTTTTGTGACGGTTCGGAACCCAAACTCGTATTTTCAAGTGACGACGTCTAGTTGTAAAAGAGTAGGCCGTCGCTACTCGGGCGGCCTAGATGCAATCGAGACGACGTCAGAAGCTAAAGAGGACGGCGTCACGGACATAAGGTGACACCGTCGCAAGGTTAACGTGGCCAAGACGAAACCCTAATGACGACGACATGGCATATGTAATCTTATATATAGAATCCGAATTTTTCAGTTTTAGGGAGAGTCTTTTGGAGTGAAAACCTAAAACCGAACCTAAGGTGTCTTGTACAGTATTTTAGGGTTTTAAACCCTATCTTACAGATAAGTCTTTACTTCATTAATTCAATTATGTCTTTGATTATTTGTGTGTATGCTTGCATGTTCTCCATGTCCGGCTAATTTATTTGTGTGTTTGCTTAGGAAGTATGAAACTTAATTATTGAATATTGATTGGTTGTTTCTTATCTTAGTTGATTAATGATCTAGTAATGCGATAGGTCATTCGTTGTGTATAATGCTTGATTCATCTTTGTGAACCTTAGAATATAATTACCGAGTAGTTGTAGGCTAAACCATCCAAAGAGCGCCTTAGAGTAGGAGTTTATCATCCCTAGTGGGTTTGTAGGCGAGACCCTTTGGTAAGTTCAAAGAGTTAGGGAGAAACGCATACCCTACAACTTTAGACACACAACGCTACTAAGAATAAGGGCGTGACAATTCAACCATCAATAGGAGATAATTAAGGAGTAATACAAACTAAGTAAACACATCTTTAAACTATCATACGAGCACACATTAATTAGACATAGACTCCCACAACCTTAGTTTAGATAATTAGATAATAGTAGAGTAATCGGTGAAATACCAACCCCCAAATCCAATACCCGAGATTCGTACCTTTCCATTTCATAAAATATAAAAAGATAAAAATAATCTTCCTCAACCTTAACCTTAGCGTAGTAACTCCTTACTAGCATTCCTATTCCCAGAGAGCGATATCAATACCCGTGGCTTACCCTAATTACTACACTACAACGATTAGGTTCATTGCCTAGGGTGTTATAAAACTTGCTCGAAGAAAAGGAAGTTTCCTTGACCCCGAACGACGCGTGTAGCGTTATCAGCATGTCGGTCCTAAAGTCACAACATCACTTAATACCAACACCACAAAGGATGTCTCAGAGATTTTTTTATGGCTGATGATCTCAAAATATGGCTCAAAATTATTATCACGTGGATCAGTAAAAGACCTCCACTTGAAGTAACCAAACATGCAAAGTGAAGAATCAATGTCTACGAGCTTAGGAGCAAAGGAATACATCAAGAATGCAAGATCAATTGTTAATGTAATATCTATTTGTATTCAATGTAATTTTGGTACATGATTGAGGTGACCTCCATAGGGAGATTGTTAGGAATTAGAAATTCCGGTATTAAAGAGTCGGTCACCTCAAGTATATGTAATCGTTAAGCTCGTAGTCGTAGTTGTTTTAAGTTAAGTAGTATTTAGTTAAGTAACACCGTGGAGGGCAGACGGTCTTTACCCACTGTATGCACGATCCATGACCGAGGTGTGGTGATTTATGTAAGACTATAAATACTCTCTACCTCCCAAGGTAGAGTTGGAGCTCATAATAATATCTTTCACTTTCTCTCACTAAGTTCCCTAAACCTCTAACTTTCTCTCTCTAGAACTTCATTCATACGCCACTTTGTGTTATGGTTTGATGTGTATGTGAAAACTAATATCTTACATTCTAAATGCCTTTAAGTTTTTCCCGACCTCATTTTCCCCCTTTAACTTGAATTCTTTAAAGGTCTCAAACGCCTCATCCTTTGACTTTAAGAAGTATACCCACATGTATATAGTACAATCGTCTACTAGCAAAAACATGTACTTCTTTCACGATTACATTTTTGGGAAATAGGTCCATAAATCTCCAAATACTAAGTTTAAAGGTTCCAAAGACTTAGTGTTTGTTTGATTTGGAAACGGAGCTCTCTTGTGCTTTTCTAGTAAGCATGCATTGCATACTTGACTCTTGTGATTAATCACTGGGTATTCCTTCCACTAATTTCTTTCGAGTCATTTGTTTGATGGAATCAAAATTCAAATGACCTAACCTAGCATGCGAGCCATGCATGGTTTTCTAAATTAGTCAATAAACACATAGGCATACCAACGTTCAAGTTTATCTTGTAAAGTCGGTTTATTGATCTTTCAACTCTCATGAGGAGTTTTGATCGACCATATAGCAATAGTATGTTTTCTTGCATAATGATCTTATGGCCATTCTCTGTTAATTGTCCTAGGCTCAATATATTGCTTTTTAAACTGGGAATGTAATAAACACTGGGAATCACCTTTTGTTCCTTGTTTTTACATTCCAGCAATATGGAGCCTCTACCCTTAATCTCTACATATGACCCATCTCCAAAACGGACTCTTCCTGAAATTTTCTCATTAATTTCCTTAAAGTGTGTCCTAACTCCGGTCATATGGTTGCTAGCACCATTATCTAAGTATCATAAGCTTTTATCTGAGCTTATGTACTTCTTGGGTTCAATCTCCTTTTCATTTAAGAAGATTTTCTCTCCCATGTCTCCTTTTCCTTCAACTGCCATTAAGAGCGTTGGTTCAATGTCTTCTTGAACCAAGTTTGATTGCTCTTGTCTCCTATTCTTTTCTTTGCAGTTACTCTTGAAATGTCCAAGCTTGTTACAGTTGTAACACTTTACTTTACTAAAGTCCCTTTTCTGAAAATTATTTTTCTTGAACTTATGTGAAGTTTTCCTATCATTGTTGTATTGCTTGGGCTTTCCATCTTGGTTATCTTCTGATGATCTAAACTTCTCTTGTCCACCATTCTTATGACTTGTACTCTTGTCATAATTTGTGAGCAATTTTGTCCTGATTGTCACTAGGGTTTCCATCAAAGAGTTTTACTCTTTCTTCAAAGGCTTTAACCTTCCAATTGTCTCATCTAGGGTTGTATTTTCTAGATCAGAAAATTGTTCTATGGCTGCCACGATTTGTATAAACCTTCAGGTCTTGAACTTAATAGTTTTCGCACTAAGGTTTGTTGATCAAAAGTTGATCCTAAGCCACTAGCCCTTGTGACAATACTATTGAGTTTCTTTGAGAAAACGTCAATACTATCATCTTCTTTCATTTTCAACATCTCAAATTCGGTTTTGAGAGTTTGTAGCCGTGCTTCTGCACTCTATCTACACCTATGTGCCTAGTTTGTAGTGCTTCCCAAATTTCTTTTGCACTCTTACAACTAGCCACTTGCAAAATCATATCCTCTGGTAATGCTGGTAAAGATATGCGATTGTAGTCATATCCTTTTGTATCGGTTCTACATTACCCGTAGGTTCTATCAATTCCACAGCCCATTTGCTTTTAGTATGGTCTTTATACGAAGAGCCCATCTTGTATAATTTGTAGGTTTTAAAGCGGGACATTGAAATTGGGAAAATGATGTAACCTCTTTGTGAATTCGATTTCCTTGTTTGTTTCCTTACTTGAGTCTCAGATCATTTTGTCTAGAAACTATTTCTAATCCTAATAGGGATTATATATTTAGGAATCTAGGAAATTCTTATAAATTCTACTAGGAATCAAAAGCAAAAAATTCTAATCTTACAAGACTAAAATTATAAAATTCAGATTTTAGTTTAGAAAGTAAAACCCGAATTTGCGATTCCTTTCACGATATGATTCCTTCCTTGTACAATTAACCAAATACTCACTTTTGATGTTTCTTCCTTTTTTGCCTTATTTTTCCGAACCAGAAGTCAACAAAAAAGGCCTTGCCCCTTTGTTTTTTCCGAAACAGTAAAACACAAAGTAAATTGTGTTCCCTTTTTCCTCTTCCTTTTCGAATCAGCAAAAACAAACACCAACAGGTTTTTGTTTGTTCTGTCTTTGAGTCAAAACAGAAAACAAACTCTGCACCTTCTTTTTCGCCTTTAATTTCTTCGCCAAGGAAGGGTGTTCCTTTTACGGTTTACTGAACCAACAGCAAGGTCATTGCGTTTCTTCGCTTCAATGATTTGCAAAAACCTCAACCCAACTCTTGATCTTGTGTCGTCAAAACAAGCGTAGGCTCGATGCCAATTTGTTGCCCAATGGGTTTTATACTCAAGTAAATTAAGTAACACGAAACAAAATACTAATAACGACTTGTATTATAAGCGATTTGGTTTTTACAACTATGGTTTTGTACAATATACGAATATCTCTTCACTGGATTTCATCCCTATTTATACTAATTTGAAGCGACACATGTGCTTGTAGCTTTTCTTGAAGCGTTGTGATGTTTACGGGATTGTGTCGCTTCACACATCAAATAACCGTTTAGAGGTTATTAGGTTTGATATAAACCCATCTGGCCCTTGTGACTGCCGTTTTGTACATGTAGGCCCTTTATCTTCTGTTTAGTACGAGATTAAGCCAACAAAGTTGTAGAGAAGCCAAATTAAATTAGATGAACAGCAGTCTTGTAAAGGCATCCACTGCTATGAGCAAGATCATTATTATTGTCATACCCACCAGCTGGTGTCATGTTGCCCAGGGAATAGAATTTCATCATCCGCTTGAACGACATCTACTGCTTCCACATCTACTTTTTCCACGTGATCCACTGCTAATACCATTACTATTACCACATGACTGATAACGTTAATACCATGGCTCCACTTGAACCACGTGATCCACTACGTGTCGTATACTACCACCAAAACTTACTCCACCACCACATAAACTTGATCCTCATCCTCTTTAAGCCCGTAAGTGCTGAGAATGTCTGGTTTGCATTCAAAATTAATGGTATATCGCTAATTAATTAAGTAAGCAACGTGCTAGCAGAATTAACATCTTCATCTTTGTTATGTTCTAAAATATAGTCAAAAGTAATTAGAGATCATTAAAATAAGTGGGTTGTTATATATCACACAAGATCAACGATAATCAAATTAAAAATAGTATATTGACTATTCTAACACGTTGTAGAAATAATCGCAGTATCATATAAATGAAACTAAAAGAATGTAATGTTACATAAAACTAACATGAAAGCACTGTGTTTCATATCATTAAAAATTTAACATGCTAACATGCATTGCATATATATCTACCGCTACTACCTCCCTGATCTTGTACTTCATGATCAACTAGTACTATAGCCATGTCTTGCAGCAATACCACCTCCACGCATACCGCATGGTTCAATAATACCGTTCTTGCCACGTATTGCACCAATACCACCTCCACCTCCTCTTACATGCCTGACAAAAGAACGAGAACTCCCAGGAGCCTGATCATTAGGATTGTTTTACGCAACATGTGGTGCGTACCTCCCGGGGAAAAAATAATGACCTACACTGCTACCACCACGATATCTTGATCTTACTTCTTTATAACCAATTGCACCGGTAGCCTTGTCAATGACGAAAAAGTCGGCACTATTATACGATGCATGAATATCGCTAATTAGGCAGCAAAGAGATAGCAAAATAAACATCATCTTCATCTTTAAAATTCTCATCGCTGATTTGTTCTGAAATTGAGAGATATAATTAGCAAGTGATATCGAGTAATTTTGTAACACGACAAAAAATATGTTAACTAAACACTATCTTAGTTGAAGGTTTATTAAAATAATTAAAGCTTTTTAAGAAGTTACCTCACGAATTCGATGAGCGTACTCCTTCTGCTTGGTATTGTTTGTCGCCAATAAATCTTGGTTTTCGACAATTTTTGTTTGTGAATGACTTGCATGGGATATGGTTTGTATTTATCTTGATTCTTTTCGAAAATAGAGTAAATAAATGTCGGCAAACAAGTCCTTAACAAAATACAACCCCTCGACTTCATTAATGTCCCTTTCATCCCTTTTATATACGTTTATTTAAACTCAACCAAATATTATTAATACTTCCAATGTTTGTTAGATTTTACATATTCATCTAATTGTAATTTTTCAAAATCATGTATGTTAGAAACGAAAAAAAGTATATCCCGTGAGTTGTAGTTGGTGAAGAAATATTTATTTTGTGGTTATTATATAAAATGCAAGGAAAAGGAAAAAATCATTGTCATTCCTTTTTTTTTTTTTTTTTTTTTTTTTCACGACAATTTTTCCACACCCTAATACAACCCATATCTCAGTATATATCTAACAAATGCTTCTAGTGAGAATTAAACCCACAATCTTTAAGTTGGAGGCAACTTATATACCAATAGAACAAAAAGTTTGGGTAAAAGCTAAAAATCATAGGTGACTACGTCTATAAGATAACAATTATCTAAAATATATACAATTTCAAATTTTATTTTGTAAGGACCAAGTGATCACATGCATGGCTTATAAAACACTAGACGAGTACTCGTGCATAACAACGAGATTTTATAGCGATAGATCGTTTTGTGTTAAAAAAAGGTTTATAGGTTATAAATAAAAAATAATAAAAGTTTGAATATTTGGGTATTAAACAGAATGTTTTGAAACCCGGCTCGACCCGGGTGGTTCGACCGGTTGAACCGTTTTGGTCAAAAAACGGGTCAAATTAATAGTTTCTTTTTGAAATATATGTTTTCAACAGTTCCTTTTTTAGTTTCAACTTTTCACTTTTTATTTTTGGGTTTTCCTTTATATATATAGCAAGTATAGCAGAGTACCCGCGCGTTGCGGCGACGGGTACCCTGTGACGATTAACCGGAAAAATAGATCTCGATGAGACCTGATTCACCAATTTGTATCGGTTTTAACGGGTCATCTCTGGTTCGTTTTCGGATAGCTTTTATTTGTAAGCCGAACCGGTGGAGACACCGGTTCCAGGATGAACCCATTGGTCCGGTCCGATTTTCAAAACTATATGTACCATCAACTTTTTAGCTTGTATGAAGCTTTGCGTGTTTTAATAATTTGTACAATGTATACAATAACATTTACTTTTCATTTTAATGTGTTTTAAAAATAACATTAATTAGTGTGTTTAATTATTTTATATTTTGGATTATGGTATTGGTGCAATTCGTGGCGGTAATGGCATTATTGAGCCATGCGGTATCCGTGGAGGTGGTATTGCTGCAAGACATGGCTGTAGTAGTAGTTGATCTATATTCAATGTTTGCATGTTGATTATTGTTAACGATATGATACACACGTAGTTCTTTCATGTATCAGTTTGATTTATATGATGATGTGATTGTTTCTGTTTCGTGTTACAATAGTCAATATACTAATTTTAATTTGATTATCGTTGATCTTATATGATAACAACCCACTTATTTAAAAGATCTCCAATTACTTTATATTGTACATAGCTTTGGTGGATCACATGCACGGTTCTATTCTAGTATCGTAGTAGCAGTGGATCGAATCATGTGGAAATTCGAAATTCTATTCTATGTGGCAAAATGACACTCACCATCTAATTTGACTTCTACAACTTCAGGCATGCTCGTTCTTTGTCCCATGCTTGCGATATATCTCTATGATCAGTTGATTGTACTTCCTGCATGTATAGACAACCAGATGTATTATAGTCTTCGTACCCGGCTAGAAATATAATATGTCACGTGTTTTGGTTTTGATTAGGGCCGGTTTTAGGGGAGTGCAAGAGGTGCGATTGCACAGAGCCACCGCTTGACGAGGGCCACCAAATTTCATGCACTTCTATTATATATATGAACACAATATGAGACTCGAGCTTAATTAATTCATGCACTACTTATTCATATTTATATTATGTGTGTGTTTGAGGACCTTTTTGTAGTAATGGCACGGAGCCACTAAAATCCACGAGACGACCCTGGTTTTGATATTGTATAATTTTTTGTGGGAAAATGCGTACACTCGATCAATAAGCACACAAAAGTCTTGATATACTATATAAATTCAAATTCAACGAAGAGCATGAATTAACAAACGAGTGATGTATATCGAGTCGTGGCATATTCTTTAGAGTCTTATGAATATTTTAGCAATAATTTTACTAAAAGCTAGCAAAAGTCAGAAAGAAAAAAAAAATCAAATTATGAAACATGTTACAAATTCTGAAACATCATGATCGGTGCTAGTCTTTTGAATCCAAAACTCTTGAAATTCTATGTGAAACAATCTGTCAAAAAAAAGTTAGTATATAGAACAAAACTGAATTGTATTAAAAAGTGCTATGTTAATTCTATACTTTGGACTACTACTACAATGACCATCAAATACAAACCTGATAGGCCCATTTTTAGAAGTGTTTGGCTAAGCTATTGTATTTACATACAACAATTAGATACTAATCATTAGAAATCAAATGGGACTCGAACTTAGAATCACATGATAAGTGATTCCACCCTTATCTAACACGCCACATGTATAACTAATGTTAAAGTCTTGACTTATTTTATCAGTTTTGTGTGAGGGCAAAATACTAACTTTAAAGAAATTTACACAGAGCACGTTACGTTGTGTTTCTTAGTTTTATTTTTGAAAGAAGAGAAAAGAAGTGGGAAGAAAACAAAATAAATTCGCGTTATTAAGTTTTTTTATGAAAGAAGAGAAAAGAAGAGGAGATGAAATTTGGCTAAACTTCTCGCCAAAACCTTTTTTCCAAAAGTGAGACGATTTGGAGATAAGTTATATTTGGAAGCTTTTAATAAATTTAATTCCTTAAATAACCTAATATAAAAAATAACTTTTGATATAATGAAAGGTATAATTGTAAAATCATTGGTTATCTCTTCTTTTCTCTTTTAACTCGGGAATATAAGATAAAAAATTAAATGTCATTCGACTCCTATTCTTTTCTGCCCATTTTTAACTTTTCTCTTTTTCCTTTCATCTCAAAAACTTGGGAACAAAGTGTAAAACATGGAGGAGGAGGGGGGAGCGACACTCTAGGCCCACCAAGATAAAACTAGCAACATACAAATAAATCAATCGGTGATGGTGAATACGTGAGAAGAATAGATGCTTTATTGAGAATAATGTATGAAGAGGTTCTAGTTTCGTATCATTAAATTTTTTTTAAGAACCTCTACTAATAGCACAGATATTACATATAAAACCAAGGCACCGACCTACAAAAGTCACATGGGTACAACAATCACAGACAACGCAGGTAATCTTACAAAACAATATACTTAATACAATATATTTAAGAACCTCTAAGTGTTCTTTTACGACACTCCCTTTGCCAAAAAACTAATCGATTTTTAATGTTTCAACAACTACAATCCTTAACCGATTATTCCATTCATTCGCCTATTTAAATTATTTCTATCGATTCTTTAACCGTTTTGACCAAGGTTTTGACTAGTTCGGTTTATATAGAGTTAGGGTTTTATTAAACCACTTTTATATTCTCGTTCGATATTTGACTTGAGATTGATTTGGTTGCTTATCGTTTCTTAACCCTATATCAATCAGTGGTCGTTTAGGGTTTAGATCTTCTTTATTCGTTGTTGGTCGTTCTTGGGTTTATTTGTGCTAATCTCTATATTATTGATGTTGGTGCGTTGCTATTATATTATTGTTGGTCGTTCTTGGCTGTTGTGTTTTTACTGATTGGAATCGTGTGGTATTGACTTTGGTTCATGGTGTAATGGAGAGGGGTTTTTTAGGGTTTGGGTGGGAGTTGGAAGAAGAAAAAAAAAGATAGTCGTATGGCTGATAAAGATATGAGTGCCGATTCTGGGAACTTTGATTTCGACGCTGCTGATGATGTTGGTTTTCCTCCTTTTAAACCTAGTCGCAATGTAGTGTGTCTTACAAAGTAGGGTTGGATCAGTTAGAAAACCCCTTGCCTCTCAACCGAGAGGTCAGGGGTTCGATCCTCACTCCCTACAAAAGGCCGGAGGTCCTTTCTACCTTGGGTAGAACTGGAAGCAGCCTCTCTACCTTAGGTAGGGGTAAGGCTGTCTACATGTTAACCTCCCCCAAACACCGGAAACGGTATTGGGTACCCATAACCCGTGGAAGACGGCATTGGGAGTTACTTTACTTTTACTTTTGCAATGTAGTGTGTCTTGTGAAAAGCGTGGTATGTCTAATGCATATGTAAGCGTTGACCCTAATCTTACTTCTTTGGCGGGTAAGATTGATAACATTGAAAAGTAAATTTTAGAGGGTAAACTAGAGTTGTTGGGTGATGACGATCTGCCATTAAAACCTAGTAATGTAGGGGCTGATCCAACTATTGTTGACGTGGGTGTTGCTTCACATGAGCAAGTTAATTGCTACTAATATTGGTAACGTTCAACAGGGCGTTTCACGGGGAGATGTTGGTAACCAAACTGATAGTAATCCAAGTTTGAATGCGGATAATGGTGTGCATGCGACTGAAACTCAAACTGGAAGGGAGACCTTTGTTATTGCGGAGGTTATTGTAGACGATTGTAAAATTTTGAGAATACCATGAGTGATACTAAAGTACATGATGCTACGAAATCGGTACATGCATAAGTAAGTGTGCCAAACGAGTATGTGATTACTATTCCTAAATCTTTTGCGAGTTTTAGTTACAAAGAAACTAATACTAGTAAGATAAATTTTCTACCACTTTAAGCCCATCATTTTGGGTAGCAACATTATTCGTATGACTTGGACCACTTTGCCTCTTCCAATCAGCACCAAAAGTCGCACCAGATTTAGAAAACACACTTTTAGGGCATAGGTTATCGTCATGACCAAATACCAAACAGTTAACACATCTTGGTGGTTTCCACTTACATTATACTTTAGTTGTATCTAATTAATAACCCGAACCATCCAAATAAGGAATAACAATCACCATAGTCTCTTTGAGAGGGCGATCATCCCTTATGTCAATCAATGCACACCGCAATTCAAATGAAACCAAGATTCCAAACACTTGGTGATCGAATACGATCGACCCTAGTTGGTGTACCGAGTCTAGTGGCAATGATACTCAACCCATCATCAGTAAACGCTGTAAACCGCAATATCATAGTTTGTGTATATTGAATGAATAATAATGTTTGGTACATCAAGATTATATAGGATACATAATGAGCCGAATATACAATGGGTCAATATTTATACTAATACTAATAGACTAACAGTCCCCCGCAGTTTGAGCGGGAGGAGACCGAACACTCAAGCTGTCGCGAAAATCAGTAAACAAGGCAGATGGTAACCCATTGGTAAAAATATCAGCATACTGAAACCGCGAAGGAACATGCAGAACTCGAACTTGACCAGTAACAACCAAATCACGAACAAAATGAATATAAATCTCAATAAACGGAAATGACCTTTAGCAAACAAAAAACAAGGTTTGTTTACTTTTTCCAACAGATTAGACGAGCGCCGAGGAGTATTAATTGCCAACAAGACCATAGGAGAAGAGGATGTAGCATCCACAAGCGAGTCTTGAACTTTAGACTTCATGCGCATCTCTTGCGTGGTCAACAAAGAACGAACCGTCTTGAGATCGGGAAAGGGTTCCCGACTAGCAATAACGGTTGAAATCACATCACACGTGTTAGGTAAGCCTTCAAGTGCAAACGTAACAATATCATCGTTACTAAGAGGAGAACCAAGACCATTCAAAACCAATGCAATTGACTCAATTTTCTAAAAGTATGCATCAATTGTTAAGTCCCCAAGCTTTAGATTACGTAACTCCGCCTTTAAAGCCATAGCTCGAGGGTGTTTATTGTCTTGAAAATCCCCTCAAGACACACCCACACCTCTTTAGCATATTTGAGATTAAGAGCAACCAACCGTTTTTGAAGATTCGAGGCAAGTGTAGAGAAGATCCAAGACCTAATGATGAAGTCAACCTTGAGCCATTCCGCATCCTTAGTCGGGGGTGGAGGAGGTGTAGTAGATGAGGACGTGGGTGGATCAACGAGATGATCCAAGATGCCAAATCCATGACAAATGTGAGAAAAATAATATACCCATGATGAGTAATTCATCTCATCAACATCAAGCTTAATCGGAACAAAAGTAGTCAAGTGATTCATCACCATAAGTTTATCCGATAATGTGAGGACAGGTGGGGGGAGTTGTATCCGTAGTCATTGTAGTGAGCGTTTAGGGTTTAGTAAATCGTCCTTGGTTAACAAACTGATCGAATAAAAAAACTTTGATAACACAGTGGTGAATAAAATACTGGTCGAATAAAGTGAAGTATTTAATGGTCGAATAACAAACTGATCGAATACAAAGTAGTCTTAATGAGTCGAATAAAATATTGGTCGACAGAAAAACTTGTATTGAGGGTTTAGGGAATCGTGAAAGGGTTTAATAATTGAATGTATAAAGGTTTAGTGATAACAAAATAATCGAATGTATAAAGGTTTAGGGAATCGTAAAATATTGGTTTTAATGATAACAAAGTGTGTGGAAAACTAGAAGGGGGGTTGAATAGTTTTGCCGATTTTAAGTTGATTTCAAAAACTTTAGATCCGATATTATGTGAAATCGTATGGATGTTGAGAACGTATAGATCTAGTGATAATGCAAGCAAATAAATAAAGTTAAGGGATAGAAATGACACAACCGATTTATAGTGGTTCGGCTACAAGGACACCTTCCTTGCCCTACTCCACTCCCCGAGTCACCTACTCGAGAGTTCAAGCACTATGTCAACAAACTCCTTCACTTGGCGGAGAAGCCTTCACAACGTTGCTTACACTTTTTCGGTACAAAGCTAGATACCGAGTCCGTAGCACGGTGGACCAAACCAACACAACTATTACACAACAAATATGTGAAATATGAAATACAAGATCTTCGCATGTAAATCTTATGGAGTGACAAATCAATCAAGGACCCTTGCTTGGATGACTTGTAGAATGCTCGTGATCTCGCCTTAGAAGGACCTATATGAGGATCACAAATAGAAAGAAAGAAGAACAACTCTCTAGATCAAGTGATCTATATGTTAGAAGAGAATGAGAGTGTATGAGAGATTTAGTAAGAAGAGGGGTGAGTTAGAATGAAGAAATGGCTCTCTATTTATAGGCAAAATTCTTCACTGTTCCCCGGATCCCACGGATCCCTTCCACTTGGGATCCGTCTAGTGTAATCTTAGGGATCCGTGGAACGCTCCTCTTTGCCCATGGGTTTTTTGGTTATGGGTCATGGGTTATGGGTTGGTCCATGGGTTTTCTTTAGATTCAATGTATCTAAGTATACATTGTATCTAGTCTACTTGGGTATGGTTTAAGATCCATGGGTTATGGTTTTTACCCATCCTAATAAACTATTACAACAAATGCTTAATTACTACATTTTGTATTTAAATGGCTATATGTAAATGCTTAACAAAAATAACATGTATCCTTATAATTATACTTAAGACAACATTATATTTGTTATCAACAAAACACAAAGAGATCGCAAAATATTAATAAACGGTTTATTTTTTACAAAGTGGTTTTTATTTGTATTAACAAAGGTTGGGTCTCTTAAGACCGGTAATGTATCACAAGAACCGCTTGTGAGTGATTCAATGGAAGCTAACGAGGTTGGTCCTACCCCTATTGTTGAGAAAATTGGAGAGTTTGAAAAGCTTCTTATTGATGGGAAAGCTACTCTTGTTGATGATGATGGTAATCCTATTAAAAAGGTTGATTATCTAGGTAATAAAAAGGATTTTCCGTCTACTTTTTCTACTAAGAGGGTTAACCCATTATCTAAGGTGGGAGAGATTGTTGATTCCGATAGTGATGAAGAGGAGGTTTTGGACACTTTTGATGAGTCAATGAAACTTTTTGGTGGTGGTCATGATCGTGAAGATGATTGTGATGACTATGCGGATCAGGTCTACGATCTTCCAGGGAATTTAGATGCTTATTATGACACGTATGGTATCAAGCTCCAAGGTCTTGGTAGGAAGTAATTTTGTTTTCATAATAGTCTAATGTTATCTTTTGAGTAGTGGTTTATTTTCTTGTTTAGAGAATATGAAGTTTCTTGTTATATAAGCTTTCCGCCTATGTAACGGGCTGAGATATGAGATTCACCCATATCCTTTGTACGTAAACGTTTTTTGGAGTTATATATTTACCGGGTCTTTGACTTTTTACCCAAAAAAAATATACCCATTTTAATTACAAAATTTGTCATATTTATCCATTTTACTAATTTATCTATTTTAATTTTTTTTTAAATACTAATAATAATTAATTCAAAATTTATAGACTATTTTACCCTTATTGGGCACCAATTATTACTAAACAATAAAAAATGCATTAATCCTCGATCTCAGTTATAATTTGTCATAGAATTTGAATTCTTTTCTTTAGTCATTGTGTTAAGGTGCTCCTTTTCGGTTGAAATTTGGGTCATCATGAGTTTTACCCACGAAAGGGATCTACCGGAATTTCAAATTAGCATCTAATTAAAGTGGCAAAATAAGATTTTTGATTGAGCGACTTCGGTTTAATCAACTTTCTCTTAATTATTATAGGATATTTGAGATATGGATAAGTGTTTGCTTGTCGACCCTGTTGGAAGTTTTAATCTGTTTAATCTTTGTTATACTTTTATTAAGTTGTTTAGTGTTTATTAAAGCCCATCTAGGCCTAAGTTACGTAAACCAAAAGTTTCATATGAAATTTGGGTCAAAATGGCGATTACATAAATGGTTAATATTAGGATATAACGTTTAGTTTTAGGGTTATGTTGTTTTAACCGTTGTATCACTTTGAGATCACAATGATTCGGTATGTATATATAGTTTTAGGATCTTTGTATTCAAAGGGCAACCCTTTTCATTTATCAATATCAATTATAGGGTTCAACCCATATCTTCTTTGTTTCATTATTTCTGATTCTTTGAGTGGTTAATTATACATGTTGGTTGTTTGATCATAATAATCCTGGAGACATCAAAACCTGTGTCGAATTCTTAACAGTGGCATCAGAGCCAAAGGGGATCAAGCAACACAACCAATTCATGTATCACCATCATTCAAGAATCAAAACCTGCGTCACATATCAATGAAAGAAAAAACGCATCAAGAAGAAGAGATGCCAATTGAAGAAGAAAGATTAGAGACGGTGGATTTAACCGAGAAGAAGGATGTTTTCAAGTGCTATTAAAGCACCAACAGGGTACCAAAACTCGAACAAAATTATGTTCTTGAGATGACTACAAATTTCGTAGATGATGGCTAGGAAGAAACCTGCCCAAGGCGTCACCAATTTGATCGAGTGACTGCATAAATTCCTACAACTTTGTAGAAGAGGGCTAAAAGAACCTGCCCCGACGGACCCAGTTAAGAAACATAGAAGACATCAATTTTTTTACAGGAAGAAGGCATCAAGGACAAGGGATTTACTTGCCATGAAGTCACAGATTTGAAGAAAAAAGAAACAAGGCATTAGGAACAAGAAGATTGGAAGAACACAAAGATTAACAGATTAGGGAGGAATTTGTTGGAAGTTTTAATCTGTTTAATCTTTGTTATACGTTTTTATTAAGTTGTTTAGTGTTTATTAAAGCCCATCTAGGCCTAAGTTACGTAAACCAAAAGTTTCATATAAATTTGGGTCAAAATGGCGATTACATAAATGGTTAATATTAGGATATAACGTTTAGTTTTAGGGTTATGTTGTTTTTAACCGTTGTATCACTTTGAGATCACAATGATTCAGTATGTATATATAGTTTTAGGATACTGTATTCAAAGGGCAACCCTTTTCATTTATCAATATCAATTATAGGGTTCAACCCATATCTTCTTTGTTTCATTATTTCTGATTCTTTGAGTGGTTAATTATACATGTTGGTTGTTTGATCATAATAATCCTGGAGACATCAAAACCTGTGTCGAATTCTTAACAGATACTAAAAATGCCTTGTTTTTTAACCAATTACCCAGCCCGTCCATGCTACCAACCTACTTGTGTGCTTGAAAGTTGAAACTAAAAGCCTTTGTTTGTTTACATCTCGGGTTTGTTATTTCATGCCCTTCTTGAGTTTGAATTTATATAGAATATCTAGACTTACGGGCATACCTTATTGATCGGCGTTTATTTGCCCACGAAAATTTACACAAAATCAAAACGAAAACACTGTGACATATTTGTTCCTGGGTAGGAAGACTACATTATATCTGATTGTCTATATAATAGACTGATGGAGATATATCCTAAGCAATGCACAAAAGAACGAGCATCCCTAAAGTTGTAGAGAAGCCAAATTAAATTAGATGAACAACAGTTTTGTAAAGGCATCCACTGCTATGAGCAAGATCATTATTATTGTCATACCCACCAGCTGGTGTCATGTTGCCCAGGGAATAGAATTTCATCATCCTCTTGAACGACATCTACTGCTTCCACATCCACTTTTTCCACGTGATCCACTGCTAATACCATTACTATTACCACATGACTGCTAACGTTAATACCATGGCTCCACTTGAACCACGTGATCCACTACGTGTCGTATACTATCACCAAAACTTACTCCACCACCACATAAACTTGATCCTCATCCTCTTGAAGCCCGTAAGTTCTGAGAAAGTCTGGTTTGCATTCGAAATTGATGGTATATCGCTAATTAATTAAGTAAGCAACGTGCTAGCAGAATTAACATCTTCATCTTTGTTATGTTCTAAAATATAGTCAAAAGTAATTAGAGATCATTAAAATAAGTGGGTTGTTATATATCACACAAGATCAACGATAATCAAATTAAAAATAGTATATTGACTATTCTAACACGTTGTAGAAATAATTACAGTATCATATAAATGAAACTAAAAGAATGTAATGTTACATAAAACTAACATGAAAGCACTGTGTTTCATGTCATTAAAAAATTAACATGCTAACATGCATTGCATATATATCTACTGCTACTACCTCCCTGATCTTGTACTTCATGATCAACTAGTACTACAGCCATGTATTGCACCAATACCACCTCCACCTCCTCTTACATGCACCGACAAAGAACGAGAACTCCCGGGGCACGATCATTAGGATTGTTGTACGCAGCGGTGGTGCGTACCTCCCGGAAAAATAATGACCTACATTGCTACCACCACGATATCTTGATCTTACTTCTTTATAACCAATTGCACCGGTAGCCTTGTCAATGGCGAAAAAGTCGGCACTATTATACGATGCATGAATATCGCTAATTAGGCAGCAAAGAGATAGCAAAATAAACATCATCTTCATCTTTAAAATTCTCATCGCTGATTTGTTCTGAAATTGAGAGATATAATTAGCAAGTGATATCGAGTAATTTTGTAACACGACAAAAATATGTTAACTAAACACTATCTTAGTTGAAGGTTTATTAAAATAATTAAAGCTTTTAAGAAGTTACCTCACGAATTCGATGGCGTACTCTTACCTTGGTATTCTTTGTCGCCAATAAATCTTGGTTTTCGACAATTTTTGTTTGTGAATGACTTGCATGGGATATGGTTTGTATTTATCTTGATTCTTTTCGAAAATAGAGTAAATAAATGTCAGCAAACAAGTCCTTAACAAAATACAACCCCTCGACTTCGTTAATGTCCCTTTCCTCCCCTTATATATACATTTATTTAAACTCAACCAAATATTATTAATCTTCCAATGTTTGTTAGCTTTTACATATTCATCTAATTGTAATTTTTCAAAATCATGTATGTTAGAAACGAAAAAAAGTATATCCCGTGAGTTGTAGTTGGTGAAGAAATATTTATTTTGTGGTTATTATATTAAGAGCAAGGAAAAGGAAAAAAATCATTGTCAATCCTTTTTTTTTTTTCTTCCCTCGACAATTTTTTCCACACCCTGATACAACCCATATCTCAGTATATATCTAACAAATGCTTCTAGTGAGAATTAAACCCACAATTTTTAAGTTGGAGGTAACTTATATACCAATAGAACAAAAAGTTTGGGTAAAAGCTAACAATTATCTAAAATATATACAATTTCAAATTTTATTTTGTAAGGACCAGGTGATCACATGCATGGCTTATAAAACACTAGACGAGTACTCGTGAATAACAACGGGATTTTATAGCGACAGATCATTTTGTGTTAAAAAAAAGTTTATGGGTTATAAATAAAAAATAATAAAAGTTTGAATATTTGGGGATTAAACAGAATGTTTTGAAACCCGGCTCGACCCGGGTGGTTCGACCGGTTGAACCGTTTTGGTCAAAAAACGGGTCAAATTAATAGTTTCTTTTTGAAATATATGTTTTCAACAGTTCCTTTTTTGGTTTCAACTTTTCACTTTTTATTTTTGGGTTTTTCCTTTATATATATAGCAAGTATAGCAGAGTACCCGCGCGTTGCGGCGACGGGTACCCTGTGACGATTAACGAAAAAATAGATCTCGATGAGACCTGATTCACCAATTTGTATCGGTTTTAACGGGTCCTCTCTGGTTCGTTTTCGGATAGCTTTTATTTGTTAGCCGAACCGGTGGAGACACCGGTTCCAGAATGAACCCATTGGTCCGGTCCGATTTTCAAAACTATATGTACCATCAACTTGTTAGCGTGTATGAAGCTTTGCGTGTTTTAATAATTTGTACAATGTATACAATAACATTTACTTTTCATTTTAATGTGTTTTAAAAATAACATTAATTAGTGTGTTTAATTATTTTATATTTTGGATTATGGTATTGGTGCAATTCGTGGCGGTAATGGCATTATTGAGCCATGCGGCATCCGTGGAGGTGGTATTGTTGCAAGACATGGCTGTAGTAGTAGTTGATCTATATTCAATGTTTGCATGTTGATTATTGTTAACGATATGATACACACGTAGTTCTTTCATGTTTGAGTTTGATTTATATGATGATGTGATTGTTTCTGTATCGTGTTACAATAGTCAATATACTAATTTTAATTTGATTATCGTTGATCTTATATGATAACAACCCACTTATTTAAAAGATCTCCAATTACTTTTGATTGTACATAGTTTTGGTGGATCACATGCATGGTTCTATTCTAGTATCGTAGTAGCGATGGATCGAATCATGTGGAAATTGAAATTCTATTCTCGTGGCAAAATGACACTCACCATCTAATTTGACTTCTACAACTTCGTGCATGCTCGTTCTTTGTCCCATGCTTGCGATATATCTCTATGATCGATTGATTGTACTTCTGCATGTATAGACAACCGGATGTATTATAGTCTTCGTGCCGGCCGAAATATAATATGTCACGTGTTTTGGTTTTGATTAGGGCGGTTTAGGGAGTGCAAGAGGTGCGATTGCACAGGGCCACCGCTTGATGAGGGCCACCAAATTTAATTTCATGCACCTCTATTATATATATGAACACAATATGAGACTCGAGCTTAATTAATTCATGCACTACTTATTCATATTTATATTATGTGTGTGTTTGAGGACCTTTTTATAGTAATGGCACGGAGCCACTAAAATCCACGAGACGACCCTGGTTTTGATATTGTATAATTTTTTGTGGGAAAATGCGTACACTCGATCAATAAGCACACAAAAGTCTTAATATACTATATAAATTCAAATTCAACGAAGAGCATGAATTAACAAACGAGTGATGTATATCGAGTCGTGGCATATTCTTTAGAGTCTTATCAATATTTTAGCAATAATTTTACTAAAAGCTAGCAAAAGTCAGAAAGAAAAAAAATCAAATTATGAAACATGTTACAAATTCTGAAACATCATGATCGGTGCTAGTCTTTTGAATCCAAAACTCTTGAAATGCTATGTGAAACAACTGTCAAAAAAAAGTTAGTATATAGAACAAAACTGAATTGTATTAAAAAGTGCTATGTTAATTCTATACTTTGGACTACTACTACAATGACCATCAAATACAAACCTGATAGGCCCATTTTTAGAAGTGTTTGGCTAAGCTATTGTATTTACATACAACAATATGATACTAATCATTAGAAATCAAATGGGACTCGAACTTAGAATCACATGATAAGTGATTCCACCCTTATCTAACACGCCACATGTATAACTAATGTTAAAGTCTTGACTTATTTTATCAGTTTTGTGTGAGGGCAAAATACTAACTTTAAAGAAATTTACACAGAGCACGTTACGTTGTGTTTCTTAGTTTTATTTTTGAAAGAAGAAAAAAGAAGTGGGAAGAAAACAAAATAAATTCGCGTTCTTAAGTTTTTTAATGAAAGAAGAGAAAAGAAGAGGAGATGAAATTTGGCTAAACTTCTCTCCAAAACTTTCTTTCCAAAAGTGAGACGATTTGGAGAGAAGTTATATTTGGAAGCTTTTAATAAATTTAATTCCTTAAATAACCTAATATAAAAAAAACTTTTGATATAATAAAAGGTATAATTGTAAAATCATTGGTTATCTCTTCTTTTCTCTTTTAACTCGGGAATATAACATAAAAAATTAAATGTCATTCGACTCCTCTTCTTTTCTGCCCATTT
Source organism: Chrysanthemum lavandulifolium (assembly GCA_022545495.1). Taxonomy (NCBI): domain Eukaryota; kingdom Viridiplantae; phylum Streptophyta; class Magnoliopsida; order Asterales; family Asteraceae; genus Chrysanthemum; species Chrysanthemum lavandulifolium. Next base: position 54,550,605 of record CM040240.1, read on the forward strand.
TTAACTTTTCTCTTTTTTCCTTTCATCTCAAAAACTTGGGAACAAAGTGTAAAACATGGAGGAGGACGGAGGGAGGGGGAGCGACACTCTATGCCCACCAAGATAAAACTAGCAACATACAAATAAATCAATCGGTGATGGTGAATACGTGAGAAGAATAGATGCTTTATTGAGAATAATGTATGAAGAGGTTCTAGTTTCATATCATTAAAATTTTTTAAGAACCTCTACTAATAGCACAAATATTACATATAAAACCAAGGCACCGACCTGCAAAAGTCACTGGGTACAACAATCACAGACAACGGTAATCTCACAAAATAATATACTTAATACAATATATTTAAGAACCTCTAAGTGTTCTTTTGCGACACTCCCTTTGCCAAAAAACTAATCGATTTTTAATGTTTCAACAACTACAATCCTTAACCGATTATTCCATTCATTCGTCTATTTAAATTATTTCTATCGATTCTTTAACCGTTTTGACCAAGGTTTTGACTAGTTCGGTTTATATAGAGTTAGGGTTTTATTAAACCACTTTTATATTACTGTTCTGATATTTGACTTGAGATTGATGATGGTTGCTTATCGTTTCTTAACCCTTTATCAATCAGTGGTCTTTTAGGGTTTAGATCTTCTTTATTCGTTGCTGGTCATTCTTGGGTTTATTTGTGCTAATCTCTATATTATTGATGTTGATGCGTTGCTATTATATTATTGTTGGTCGTTCTTGTCTGTTGTGTTTTTACTGATTGGAATCGTGTGGTATTGACTTTGGTTCATGGTGTAATGGAGAGGGGTTTTTTAGGGTTTGGGTGGGAGTTGGAAGAAGAAAAAGAAAAAAGATAGTCGTATGGTGATAAAGATATGAGTGCCGATTCGGGAACTTCGATTTCGATTGCGATGATGTTGGTTTTCCTCCTTTTAAACCTAGTCGCAATGTAGTGTGTCTTGTGAAAAGCGTGGTATGTCTAATGCATATGTAGCGTTGACCCTAATCTTACTTCTTTGGCGGGTAAGATTGATAACATTGAAAAGTAAATTCAGAGGGTAAACTAGAGTTGTTGGGTGATGACGGTCTACCATTAAAACCTAATAATGTAGGGGCTGATCCAAATATTGTTGACGTGGGCGTTGCTTCACATGAGCAAGTTAATTGCTACTAATATTGGTAACGTTCAACAGGGCGTTTCACGGGGAGATGTTGGTAACCAAACTGATAGTAATCCAAGTTTGAATGAGGATAATGGTGTGCATGCGACTGAAACTCAAACTGGAAGTGAGACCTTTGTTATTGCGGGGGTTATTGTAGACGCTTGTAAAAGTTTTGAGAATGCCATGAGTGATACTAAAGTACATGATGCTACGAAATCGGTACATGCATAAGTAAGTGTGCCAAACGAGTATGTGATTACTATTCCTAAATCTTTTGCGAGTTTTAGTTACAAAGAAACTAATACTAGTAAGATAAATTTTCTACCACTTTAAGCCCATCATTTTGGGTAGCAACATTATTCGTATGACTTGGACCACTTTGCCTCTTCCAATCAGCACCAAAAGTCGCACCAGATTTAGAAAACACACTTTTAGGGCATAGGTTATCGTCATGACCAAATACCAAACAATTAACACATCTTGGTGGTTTCCACTTGCATTATACTTTAGTTGTATCTAATTAATAACCCGAACCACCCAAATAAGGAATAACAATCACCATAGTCTCTTTGAGAGGGCGATCATCCCTTATGTCAATCAATGCACACACGCAATTCAAATGAACCCAAGATTCCAAACACTTGGTGATCGAATACGATCGACCATAGTTGGTGTACCGAGTCTAGTGGCAATGACACTCAACCCATCATCAGTAAACTCTGTAAACCGGATTATCATAGTTTGTGTATATTGAATGAATAATAATGTGTGGTACATCAAGATTATATATACATAATGAGCCGAATATACAATGGGTCAATATTTATACTAATACTAATAGACTAACAGTCCCCCGCAGTTTGAGCGGGAGGAGACCAAACACTCAAGCTGTCGCGAAAATCAGTAAACAAGGCAGATGGTAACCCATTGGTAAAAATATCAGCATACTGAAACCGCGAAGGAACATGCAGAACTCGAACTTGACCAGTAGCAACCAAATCACGAACAAAATGAATATAAATCTCAATAAACGACAATGACCTTTAGCAAACAAAAAACAAGGTTTGTTTACTTTTTCCAACGGATTAGACGGGCGCCGAGGAGTATTATTTACCAACAAGACCATAGGAGAAGCGGATGTAGCATCCACAAGCGAGTCTTGAACTTTAGACTTCATGCGCATCTCTTGCGTGGTCAACAAAGAACGAACCGTCTTGAGATCGGGAAAGGGTTCCCGACTAGCAATAACGGTTGAAATCACATCATACGTGTTAGGTAAGCCTTCAAGTGCAAACGTAACAATATCATCGTTACTAAGAGGAGAACCAAGACCATTCAAAACCAATGCAATTGACTCAATTTTCTAAAAGTATGCATCAATTGTTAAGTCCCCAAGCTTTAGATTACGTAACTCCATCTTTAAAGCCATAGCTCGAGGGTGTTTATTGTCTTGAAAATCCCCTCAAGACACACCCACGCCTCTTTAGCAGATTTGGGATTAAGAGCAACCAACCGTTTTTGAAGATTCGAGGCAAGTGTAGAGAAGATCCAAGACCTAATGATGAAGTCAACCTTGAGCCATTCCGCATCCTTAGTCGGGGGTGGAGGAGGTGGAGGAGGTGTAGTAGATGTGGACGTGGGTGGATCAACGAGATGATCCAAGATGCCATATCCATAACAAAGGTGAGAAAAATAATATTCCCATGATGAGTAATTCATCTCATCAACATCAAGCTTAATCGAAACAAAAGTAGTCAAGTGATTCATCACCATAAGTTTATCCGATAACGTGAGGACAGGTGGGGGGGGGAGTTGTATCCGTAGTCATTGTAGTGAGTGTTTAGGGTTTAGTAAATCGTCCTTGGTTAACAAACTGATCGAATAAAAAAACTTTGATAACACAGTGGTGAATAAAATACTGGTCGAATAAAGTGAAGTATTTAATGGTCGAATAACAAACTGATCGAATACAAAGTAGTCTTAATGAGTCGAATAAAATATTGGTCGACAGAAAAACTTGTATTGAGGGTTTAGGGAATCGTGAAAGGGTTTAATAATTGAATGTATAAAGGTTTAGTGATAACAAAATAATCGAATGTATAAAGGTTTAGGGAATCGTAAAATATTGGTTTTAATGATAACAAAGTGGTTTAGTAATCGAATGTGTAAGGATTTAGGGAATCGTGAAACAAGGAAGGTCGACAACACACTTGGTCGACAAACAATCAAACACACCTCGACAACACACAAGGTCGAGAAACAATAATGCTAAACGAATAAAAAAATTGCGGAAGCAGAGAGTGGATCGGTTAGGGTTGATACCATGTACGTTTGTGCATATTGAATGAATAATAATGTTTGGTACATCAAGATTATATAGGATACATAATGGGCCGAATATACAATGGGTCAATACTTATACTAATACTAATAGACTAACAAATGAGTGAAGTGTAGCCCGACGTTTGCTCAAGAAAAAAAACATAGTCTGGTTTTTTATGCAAATTTTATATTTTTGGATCAAACTATGAGAATATAGCTATATGATACATGTGTAATTTTTGTTTTTTTTAAACTTTAAATATATCAAAATGTTTTTCATATGTTGTGGCTAAATCTAGAAAAATTCATGTCTTTTTTATTAAACATTATTAAAAAGAGAAATAATAATAATCAAATTATTACCTAATAAAAAAACATTCTTTTTTCAGAAATACAAAAGTTTTCACTTAAGATTCTCTTTTATTATATAAAAGATATGCAAAGTAACTATGTTTAAGGTAAATATAAATGTACTGTTAAGTTGTATCTTAATAAACAACCACTTTTAAATATAACTATTATTAACTAACTTTATGTACAACTAATGCAACTATGAAACGTAAATAAGTACTGTCATGAAATAATAAACAAGTTTGAAAAGTAGTCTATTTGAGTCACTAAAATATAAAAATTACACAACAATAAACACACTCTTGAAACTTTGAAGGAATTTATAATCAACTTAAAATAACTAAATTGAAACAAATCTCAAACTTGTTTATCATTTCATGAATTTCACCGATTATATAACTTAGATTATGAATTCATAAATCTTATTGCTTTGAGATTCGAAATGTGGAGGTACCTTTACCGTCACATACTAGCTCTGTCCACCACGAGTTAGCGACATAAAGTGCGAATAAAGGTAGTTCAATTTAAATTGTACTTAAAAAAAAAAAAAGAAACCAGCTTATAAGGTTGACGTTGTACGGATTTTTCGGCCAAAAAAGAAGCTTGTAGATATAGTGAAGTGAACTCTCAAGTCGGAAACTCGGGGAGTAGAGTAAGGCAAGAAAGGAGATTCGTTACCGACCACCATAAATCATTGTGTTGTGGTTTGATCTTTCTTTCATTTACTTCTTGCATTGCATTTACTTTTATACATTGTCTTTGCAAAAAATTCACAATAAGTTTCGAAACTAAAATTTTAAAAAGCTAAAACTAATCAACTTCACTCTAGTTTTTCACAATACAATTTGGAGAATTATATCACAACTTGATTTTCTTAAAAATTGTAAATCAAATTTGTAATTTATAGATTTGGTTCACTATTTTTTTTATGTATAATAGTGAATCAAGTTAAAAATTATGAATCAATGTCTTAAACAAATTCATCTCAGTTTCCTTCTCAATATAAGCTTTCTTAGTGAAACCCCAGCCATGAATAATCAGTGTGTCGAATCATCGCGTTATAAAAAGATTGATATTATTTTCGTTTAAGGTTTTGCCTCATATGGCTATGGTTATGCTTACCTTATGAAACTGCATAAAAATATTAACTCACGATTCATCTGCTCAAAAAATAAATAACTCAAAATTCCCCGAATAGATAGATATACAATTTTAAAATATAGTATGAATGCGATAATTTAAGGGATTTATAACCAAAAAACCTTTAAATTTATTCAACTAGCTTATAAACCCGTGGAATCACGGAATTTTTAAGAAATTATTCATTAAGGGTTGGTGCATACATAAATTAACAAATTTCAACAATCGCATATAGGTTCAATTATTTTGTGCTCTGGTGACTTTTGCGAACCCTTCTATCCCTAAAAATCGATTACAATCTGCTCTATTAATCATGTTCTCTTGTTCTAATCTGTCTTAGTTACTCAATTACATTCGTGTGTTGATTGATTGTTACAGTTTATTGCGATTCAACTGATTTTTAGGGTTCCTTGTTTCGTTTTTTTCTTAGGGTTTCACAAAAGTTGGTTAGCTTCTATCATCTTATGCGACCTTAATCATGGATTTTGGTTAGTTTTTTGTGCTTTGATTCATGCCTTAGTTCATCTAAGGACCTCGTTTTGTTGAAGTTAGACGTGGAACTTCGTGTTACTTAGGGTTTAGAATTTGGTTTGTTGATTTCATGGTTTTAGGGTTTCGGTACTGTTTTCTATTTGCTTGCTTATTATGGATAATCGGGGAGGTGTTGATAGTAATGAACAAGATTGTAATGATACATCTCAGCCACTTAATGATTGTCTTGATTCTTCTATGATTGGAGCTGCTATGTCAAGGGATACAGCTGGTCATTATGCGAATGACCCTACTATTAGTCTTGGTGAGTCGATTATTCAATCGACAATGAACCCTAATAGTAGGAAGGATGAGTTTACTGGTATTGCTTCTGGTTATCGTTCTGATGGACAAGTGGAGCCGGTTTCACTTGGTTCAAGCCCTAGTCATGACGCACTTTCTCATGACACACTAGAGGGTCATGATACTTTATTGAAAATTCGTGCTATTGAAAAACAAATCTTTGAGGGAAAACTTGTTCTTGTGGGTGACGATGGGAGACCATTAAAACCAGGCGTGACAGTGGATGCTACTACTTCTATTGGGGCTAATCCATTTGAGCAACTTAAGGTGCCGCAGTCACGGAAGGAGCTAGAGGAGATGCTTACTGCTATTGGTTATTATTCAAAACCTCCTCAAGATACGTGTGGTCCTATGGCTTCTAATGGTAATTTTACTAGTAGTCCTAATAATACTAATGATAAGGTTGATACGAATGCACATGGGGCTGTTGGTATTGAGAAGGTTGGTGCATTGAAACAACCTTCTTCATCATATCTTGGTGTTACTTCTCTCGAACCCACGAAAGACACGTCTAACTTTCGTAGGTTGGAGTGTAGTCGAAAGCTAATGGTGTAGATCTTTCCGCACCGATGAAAGTGGTTGAAGAGGTGAACACTAGATTTGAGAATACTTTGTATGGGTATTTCCTTGGTCAACGCCTTGCTTTTCTGTTGTTGATTACTTTGTACGCAATGCGTGGGCTAAGTTTGGTATACAAAAGGTAATGATGAATGCAAAGGGTTCTTCTTCTTCAAGTTCAATTCAAGAAAGGTGTTGATGATGTTCTTGAAAACGGACCTTGGTTGATTAGAAATGTACCTATTATTCTTAAACCATGGACATTGAACACCAACTTACTTAAAGAGGATTTGACCAACATCCCGCGTGGGTTAAATTCCATGATGTTCTGTTGCTATGTTCTCACGATGATGGCCTTAGTCTCCTTGCCACATTGATAGGCACGCCAAAAGGTTAGATGCTTTCACTAGCCAAATGTGCAAGGACTCGTGGGGCCGTAGTAGTTTTGCTAGATGCATGATTGAAGTGAAGTCGGATGTGATGCTTAGGGACAGTCTTACTGTTTAGATATCGTTACTTGATGGGTCGGGTTCGACTATTGAGAAGATACGGGTTGAATATGAGTGGAAACCACCTCATTGTGATAAATGTAAGAATTTTGGTCATACTCTTATTGAATGTCATAAAGTTGTTGAACCTCCTGCTCAGCCTACTAAGCGTGTTAATGATGGTTTCAAAACGGTTAATAACAAGAATAAGGGAAAGCAAGGTGGGTCAAGGAGGGTTTACTAAACCTGTTGTGGGTAAGCAATTTCAATATCAACCCAAAAAGACTCCTCCTGAACCTAAGAAAGTGGAAGTCACTAAGAAGAATGCTTCTGATGTGGCTAGTTCGAGTGGAACAAAGATTTCTACATCTAACCAGTTTGATGCTCTTAATAAGGAATATACGGATGCGTTTGGTAGTCCTTCTAATGACACCAACAAGGATGTGGATTCTGGTCATACAATGGAAGTTAATGAAGATAAGTCTACTAAGACAGGTACTGCATCACAAGAACCCCTTGTGAGTGATTTGAAAGAGATGGAGTCGGATGTGGCTCCTAATACTAGTGATTCTTGTAATCCGCCCGCCTCTTCTACTAAGAGAGTTAATCCTTTTTCTAAAGTGGGAGATATCGTGGTTTCTGATTCTGATAATGAGGTGGTTGCTAACCCATTTGATGAGTCTGCTAACTGTTCGGTGGTGGTGGCCAAGAATTTGAAGATGTGTATGATGACTATGATGACTATGCGAAGGTGTTTATGATCTTCCAGGAATTTGGATGCCTTTAATGCCATGTATGGCACCAAGCTTCAAGGTCCTAGGAAGTAATTTTTTGTTTTGTCCTATGTTATCATTTGATTAGTGGTTTGTTTTCTTGTTTAGAAAATAGGAAGTATCTTGTTATGTAAGCTTTATGTCTATCTAACGGGCTGAGATATGGGATTTCACTCATATCCATTGTACTTAAACGTTTCTTTGGTTAATATATTTATCAGGGTGCAGGATTACTCCCCATTACCCAAAAAAATAATGCGTAATATGTGAATGAAACGATACAAAATTTAGGTTATAACTATTAAAATAATAAGCATGCATTTATCGTCTTATCCAACTGGTTAATAGTCTTCAAGAGGGAAGGTATGCAGTCAACGTCAAACACTCGAGTAGCCCATGATCATTCCGTGAACACCTAAAACTTTTAAAAATGTCAAACTAAAAGGAAGTTGTTTATAAGAGTATATATAAAGAAAGTTAAAAATAGTATAAAACATGTCTTTCATGTAGTTTTACATTACATACTTGTTGAACATTGATCATAGACCTTGAAGTACTTCCTTGTAGACAACGTTTGTAGTACTTTTTGAGATTTTACCATCTTTATCACAAATGCCAACTTTGAAACCTCTTTGGTTTTGACCCTGGAAACGGAAACGTATAGTTGTCCATGTGTGAAAACTGGTATGCCAGATACAAACCAACCTTTGAAAGTGATTGATCTTGGCTCTTGTTTATTGATATAGCAAATGAAATGGACACGGGATATTGTTTCCTTACGATCTTCAGCGGTAAAAGTTTATCAAAAGGAGTAACACCGTCTTTCCAAATTGTGTTCCATTTATTATCTTTGCTTCCATCGAAGTTTTTACTAATCTAACAACTTGAAATCTTGTTCCAATTATTAAGAACTTAAAAGTCTTCGTTTTCGGGGACGGAAAAGTTAGTGCTAAAGTAGTTTTTATGTCCTCGCAGTATCAGTCAAAATAATTCCTAAAAGTTCATCCATGGACGTAAAATGGGTGAGCCGGGTAATGGCTTAAATGTCACAAATTGTAAGCTTATTAATTGATAGCTTAATAGCTTGTAACTTATCCAACCTACATAGGGTATGTATGGCAAAAATAGATTATGCTGGTGCTAGTGTTGTTGCTGAAAAAGATTATAAAAAGAGATTATTTTTATAAGCTACATGAAGTAACCTTTTATTTTCAGAGATTATGAAAGATTATTTTTTTAATAATCTCTTATTAGTTCTGTCTGCTAAACAAATATTATTTTTTAAGTAGCTTATTTTTTTCAATATTATATATGTCCAAAATCTATTTTTAAATAATTGTGAACAAAAAAAATCACTTTTGACACCTGCAATTTTTCGTCTCTGCTGCTAAGCCAACAAATCCTACGTTTGCATACTTCGAATGTTGGGATTCAGTGATCTATTTGTTTGGATGATAGTAAAAAAATATTGTATTCTAAACTGCTTATTTAGAAATCCCAATAAATACCATGGTGCACTAACAAAAGTTTCAACGTCACGTGCGGGTTCTAAAGCTTTAATGTGTTACGAAGTTGCACAATGTATAATATATATACAAATAATACCTTGGAAAAGTACTTCCGAGATTCTTAGCGCAGTACAAAATAGTGTCAAGAGCATCTTTAAAGTTTCCGGACGTTTCTTTTTTAATAACCCGCGATAATGTATCATGAATAAATTGATGGAATGTCTTATTTTTGGCACATTTACTGATGAACATATCAATTTGGTATATTTTAAAATTCTAGCAGGCCAAAAGAGTACTTTAAGAAAATTGGTGAATTAAATCTTGTAAAATGGGTCAACTTCCTAATAGATCAATGTAAAATGTACAAAAGTGGTTAAAATTATGAACCTAAATTTATTTCTATGAAGACTAACTATTAGCCATTTGGACCGAGTTGGTTGAACTCAGATGATTAAACATAAAACACATTAAAAATAATAAATAAAATCTTTAACCAATAATAAATATAATGCTTGACTAAGGGCCTTACCAAGAGAGGATGTTTGGAACAGCCTACTTTTCAAGCTCCATACGAACCTTTTCCAGCTTGCTCGTTTACGGCTGTTAAATTCATCCAAGCTTAATAACATTCATCAATCTTACGCACACATCGAGTACCGCTCTTGTATCCTCTTCTCATACTTTTATACTGATTGCTTTTACTTTAGTTTCTTCTGCAATATTCAATATTCAGTTTGTGTCATTTATTAGCAAGATAGCATTAATGTACTAATAAAGATCACACTCGAACTGAAGGAATCTCTATATTGCAGCACCAATTTTGACATTTATGATAATCATGATCTGCATCATAGTTTGTCTGTACATCAATGATATCAAGTCAAGCATTTTGTTACAATTACAGTTACAAAATTAAAATGCAAACTCGTAAGAATTTTTGCATACAAAATGGAGAAAACTGGCAAATTATGAGTGAGCTTTTATCATTCATGTAAAAAATCGTATATTTCAAGCTCAAACTTCTTGAAGTAAAACTGAAGCATAGTGGGTATAACCGACCATTCAACTTTAGGGGGTTCCAAAACGGTTAGACTTTTGCGTGTGTCAACATTTTTGGGTCACCCGAATTACTTTCGGCTAACATCTTAATTTTTGAACAGTGTAAAATATGATCATTGATATTAACTCATTTCAACAGTGATCTCACCTTTTTTAATGCTGACATGTTTATAAGGATTGATAATCCACTTTGGAACTTGTTTTATACTTTCATTCGACTTCTCGACCAAATCATATTTTCACAAAGGAAGTCTATTTCTTTACTTAGATGAATTATCAGTATATATCAAACGGAAGTACATGACCACTCATGTATTGATGTTGGTCAATCTAACATCAAATGCTAGAAAAAAAAAATAAGTGATGTAATGTGTATAATGGTATTGTTAACGATTCTATTTTTAGAGGCACAAAACATTTTACTAAAATCTTTTGCTAATGCATGAGTAAAACAAAAGGACAAGAACACAATATATTTTGAAGCCGACTGAAAATAATAAACAAAGGGTGATACACACTTACAAAAATGATTGCAACTTTTCGATTTCATGAACATAATTGTATTTATTAAATGCGCACAAATAATTTGCAAAACAAAAAATGAGCATCGAGACCATGTCACAACCATGGTACATGTTAAAAATTGAAAGCCTAATCATCATAGTTGAATCATAACCTTATGTGTTTGAAAGCTAAAAAGAGTACAATGTGTATATGCATAATAAGTTCTATGTATACAAATCATACGAAAGTTTTCCACACTTGGTACGCATCTTAACTACATATAATAGGTGTATGGTCAAATCTTAAAAGTGAAATCTTAATTTTTGGTCAAACTTGAAAAACACATTCAAATACAAAGTTGGACAAAACATTTCTTTCTAAATACACATTCACTCGTGTATACATACACAAGATGTGAAGAGTTGACTAATTCTTTGTATTCAAACTTAAATCCTAATAGGTAACACATTTATATGGAAAACATCTACAGCTAATGTATATGTATACACAATTAGCAAAGATACGGTTTTTGAAAACAATACAAGAATCTTAACTACATATAATAGGTGTATGGTCAAATCTTAAAAGTGAAATCTTAATTTTTGGTCAAACTTGAAAAACACGTTCAAATACAAAGTTGGACAAAACAATTTTTTCTAAATACACATTCACTCGTGTATACATACATAAGATGTGAAGAGTTGACTAATTCTTTGTATTCAAACTTAAAATCCTAATAGGTAACACATTTATATGGAAAACATCTACAGCTAATGTATATGTATACACAATTAGCAAAGATACGGTTTTGAAAACAATACAAGAATATTTATATTTAATACTTTCCAAATCATTATCCTATTTTTTACTATATAAACATCATAATTCTTATTTTCATTTTCAACTTGTGGTATTGTTAAGTAGAAGTAGATGGAGATTAATTATTAAAAAATATTGATGATGATCTTGAGGTTAGTACATTGTAATCTCTTATTTATCTTTTTCTCATATCTTTACTTCATGGCATAACACCTACTTGTGCAATGTTTTTGTTTGTTTGTAAACAGCTTCACCCCCCTCCAACGCCAACTGTTGAGAATCGAGTTTTGATAGTTGGTCGGAAAAGAATTTACAGTTTGATTGATGAAAGTGACAGTAGTGAAGAACAAAACATTTTGTTTCATCTCAATAAACGATTAATTCTCGATGACATGGTTTCCTTTTCATTACGTATATACATATAATTTGTCTATGACATCAGTTTCCTTGCTAGCCCAATCATCCAAATAGTAATTCATTATCCGAACTTTGGCTATACCATCAGGATCACATGCAACATATTTTTTCATTTGTCTAACTTTACTCATTTTACTATTTTGTGTATATCTAAATCTTGAATATATGGTTATGTGTGATATTTTGAGTCATTTTGTAACATATACTACCAACTGATAAGAGGATATCTTGGGTGCATATACGTACATGCTAACTTGCTACAATAACAGTGAAAAAACAACTTATCAAAAGGTAACTCAGAAAAGGGCCTATGAATTACCCATCACCAATTATGAAAAACAAGATTCTTTAAAAACAACATACAACATAACGTACTCATGCATACCACTTATTCCATGCAAATTAATATTTTATGTACTAATGCAAGTAAATCTTTTAAAATTATGTTACATTGTTCCATACTTCCATTGTTAAAACTTAACAATATATACATAATCACCAACTCTATATAAACATATACATAACTAAACATATACATAACGTCAAAATCTACTTCCAAGGTACATTGATCCTTAGGCCTGCAATGATGGATTTGAGTAACACATTCGCGCATGAATCAAATCTTTTTGAAAATCAAGATGTCAACATGCTTGACCAAAGTGTACCCACAAATGTTATTGTAATGTTTTTGAAAGTCAATACGTCTACATACTATTAAAGGATGTGGTTTCATAAGCTTATGTTGAACTACTTGTGCTTATTAGGTTACTCGCTAATACATGTTTTGAATCACAAACATGTGTTGTTTAATCAGTGACCTAACCAAGTAATCATTTGGTTTAATTTATGTGTTGTTTAATCATGCTATCGTTTTATATATATGGAAACCAACACAAACTCACATATAATTGATGTTCATATTGATGTCGAACAACTTTCCGAAGCAACAATAGCTCAAATGGATCGGATATGGCCATATGGGTATACTTGGTTCGTCATTGTTTGACATAACAGACTCTGCGGAACATAGAATCGAAAGTGACACCAATGTTGTTGAAGGTTTGATAAAGCTTGTTTTACAGAAGATACAAGATAATGGCAAAATGGATGGAACAACTGAAACCATTTACCAAGTAGCCTTTTATGTTTAAAGTTGCACATGATTTTCGATTATATATGTTTACCTTATCAAAAATCTTAAGTTATTATTATATGAATCACTTTACATCCTAAGCAACATATCTTTATTGTGCATGTATGTGTCTGCATATACATGTGAAGAAGCTCCAACTGAGCCATCTAATGTGGCATGTCCTTTATAATATAATCAATTACATGATCCCTTATGAAACTGTAAGGGTTTATTCCAATTTGTAAAGTACGTCAAGTATGCAATTTTATGTTTCTTTCGACAGGTCCATATTGGCATCTTTACTCAATTAAATGTTTTCAAACTTTACTAATTTCTTTCCACTATCTATAATTGTGATTAATTTTTTTCGAACTTTACTAATTTGTGACAAAGTATTCCAGGCATTGATACATCATGACTAATACAATGTATAAGTTTAAGTAATTTTAGGTGATATTTTTCTCCATACGTTCAACTTGTGTATCCTACGTTTAATTTTGTGATAGATATCCACACTTTCAATTTCGGACCATTTTTCGTATGATCTTAATAACTATTTATAAAGCATGTATACAAATTCTTGAAACTTAAATTTATTTGAAAAAAAGAGTAATGTTATTTTTAAATAGGAAGTAACAACTGGAAACTAGGAAGTAACAACTTGAAACTATTACACGGTTTAAAATAATAAGTAAATTTGATAGTTTTCAAATATTTATCTTAATCTCTATTATATAAATATTATAATATTTTTGTTACTTTTGTGGTAATTCATAATCAAGGACGGAACCAAGACAAAATAACACTTGGTGCACAAAATTTTTTGAACCGTAATATAATAGATTTAAATCAATGGACCGGTGCATTTAAGATGCATTTAGAAAAAATCGATGTTTTTTTTCAAAAATTAACAGTATATCGAAAAATTTCATGAGGTTTCCGGAAACCCGCGGGAACCCCCTGGTTCCGTCTCTGTTCATAGTTAAGTTGAGGAAAAGTTGAATCAAAAAAATGTTGATGTTGATGTTTAGGTTAGCACATCGTGATCCTTTATTTATCGTTTGTTGTTTCAATGTTTTTGTTCATGATCATTTATATAACACTTACTTGTGCATTATTTTTATTTGTTTATATACAACTTCATCATGCCTTTCTAAAATATATACAGCTTCATCCCGCTCCCAATCTCAATCCGTTTTTTAATCCGAATTTGTTAAACTGTAACTGATATAGTTATTGTCATCTCAGATAATGATGACGATGATGATGAAGAAGAAGAAATTCCAACACCAACTGTTGAGAATCAAGTTTTAGTAGTTAGACGGAAAATGATTTATAGTTTGATCGATGAAAGTGAAAGTGTTAAGAATTATTTTTTTGGTTGAATTATCGCATGATACAAACCATTGCAATTACATTTTGATATTTTCACGTTTATGTATAAACGTTACACGAAATACTTAATCACAATATCGCAAATATAGTTGTTTGCAGCTAGAAAATCCGTTTGCAATTACATTTTGATCTTTTCACGTTCTATTTTGAACGTTATACGAAGCACTTACCACAATATCGCATATCATTAATTTTCTGCCGCTAAGAACCTCCGTTGCTCAGCACGGGTACTCGCCTAGTAAACTAAAACAACAAAATCACAGTATTTTGTCCATCTACAAAAAAGCCTAAAAGGTAAATCATACAAAGTTAAAACGAAAACAAAAAGTAATTCATGAATGTGATTTCCCCAAATTCTTTTCTAGGGTTCTGGTAGAACACAATTTGAACATAATCAACGGATAATATATTATAATTAAATCGAAACCAAATAATTGCAATACATAACTACTAACTCTAAGCCATAAATATTATATTAACTCGGTACTTACCAATTGTTCGACGTGGACACCATAGAAATCACTGGCACAGTCATAGAACGAAAATCTTTTGTGTAGTGATTATGAATCGGGCATATTTTTGAACCATAATGGTGTTTTGATTTGCAATCATGGTATGGTGTTTTGAATCGGTGATTAAGGGAGCTTGTAGAGGAAGATTAAAACTGTTGATTTGAAATTGAATGCATCAAAGAAGAATCGTACATAAGAAATTACTTTACTAAAATATCAATGCGATGTGTCATAAATAATAAACCGTAACTTATTTTTGGTGGTTTTTTTGAATTGGCTAGAATTAATGGTGGAATTGTAACTGATTTCGTTTGAATGAATTGTTTTAATTTAAATTGTATGGAAGAAGCTTTGGATTTAATTGAAGTATCTGTATAGGACTTGTGCATACCAAAACTGCTGTCCAATAAGAATGAAGACTCATCAGAAAATTAATTGCATTGGGTGCTTTATTAGGTGGTACAAAACTCTTGTTTATTATATTACTAGCCTATAGACCCGTGATAAATCACGAGTGGCTAATAAAATATATAATAAGAGTAATGATCAAATAAAATAAAGGTAAAATGAGAAAGATGATAAATAACCAAAGCCGTACATTTCAGATGCACCTACAAGTAGAGATGCATCTCCCATGAAATTCTCCTTCTTCATTTGAAATGTGGTTGAAAACATTTCTCATTCTTCTTATTTTTATTTTTCTTTTTAGTGGATTCATTCCCTATATAATAAAATATAAGAAATGAGTAAAAAGGTACTTTTATAAGTATATTCTTATATGTAATTATTACATTCTCAAAGTAATCAAAAATAAAACAACTATTACAAATAAAAACTCATGATCTGCTATGTACAATAACCAATGTTGCAAAAATCGCGAATCGGTAGTCGGGCGGTCGACCTCCCTGTAGCTTGTAATCGGTCTAGGCGGGATTAATCGGTGATTAATCGGATTGGTATTTCCGACAAGTTTTTAGTATTTTCGGCAAATTTTAGGTATTTTCGACAAGTTTTAAGTATTTTCGACAAGTTTATGTATTTTCGGCAATATTTTTCTCGAAAAACATCTTGTAATAGATATAAACAATGACCGAAAGTTATTAAAACAAATTTATGGGTAGTTTTAAGTATTTTCGGCAAGATATGAAGGTTTTCGACAAGTTTGACCACCATTAACCGTCATTGACCACCGTGCATTGACCACGGTTGACCGATTTGTTTGACCGATTTACATAAATCGGAAAGGTTGGTGGCCTTGCAGCACCTAATCGGCGATTAATCGGCCTTGTAGGCCTTGTTTTGCAACACTGACAATAACTTATCGGATAAAAGAAAGATTTGATCTATTTTTGAGCTAAAATTAGATTGTTTCCTTTAACTACATTTGCTTTAATGTTGTCCAATTGTTCTTCGAGGGATACAATGATAGCACATTTTGTTTCTCCAATTTAACAAACAATAATGAATAGACTTGGTAGTTTACACCATTAGCACCTTTGTAGCATGTAAAACAAAGTACACTATTTATTTCCTTTCAAAAAATGGATTTGCTAACCTGAGAAGGTAAAGCATCATTAAATATCACTCATTTAAGCAA